>CM047505.1:4940610-5483110 GCA_026122265.1 Ammodytes dubius | reverse complement strand
GAATGTGAAATCAGAAAGAGGTATAAATATTTATGAAATGCATTATTCTTTGGCTTTTTTTGTTGCTAAAGCAGAGGTGAGCATGATTTGGCCTGTCTCACTGTGTTTGGCAACCTCTTCACAAAAGCAGGGCAATGTAGAGACACCGCTGCTGTAAACACACACACACAACACAACACACACACAAAATGTCACAATGTATTGATACATAGCGAGACTTAACTGAAACACTATTTTAGTATAAACTGTGCATCTGTTATACATCCACCTGTAAAGTAGACTTTACAGGAGAACTCTAATTCAATCCCCTCAAATACACACACACACGCTGCAACACACACACACCACAACACACACACACACACACACACACACACACACCACGCACACACACACACGCACACCACTGTGGATTCTAATAAGCATAGTAGTGTTGGATTAAAAACATTACAAAGTTTAAATTTTTTTACAGCATATTTAAAAAGTTGTTTTAAGATTATTACAATGTAAATGCTATTCTGGAATTTCAGCTTTTTTTTTTAATTGTTGTCAACATTAAAAGTGTTTAGCTGGAGAATACACAGGGTGACAGGTGTTGTGAAGCAGCCACGAGGAATGCAATGTGGTTGTTGTTGCAGAGGTCAGTGCTGACACCATTGTTCATCACAGTCATCCACTAAACAAGACATGCTCCTTTGGGCCATTGTTGGCTCAGTGGATCAGTCTCAGGTTATTGCAGGGAGTAAGGTAATAGTCAGGAGCAGCCTTTAGCAAAGTGTCCCATAAAGGTCTGCAGGTAACAAATTAGACACCTTCTCTTTGCCACCAACTTCACTTATTGGAAAATACATGTGGAAAGGCAGCTTCCCTCCCCACTTTCCATCCATTGGTGGAATGCAGTCCCTGATTGGTTCTTCTTGTCGTTGACATCAATTAGGATCGACAAATAAGCTCGTTAGACATGGCTAGTTGACTGTCTCACTGGAGACTGACGACTACATGAACCAATCAGAAGCTGCCTTCTATTATAATGGACAAACGTTACGTGAGAACACTGGCCCTGATTGGCCAAGGCATTTTTTTTGACTAGGCTTCGCCCCATGGAGATTGGAGAAAGTCCAGAGGCGGGTCTCACCAGGCTAACGATCTAAATAAAACCAATGTAGATATCGGGATGACAATCAAGCATACTTACAATCACTCTCTGTCAATGCACACTGTCGGATTCATTTTAAAGGCCTTTTCAACATGCACACACTACATGCTGCCACTCAGTGCAACTGTTCACGCTCGGTTTTATTACAATAACATCTAGGATCACACTTGTAAAAAAAAGCTTTCCACCATTTTGAGCGTCCAGCAGTTTCAGGTTATTGAAGACTTCCGTGTGGTTTGCTATGCAACAAATGACTGTAAAATCCTCCAACAACTGTGTGGGTAAAATGGCCCCGCTCAACCGCAGAGAAAATAAAGTTATTACGTCTCTCTCTTCTCTCTCTCTCTCTCTCTCTTCTACTCATTCTCTCCTCTCTCTCTCCTCTCTCTCTCTCTCTCTCTCTCCCCCCCCCATTCCTCCTCCTAGTCTGTTGATGGTAAAAAATGAGGCTCCTTACGCGGAGAGCTGCGCCTTTTTCTTTTATTTTTTCTCTTCTTTTCCTTTCCTTTCTGTGATTGAGGTGAGTGATTTCCCCCGGCCGCACACCTGCGTTAAAACAGATGATAATGCTGTTGGAGTCATTTACTGTGACTTTACTAAGATGAATATGAGACGCGCTTTCTCATCATGCAAATGTAGCCACGCCGGGGAAAAAAAACTCTCTCTCTCCTCTCTCTCTCTCTCCTCTCTCTCTCTCTCTCTCTCTCTCTCTCTCTCTCTCTCTCTCTCTCTCTCTCTCTCTCTCTCTCTCTCTCTCTCTGGGGAGAAGTATTTTTACGGCATTACCAAGAAAGATTACCCGTAACCCAGTGATTCAACTCTTTATCGGTGAATGTAAACTTGCCCTTTTCCCTATTGCTGTGACTGTTATTATTATTTGTTTTGGGTATAACACTATATTTAATATGATATTTGGCCTAGCTGTGGGTTGGCTGCATACAGCCACGCTTAGATTGATAGGAACACATCATCATTATTGGACGCTGTCACATAGCCTCTAGCTTAAATGTCTCTCCTCTCTCTCTCTCTCTCTCTCTCTCTCTCTTCCTCTCTCTCTCTGTCTATCCCTTCTTCCAGTCTTTCTTTCTTTCTTTCTTTCTTTCTCTCTCCCTCTCTCTCTCTCTCTCTAATAGCCCTTCATTTCCTCTGTCCATTGCCCCTGCAGGCCACGTGTAATACTCTGAGTGACCCGACTGGCTGGGAATAACAGCAAATTTGTCACACACAGGCACACACACACACACACACAACACACACACACACACACACACACACACACACACACACACACACAAAACAGACACACACCACACACACAGACACAAACACACACACAACATCCACAACAATAGAAAATAAGGTGGTCAGCTGCATAGCTCTTCTCCTGACACTAAATGTCACCTGTCACCAAAGACTGGTGGAGGCAGAGGAAAGAGAGAGAGAGGCTTCATAAACATACAATAACCAACACAACTGTCATGCAGCAAAACAACATGCACACTGCTGCTGCTGATATACAGTGTGAAAATAGAATGGAAATACTCTGACCCTTCCAAAAGCATAGCAACCACAGACAATGTAAACCATACGCCATCTTAACGAGCATCATGACGTCAATATACTACTGATGGATATAGTTCAAAGCAACTTGCAACTGAGGGAGATTGGAACAGATTAACACATTGTGGATCTTAAAGCCAGAGTTTTCCATGTCAAAGTGCCTCTCTTTCTTTAAAAGATTACTTTTTGGCATTTTCAAGGTTTGTTAGACAGTAAAAGGTTGAAATGGGGAGACAGAGAGGGAGGGGAGATGACCTGCAGTAAACGTCCACGGGTCCACTGCAACTAAGGCCGGAGCTAATATGGTATGCGCTCTATCCACTACACCACTTGAGCGCCCCAACGTGCCTCTCTTTTAAAGGTGTAGTCAGCCATACCAGAGAAAGCGTGTTGATATATGAAAGGACCACCAAAACTAATCCCCCCTCTTCCTGCTCCTTCAGAGGCTCCACCCCTACACACACATTGCCTTAGTAACAGCAGTCGTCACTAACTACCTGTCCAATAGCATTGTGTTTACTATGGAATGCTGACCTTAGCTGATTGGTTGGACGTGTGTTGGCGGTTCCATATTCCTGTAGACAAATTATAAGCAACATGGCCATATATGCATTTAAACACACACACACACACACACACACACATTCAGTATGCACCTGTGTTAATCGCACCTGATATTGATTTTATGTATTTGCTTTATCAGTTTCCGAATGCAGATGAACAGTATATTGTAATAGCCCCACTTTATTTATTATATAAATGAACCTTCTCTTTTTTGTCACAATTTAATATGTGAAGCAAATTTCACATTGACCTTCCATCCAGCCTTATAGGTTTCCTTTTGATGAAAGTCCAATAGCCTAAACATAGTAAGGCATTTAATAACACAATATTTCCCTTGTAACTTAGGACAGACCAAGATTAATTGGCTATGGAAAATAAAAAAGTGCCAACAGCAGAATACAAATAAATACCAAATGAAGGAAGGACATTAGATGTTTAGTACATGGGCCATTAAGCATTATACTGTATATTTATGATTTTCTCTTTGCTTGTGTGAAGTTTGCATGGAGGAACTGATCCAATATCATCACGCAAGTTTTTGATATCAGCGCTCACTTTAGGTTAAAGTGTGATTACAATGCAGCGAGACACACACCTACACACCGGGGACATGGCTGCTCTATCTGCGCTGCCATCTTGTTTCATCAGTGTCATGAGCACATTTCTCTCATCTTGCCATCTGAAAACATATTACCCTTTGCATGCTATCGCTAGATTTGATAGCAAAGAAATCTCGACTTCCCTGTTTTGATATTTATGAATAGTTGCATCGGGGATTGGACGTTGTGTTGGGGTTTTGTGTCTGTGTGTGTGTGTGTGTGTGTGTGTGTGTGTGTGTTGTGTGTGTGTGTGTGTGTGTGTGTGTGTGTGTGTGTGTGTGTGTGTGTGTGTGTGTGTGTGTGTGTGTGTGTGTGTACACGGTGAGGGATGGAACAGTGTGTGTCATAAGTAACTGACCTGGGACTCCCCCATGTTTAATCTGAGAGCAAAACAGAACTCATCTGCAGACTGAATATTGAGTATGTGAACATTCCTGCATCTCTCTCTCTGTGTCTCTCTGTGTCTCTCTCTCTCTCTCTCTCACACACACACACCACACACTCACACACACAAGCTGATGTGCCTATGCCAGTGTCGGGAGAATGAAAGTAATGTTTGCCTCTGGAAAAAGCCTTTACAAAATGAACAAGAGGCCGGGTCTTCTAATAAATTACCCCGTGGGATATGAGCTTTGTGTTTCCCAGCCAGTCCTCCACCTCTAAAACTGCTTAATGCTCTCAGCTTCTGACTCATACATTGTTCCCACAGTTTAAAGCGCTCGCTGTTGCCTTAAGATATGCTGCTGCAGGTGTACATTCACTCAGTGTATTGGTCTCATTGCTGGTTCAAAAGCAGCCTCTATACAATTGACTTCTAAAATGTGAAGAAAAAAAATCATTTGTGACACTTAGTCCTTTCATGAAGTATTTCTGAGGGGGTGATTTGAGCTAAACAATGAAATAAAAAAAAAGCCTTATTGACTTTTGTTGATTTGCTTTCATTGAGACCAATTGCAAATCATAATAGAAAGTGAATTTAGCCTGCATAACATAAAGGTGATGCAACTAAGATACAAATATGTGTTGATGAGAGGCACTGCACATGATTAAACTGTAGCCAGACCAGCCTTATCATGCAAGCTTCACATTTGTTTCTATCCCATAGATCAGTTTAGACTTTCTCCAATCTCCAGGTGAAGAAATGACCGGGCCAATCAGAGCCAATGTTCAGATCTGACCTATACGTCCCTGATAGTGGAAGGCAGCTTCTGATTGGTTCATGTAGTCATAAAAAGGCTCCTGAGAACAGCCATATCTTCAGACTTACTCATCAATCCATTCAACGTCAACGACTATACAAGAACCAATCAGGGGGCAGCCTTTCACTGATGGATGGAAAGTGGGGAGGGTCCGGTCTGACTGGAGGCTAGATTGACGACTAAGTGAACCAATTCAGAAGCTGCATTCCACTAAATCTCCTCCCCACAGAGATTGGATAAAGTCCAGAGTGATCTGAGGGAGAGAAACAAATGTGAAGCTGGCTTGAGATCACGCTGCTCTCAGCAGGCTTATTGAACTGGGCCTTTCATGAAGGTTGTATAAAGTATGCCTACTGCAGCACAAGTATCCCTTTTGTAATGTAGTGTCCCTGTATCCTTGATGGTTGAGTTTTGATATAATGTCCTCCTGATAGCTAGCTTGAAAATTTAATTATTAAAAAATGAAATTGAAAAGGACGCTCGACAGAAGTCCTTCACTATTGTATCCATGTGAAATGTGCAGACTGGAGAGTGGAACAGTTTAGTAACATCAGCAATCTATTCATATACATCCCAAGGACTCCTCATATAGTCAATCTTTCAGTGGTCCACTCAGCCTACTGTGAGTCATTCTGAGGTCCTGTGACATGCGTGGGAACCGCTGTCTCTGAACATCTGTCCTTCATCTGCTTACAGTTGAATAACAGACAAGTGTGTGTGTATGTGTGTGTGTGTGTGTGTGTGTGTGTGTGTGTGTGTGTGTGTGTGTGTGTGTGTGTGTGTGTGTGTGTGTGTGTGTGTGTGTGTGTGTGTGTGTGTGTGTGTGTGTGTGTGTGTCGAAAGAAAGGAAGGAAGAAAGAAGGGATCTGATGGGGATGGATAAAAAGAAAAACATGACATCACCTTCCCCTCTATCTGTCCATCTCTCGCTGTGATCATTAGGAAGTTTTAATTAAAGACTAAAGGATTATCCTGGTGGCCCACAGTCGTCCACCTTCTCTCATCATCATTCCCACTCCTCCACTCCCATTTCCCCCACCGCTGCTCTCGGGTTCTTCAGGTTATAGGTGTGTGTGTGTGTGTGTGTATGTGTGTGTGTGTGTGGTGTGTGTGTGTGTGTGTGTGTGTGTGTGCATGCGTGTTAAAGAGGGGTGATCAAGCAGATGTCTCACTGTAAGTCTTCATCATGGAGAGGAGTTGCGTAAGTTACTATCAATTTGTAACAGTGTGCAGACAACAGAACTACCATTCTTGACAGCAGCTACAGTACCTGTATTGGTTAATTCCTAAGGTGATTCATAAGGCCTGACTGTAATTTAGACCACAATCAGAGCCAGTGTCTTCAAATTGAAAATGAAAGCATGATTTTAGAGAATGCAGGGCCCTACTCATCACACTTTACTGTATCTTGTATTGCCTTGCCAATGTGTCACATTTTGTGTGGGTGATGCAAAGCTCTTATGGTACAGTGCTTAGCAGCTGAATAGCAGCGTTTGTGTAATTGTGTTGAAAGTCACAACTCCCAACTCAAACAGCACACACACCTTAGAATATAACTGTAGATGTTATAGCACGGTAGCAGTGACTGACATTGAAAAACACAGTGTAGTGGCAACCTGTTTGCCACTCTTGCAGGACGTAGGATTCTGGACTCGTGCTCAAAAAGAAAATCCAAGGCTGATGTAACATGAAAAAGTGGTGGATTTATTCTCAAAAAATTGTCGACAATGAACAAAAAATATACGTTAGGCTACGGTCAGAAAGTGTAGCTCCCGTCCTGCTCCAAATAACACAATAACAATGCAGGAAGCCGACACGTGACTAATTTACCACAGTTTTACCACACTACCAACACTTTACGACAGTAACAACTTGTGGGAGAAAGACAAAAGATAATAGCATGCCAAGACCTAATCTACTAAATAGACATAAAAATACAACAAAATATAAGTAATTAATAATTATTATTAATTAAAGCAAAATATATTATTACCAAATAAGGCACAAAAGGCAAACACGCCTTATCTTCTCCATTTAGGTTTAGATTAGATTTGAATGCACTTTTGATGATTTTTTGTATCAGACAATATTCATGGCATATCACCCAAAAGGAAATCTTTCACCCTGAATCCAAGAAGTTGCATCCAGAAGGGCAACGATCGTCATCCTCATAAGAAAAGAACACACACAACACACACACTTTAATCCCTCACTGTCACATAAACTGGTCACTAAAAAAAGCTGTTTATTTTTGTCACAATCCCAAGGCCCCTCGAAGCACTCCATCCATTTTGAACTTCAGCCCACCATCAATTACATCATCCACAGTGTCAAAGGATGAGTGCAGCAGACACCTTTAAAGATGATAGGCTATATATACAGTATATATATATATATATATTTATTTATTTTATGTTTGGGTCCCCGTTAAAAGAGGACAGACATAAAATAGAGAACAATGGGACAAAGAGAAGGGAGGAAGTGTAAGTCAGGCGGTGGTTGGTGTGGTATAAGGGTGCTGTGTTTTACCTTTGGGTGTTTGGTACAGGAGTCACTATTAACTATTGTGTGTGTGTGTGTGTGTGTGTGTGTGTGTTGTGTGTGTGTGTGGTGTGTGTGTGTGTGTGTGTGTGTGTGTGTGTGTGTAAAGTATTTTATTAAAATGTTACAAAAAGTCGACATCATCAACGAAATCCATGTACAACCAAGCGAGAGAA
Organism: Ammodytes dubius; assembly: GCA_026122265.1. Lineage (NCBI taxonomy): Eukaryota > Metazoa > Chordata > Actinopteri > Uranoscopiformes > Ammodytidae > Ammodytes > Ammodytes dubius. The sequence continues at coordinate 5,475,315 of CM047505.1, read as the reverse complement.
TGTGTGTGTGTGTGTGTGTGTGTGTGTGTGTGTGTGTGTGTGTGTGTGTGTGTGTGTGTGTGTGTGTGTGTGTGTGTGTGACTTTGATGCTTCTGGGAGACGAGGCAGCGACGGACAAGTATTTTTTTTGTCTGTGTGTGCTTCAGTATTCACGCATGAGTTCCATGTTTCCACACATCGCTGCGCCACCCTCTCTCTCTTACACACACACACACACACACACACACACACACACACACACACCATGGCCAGGAGGTGTTTGTTTTCTCTTTTAAATGGGCGACGCGCCATATGTGTGGTCATTAGTCTAAAGAGCGTCCTTCAGCCACAGCAGAGGACAACGTGTCAATGAGTAGATTAACTAGCCCATGGCTTCCCCCTCCCCCCTCTCCCCCCCCCCCCCCAACGCTTTTACTAAAAAGACCTTGAATTATAGAAAACTTTCACTTTGTTTTGCTCCCATCAATTTTAAGGAAAAAAAAAACATCACAACGCAAATCACAAAATGCCGTGACGGATGCGTGGCTTAAGGGTAAAAATTGCCTGAGCATTTGTTTGGGACATGCGACAGAAAGAGAGAGAGAAGAGAGAGAGAGAGAGAGAGAGAGAGAGAGAGAGAGAGAGAGAGAGAGAGAGAAAAGAATTGGACGTATACAGTGTACTTGGGGTGACTTGTTTTTTTGCCTAGGAAGAAAGAGAAATAATTGGAAATGGAGTTGGCGGAACACAGGATCAATTTGTATGTTTACCTTAACTGGTGTTGTGTGGATCAGCACAGACCAATGGCACCGCTCTTTGCTCCACTTAAGGTTTTTAACCCCTATTAGACTGAGGCCCCGGCTGACACCGTGTCCTATACTGTAGCTACAGTAAATTGCCAATTTGGAACCTTATGTCTGCCACAGTGTACTCCCTGGGTCCATTATAGGGGAGTCATTGGTTTCGGTGCCTCATCTGTGTCACACACAGACAAATACGCCGGCTGGCACTCACACATACATAGACACACACAGGAAAAGAGCACACAATCATACTTGCATCATATTGCCAGAACCCATAAAGACACAAACAGCAGAGCACACATATCATCAAAGACAGGTGTGTGCATTTTCCCTATACAGGAAGGGAGATGATGTTGCATTGTTGTATGTATGTTTTTTTATGACCTGCATTTACAAATGCAGTATAGTGTATACTTGTTTATTTGATTTTTGTGGACCAATTTTTTTTTATTTAATTAGTTTTTATCGTTTATACTTTACTTCTTTTTTGTAATAATGTAAGACATTCTTTTAAAATGTCAAGTAGGGCCAGGAGTATAAAAGCCATATACTTCTGCCTGCTCCATCTCAAAATGATCATTTTTTTTTGTTTCTTTGACATAATCTCATTGCTTTATCTATGTTATACAAAATAATACTTGCATTCAGATATTGTCACCTGCACAGGCATCCAGCATGTTGTTGATTTACAGAGGCATGTGCTGGTTACCTTGGTCAATACAACATACATGTGAAATGATTTGACTGTTGAAAGCAGGTGATTACAATAAAGGGCAATCATACATACACACATAAATACATCACCCACCTCATAAGCTCAAGCGCTTTATTTGTTTGAGGAGGTTGATTTACGATAGCAATGTACTATTTATCTTGTTATAACAGTGGTAAGTGTTTCAGGATATAACCTGATAACTTAGTCGTATATAATCATAGCATGATGTGAGGAAACAGCGTGCAGACAAGAGATAAACTGAGAAATATGTCTATTGTACATGATTTGATTAACGCTTAGCTGGAGACATGTAGAGTTTCTGCTCTCATGATATTTTGACATTTTGATTGTGATCAACGTGTGTACACTGATCACAAATTATAAATGCAAGGGGCTGTACAGAAGGAAGAATGCGTCCAAGCATTGTTAGACCTAAGTGAGGAATTAGCTTACTTTTATAATTCATAATAATTAATTAAAAATTCACTTTTTTATGTTTTTTTTCAACATTAATATTGGTCCCCGGTTTTTAAAGAGACTCCAAAAGTTTGAGAAAAAAACAACCCTCTCTGTATTTTTCCACGTCCTTCGCCTCTCTCAGACTTCTCTCCCCTTCCACGCTGGACCTGGTTTGTTGTGTATTAACTTGAGGTGCCCATGCAGTCTGGGCATATTTGTATGAATGACACAATTATGAAAATACCATTATCAACATCATCAGCAAGAGCAGGATCTAAATCGCTGCTCATAACCTCTCACACAGAGACAACACACAGCTTCTAACTCACATGTACAAAATTCACAGTTAAAAACAACATGTTTGTGTGAGAACCCATGTGCACACATATGAGCCCAATAACTGAAAATACACAGTTGTATTCCGACACAACAGACACACAACACACACACATACGGAGCATATCCAGCAGGCCTTACCTGGGCCCTGCTAGCCCAGGGCCTGTCACAGTGTATGGACCGAGCCATTTATCATGTAATCTGGTGTGGAGAATGGACGGGGCACTATCAGCAATCTGCTATTGATCTGCGCCTGGGGCCCCAGCTATTGTTCATCTGTAGCCCTCGACTGGCACCCAGCATTAATGAAAGAAACTAAACAATGCACTAGCAATCAGACAACCCCCCCCCCCAAAAAAAAAAAACAGTGTCTTCCCTCCCTCTGTCTTAAGAGAAAAGAGGACAGGAGCTGGTGGTTAAAGAAGGGAAACAGAAGAAAAGGAAAAGTTTTTTTTTTTCTCAGTTTAGGAGATAACTTTTGTTATTATGTTTCTGTTTGAGAAGGTGGGAGCAGGGGGAGAAAAACACATTCATCATGTCAACAGATGGCTCATATCATCCCTGACCCTGAGCACCACACAACACAGTTGATATTGAAGGCGCCTATTGAATAATGCTCAACGCCATCCTCTGCCTGGGAAATAGAGACGTATGGTTAATCGCTACGAGTGAGGGCTCCCAACATTACGGCGCCCCGGATTTTTGAACGTTTTTGCTCTGAATATTGGCAAAATGCTCAGGATGTTGGGATGGTTAATATCTCGGTGAGACTTTGGTGGATTGATGTCCTCCATTAGCTTTTGAATGCAGACTGGGCAGGGGTCAAGGAATGCATTCTATTGAGCATGCATGGGGTTTTCCTCGCCCAGACAGCTGGCTGGAGTATCATTTGTTTGAAAACGGTTTAGTACTCCAGTTCAGCATATAAACAGTAAGTTGCAGACAGGCAGCAAAAACAATACAGTATGTACTAAATGTAATTAAAATGTATAAATGTTTTTGATTTAAAATAAAAGATACTGGGAGTATTCACCCTGTAAAGTAAAGGTAAAATCAGTCTGAAAATGAACAGCATCAGGAACAATACAATACAATAAGACTAGAATAGCCAGTGCTTAAATGCTACTAAACAAAATGCAGTCAGCGCTCTGCCTCTGGACCAGCTAACAGTCAATTATCTCTGTTCAGCTTCTGACCCAGAGCCACAAGTAAACAGAAGAAAAGTCTCAGCAACACAGAGGGAGCACACACAGCATGTTAGTCTCTGAGCATGTGGGCAGCTGCAGTCTTTACTTCAACCAATTTATGCATGTGTGGCCCTCGCCTCATTGGTTTATCCCTCTGCATGGGTCCTAGTGTCCCAAGTTATGTTTTGTTAAAACTAGTCACAATTATTGAGATTTGCAAAAAAACACAAAACATTCTGAGAAACCAATAGAAAATTCTGACAAAATCTTTCTTCACATTCCGACGGCCCGGAACACCTGTGTGTATGTCTATCTAATTCCTTCTAGACTGACGTATCCACCCACACACACACACACACACACACACACACACACACACACACAGCATGTCAAGCAGATGTGTCCTTTCAAATCAATGTTGCGTCTGCCAGATATGAAAGTGGACCTGATCTGGACCAATCAGGGTCCAGTGTGTATAGGAATCTGGGACATTTTCCAGAGCTCCTGTTTCCAGGCAGAACAGAAAGCCATTTATCCATGGTGGCTCCATTGTCATGTTGCAGTAGGAAGTATGCCAGCTACTCACACAGGACCCACAGAACTTGGGAATTCATCTGTTGCTCCCGTCATAAATAGCAACACAGAGCCTTCTAAAAACTATACTGAAATGCACACCGACATAGAATAATATACACTTACACCAGCACATCCTGATTTAACAATTGAGAATCACTCACCAATTTGCCTCCTGTGCAGATGGATGTATATATGAAGAGGTATTCCATGACAATCTGGTTTCAAAAGTAGAATTGAGTGAGTGGGCTATAAGGACCCATGGTAACACCCACGTCACACACTCTTTGAATGTCCTAAAATGTTCCTCATACAGGTTTATACTTGATTTTTACTCATTAAGTCCCTTAGTGACATAAACTCAACATCCTGGTGTGGTTGTCATGTGACAGTCATGTGACTGTGACAGGAAGTGACTTCCCAAACATTGCAGTGTGACAGGTGCACACAATTGGAGATGTTTGCACATTTTAAAAGCTTGTTTTTTGTTACTAAAAGTTGAGTTAAAACCCATTTAACAATTATAATGCTTTAATAGGATGTCCTGTATTACATTACATTCAAACAGACACACCTAAGTGTTTTTAGAATGCTTTTAGTATTCAACCACATTTAAAACAATCAAATCCTATCATATCATCATTAAAAATGACTGATGAAGTAGATTGGCTTAGCTTTTTGTTGAACTGTTATCAATAATTCCCCCCCAAACAATGAGTTGTTTTTATTGCAACATTACTTGTTGCTTATATAGTCATGGCAATGTTACATTATGGAGAAACATGTATACATATTCAGATTTAATGCCACATTTTCAGGGGGGTTTCAAGTGCCATATTTTCCCTTCAATATTTGAAGGACTTAGACAGAACAGTGAAAGATGTTGCTTTCAGTAAACAACAAATGCTGTTTTGGAATGTCACTTTTTCCTGGCTTGCTCCTACAATAAATGCATTGTAATTCCAGAGCTTAGTCTATCTGGTTGGTTGTATTGTGGAATTACTCTCTCTCTGTCTCTGTCTCTCTCTGTGTGTGTGTCTCTCTCTCTCTCTCTCTCTCTCTCTCTCTCTCTCTCTCTCTCTCTCTCTCTCTCTCTCTCTCTCTCTCTCTCTCTCTCTCTCTCTCATGAGGCAGTGTGATTGCCCATAGCATTACCATCTGCCAGCTTGAACGTGGTGAAACACTAAGCACTCTAGTGGGATGAATGAGTGATGGGAACCTGAGTGCTGTGAGTGTGTGCGCTCCCATGGTATCCACACACACACACACACAAAACACCTATTCTCATGGTTAACCCTGATCGTAAACGGCTCCGTCTTATCATTGCTGCTATGACAGTCTCTCGGCAGACAGATGGAAATAGGAACAAAACTTGCAGACAGAAATAGAGACAGGCATTCAGACAGAAGGTTAGCTTGAACAACACTTAAAGACCTACTTCACCGGTTGGAATATGAAGGTGTATTGAACTCTGAGATCATATTTAGTATAAATGTGCAAACAAAATTGAAATTGGTTCATCCTAGCCTGAGAAAAGGCAGAAAGAGTGTTTTATGGTCTCCTTAATTTTTCTTACTGTGATGTCACAGTAAGAAAAATGTAGGGTTAGGATTAACAGGACAGCTGGGCCAAGGGAAGACTGAGGGAAGACTCAGGGAAGAAAAACCTCATTCATTATATTATAATGGTGATGTTATAATGATAGAACGCCGGTTCCGTATGGGTGAAGTATTCCTTTAAATATTTCAAAATGCATTTGGACTGATTTTAAAAGATTGTGAAGGGTCTGCACTGATCTCTGAAAGTTACGGCCAATCAGCATTTTGTAGTCTGTATGGGTCCAGCATCCAAGCTTCATCCCTCCTAAATAAATATTCAAACTTGACTAGAGGAAGCCATGTGGCTGTGATGGGCAACACAACGTGATAGAGATGTCATGTTTGGGTTTATTTTATTGTAGTGTTCCCAGAAAACAAAGTACCAATGTATTTGTGTCAGGATCATGTTTGTGCGGCACATTTATGATGATTCAAATTAAGATTGAACTACTTTTGCAAGTGAAACACTCAATTCTAACTATGTTACATTTGAATGGATTAAACAGAGGAAAAAAACACAACGTACAAAATCATTGTATTCATTTGACTCCAAATGGCTATGATATGGAACATTATACAAATGAACTTATTACACACAGAATGACAGTGGGATCTTCAACCCGTCACGTGTGAAGTTACTTAAACAAAGTGGGAGAGACTGTGGAGGACCAAAACGGAAGATTTTATATTTTATACAAATAAAAAATAACTTAGGTTGCCATGTTTTTTTAATAGGACATACTGTATATCTATGTGTCATCCCCAACATGTTTTACTTCATGTTGTGTTTATTTATCATGTGTCACAGCCACAGCCGACAGCATGAATTCAAAACAACAAGGGGCCAAGGATCGTGCCCTGGGGAACACCACAGTGAACCGTAAATTCACTTGGTTTCTATCAAAAATGTAAACTTTCAACTGGGACCAGTTCCAAATTCTACAGATTAGAGAGACCCAACCAGTGAGTCAGAGGCAGGCAGTCATTTAATTGGGCAAGGTAGACAATCAGGCAATGGATATGTAAGGTAGTGGGTAAGTAAAGCAGACAGACAGTAAGGGGGTAAGTCAACTCGACACAGAGTCATTGGGTAAATCAGACAGACAGTCAGGGTGTAAGTCAGACAGACATGTATCCTCCCCGAGGGCTCCAGGGGGAAGGGGCTGTGGGAGAGGCAGCAGCCAGGAGATAAGGCTCTCACGTGGGGCTGCTGTCGTGTAATTCCCCCTTTAATACGGCCCGGCCCTGGTTCTCAGCTCAGCCCTGATCTGCACAACCTCTCCAGAGACTCAGCTGTCACAACCCAACCCTGCCACGACTTTGAGCAGCCTCACACACACACACACACACACACACACACACACACACACACACACACACACACACACACACACACACACACACACACACACACACACACACACACACTCATACACACACACACACACACACACACACACACACTGAAAGGTGCTTAAGCATTTGCGCGAGTGAGTGAGTGAGTGAATGAGTGTGTGTGTGTTGTGTGTGCGTGTGCTCTGTGTGTGTGTGTGCTGGGGTGTGTGTGTGTGTGTGTCAGAGAACGAGAGCAAGTTCTGAGCCCTGTGTGTCATTTTCCATGAGCAGCTCAGGCAGGCTGAGGCTAAAGCCAGACAAGTTCCTGGAGGGAGAGAGGATCAAGGCACAGCGAGCGCTACTCAGATCTACGCGCTTACAGTATATACAGCTGTATGTCGACTCTGTCTCACCAGTGTGCCTTCATACAGTATGGTGTGTGTGTTCTAATACGTAGACATGGAGACACGCTGGCTCAGTCTGCTGCACTAAAAGAAAGAGTACATCACAACATTTTATTTTTACTTGATGACAAAAAAAAATTCTCCACAGATGAATGAACTACTGAAAACTATACCGAGCCAACTACTGGTGTATCTCAGGTTTACCATCTATAATATTTTGACTCTCTAGTATGGTCTCTTTAAATATTCTTAAAGCCTCTACTGTTGTGAGTGTTGCAGTTTTTTAATTGATTCTGTGGCATAATGACTTCAGACTTTAGACTTTAGACTTTATTGTCCCCAAGGGGAAATTCTTCTTCACGTCACAGGTACATTTATGGGCCGCACGCCGACAGACAATAGACAGAAACAAATAACACACATACAGAATATATAAACAGAGTGGGACTGGGGTGTTTTATCTTGGCCTTTTGTTGAGGGCTGCTATGGCTGCAGGTACCAGGCTTTTGCCATAGCGAGCCCTCCTGCACAACAGGGACCTGTACCTGCATCCAGAGGGTATAATAGTGAAGTGGCAGTTGAGTGGGTGTGAGTTGTCCTGTGCTATTGTGCATGCAATGCGTGAGATGGCCTTGAGATTAAGCTCTGACAGTGTGGGTGTGGGGAGACCAATTATTTTGGCAACTATATTTGTGACACGTGTGAGTTTGACCGGTTTTTGACAGTGGATAATGTGGAAAAGATTGACAATCAGAGTTTGTTTATACATTTTTGTTTTTTAACTTTAGATTACTGCATTGTATTTTGGACACTACACCATGAAAACTGTTTCTCGTAGAAACCAAAATTACAATTTTGAGGCTGTAAATAAGGACAATATGTGATCTACATATCCGTTTTTGCAATGCAACATACAGTGATGTAAAAGATAATGTTTTAAGATGCAGCACCATTACCACAATAGTCCCCTTGTGACCAAACTACTGGCCCATGGTGGAACCAAATATAAAACCTTGCTTTGAGTCTTTTATCATCGGTGTCCATAATGTCATGTCATACATTATCTTACCAGATATCATGTGCAAAACAACCCAATGTGCTGGCGGTGGAATATGATTTCCATCTGCTTGGTTGTGACTCATTGTGTGTGCTGATGATCTGGTGGAGAAGGTATATGTAACTGCAGCTTCATCTGTATTGCTCGCATGTTCCTGGTTCTTAATATGTCCTAGCATTAATAATCATATGTGACCAGATGCAATGTTACATAGCTCCCTCAGGTATGGAGATAGTATAACTGACCAAAGTCATCTATCATCATCTCTCCGTTCTCCCCTGCCACCACACACATACATTCATCCCCTTTGATCCTAATGGTCAGCACTCACTGTAACAGCACCTGTTTCATTATAAACATATCATGGAACCATCTCTTTTATCACACTCACAATATATACTGTACATGCTCACACTGCTCATCAAAGCAAGATATTCAATAAATGGAGCTTGGGAAAAAGTATATTTACACGTATACCTGTGAAATAATTGATAGCTTTGACAGTAAGCTATTACGTCTGAGAAGAGACAGTTTGCAGAGAAAAAAAATACACAAGTCTTGTGCAGTATCCATGTTTTGTTTCAGCAAAGAGAGCATGTCAAGTTATGTTGTGATTGTTTGTTTGGCTTTATCTCACTTTTTTATGCTGAAAAATCTAATTGTGTCTTTCTTTTAGGAGGAGTTTTTTATAAAACAGGTTCATGTATCAATATACAAAACACAAGAGGGGCAGGTAGGGCATGATTACACACAGGCAACCATGCTTGCAAATTAAAATAACAATTAGTATGACTATAGGTGTAAATGTGAAAGCGCAAATCAAATGGCACTATCCTTATTAAGTGTTTACGACGTACGGCCAGTTGTAAATGTCAAACACTTTAAAAGTTATGCAACATGTATCGTTGCCTATGTATTTATCTACTGCTGTTTTCTGAAGTAAAACCTATGCAATAGTCCATAGAATGACATATAAGTTATATACAATTATTTCAGAATGTAGTTGAGATCAGAACTTTCTTTCCCAAAAAACAAGTTGCATAGTATGAAGACATGATCTTGTGTTGAACTACTTCATACAGCATCAAGTCTGTTTGCAGATGTACAAAAAACTGAGGTGTTTAACACAATGATTTATAGTTATACGTTCTGAGACAGCTTCTTCTTTACAAAGTCAGCGCCTTCAATACAGTCAAGTCTAAAAAAACATACATTAAAGCTTGCTGGTAACATGCGAGCATGATTCAAAATCGAAAAAAAGGTGATAGTGGATGCGTGGTCCTTGCCTTCACATTATTCAAACTGTGTCACATATTGCCACTAGCAAATGCCAGTCAGTGGAGAGTGAGGTTAAGCACTTTGCGGAAAAGAACTGTATAGCTAGGTCTTATAATGGAAGAGCATCACTCTATCAGCCACTGTGAGAAGATCCAACAGTTAGCCTTCTGGGTAATCAGTTCATAATCTGTAGTTAGCCAAGAAAGAAAGAGAAAACCTGAGGGTAGACACAAGCAGACACATGGTGGCGGATGGCCTCACAGAGCTATTTCCTCTCCCATCAGCCTCCAGTGCTGCATTGAGAAAATAGTTGATTTAAATCGCACATCACCTTGCATTGTCTAGTCCATCACTAACACTTAAGACTGTACCCACATTCTCCCATTCCCCCCTGCCATGCCCTGCCCCACCTTCTGTCTGCTCTCACCACTATACCATGTCCTCTTATCCAGCAATGATGAGCCTCTTTCCAGTGCTCCCACGCTGACGCAAACAGGCAAAGAGGCAAAGCACCACACACACTGTGGATACACAACACAGTACAAATGAGACGGTAGATGCAGTGACACATGCAGAGAGAAGCACTGCTGCAATCAGGAGATACCATTTACAAAGGGGAATGTGCAGGGAGAAGAAGACAATATACTAGCAACATCATATAGGTCTATTTTAAAGCAGTGTATATTGTCCATTGTACAAATGGAAATGAAAACTAGATTAAGAGCCTGAAAACAGTGCTACCTTTTGCATATATTGGATGTACAATAAAATCATGAATCAATTCCCAATCGAACCATGAACATTTTTTCCCAACATACTATCTGAGCAATAGAGTCCAATGAGAAGCATTGATCAGCAGTCATCATTCTAATGTAAGTTTCAAACAGTGGAATGAACAGGTAGGCTTTACAGGTGAGTGAGTCCTGGCCCAATGAGCTAACTAGTTCACTTCATTTCTGTCATTTGGACGCCAGCTGTATCCAAAGACAATGCGCAGAAGCCATTGTGTGAATGAGTAGCACACAGGCTGGAGTCCAGAGCTCCATGTAAAACCCCAGTGTGAGTCATACAGTGTGTCCAGATGGGTTTACATTTGGAGAAAGACTGATGTTCCCTTCTTCAACCAGACCAAACGTGTTCTCTGCCTGAGCTATCACATATACACATGCTGGATGTGTGCTGTAGCAGGAAGCCATCAGTCACTAGCTTGGTCTGATGAATGTGACGAGTTGTCAACTGTTTGAATTGATCCAGATGAGCAATGCTTACGTTGACAATACCTCTGTACACACAATATCCATGTTTTAGCAAATTAACTCCAGCCATAGGCCTGGATTTATAGATTGATCTCCTACATTCCAGGTTGTAGTTTGAGATCTCTAGAGATTTGAATTGTGTATGGAAATAGTTACTCATTGTAAACTCCATGCATCTTTCCTCCACTTTTCCAAATACATTGTTTGTGTTTTAGCTTTGGATCCCATACAGATCAGCTGGAGGAGAAGTGGATCTGTTTCTAAGTATTAGTAGTAGTAGTACATATTTATTTTGGTACATGACAGCAGTACATACACCGATCAATATAAACAATGCCTCATACACTTTTAACATTTCAGTTATATATCAAGAATAGTTGTGAAAACCTGATTTGATTTTGAAAAAAAAAGATTGAGTCTCATAGGCAAGAAAAAATGTAATTCACAACTAACACACAACCACAGCTTACACAACTATATTGAACATTCAGATCAACATTGGCACCGACTGCTGTTGTCAACAGCAATACTTTCAATGTGAGAAATGAACTTATTAAAAAAAAGAAAATTGCAACAATATTGTGCATGCACTGATTCTCTGCAGGTGGGTCTTGGGAGTGTTGTGAGATGCACATTGATTACTTATCTCTGTCCCACATTTCGTATTTAAAAACATATATATCTCAAACTAATTGTTGCCTATGTGGCTTGCAGTACATCCGTTTAAAAAAAGTATCCTGTCATTTTTCTATACAGTATATTACCAGGTGTTACTTTACTTTGTCCCTTACACGTGTCGTGTGTCCTCAGACAAAAACTGAACTTGCAACATGTGATGTTCCCAGCATTCTCCACTGGATCTGTGTGAGGTTTGTGTTTCTGCTACCACCTTCCTAACAGCCCAAGAGCTGCGGCCTTTCTCAATGCAGGGTCATTATGTTCACATCCTTTTATCATTTGCATATAGACAGTCTCCACAAATATCTGTAGCCACAACACCACGCTCTCTTCAATTTGCTACTATATTGGAGTACACACACACACACACACACATACCTAGTACAAGGAAGGGACTGTGATTTGTTTGTGACCTCCAAAACTTCTTCTGCTTTCCTTACTTCCGTCCCATGAAAATGAGTCGGATCACACACAGATACAGCAAAATATGTGCCCAAACACACAGACAAACACACACATACATAATACACACACTCCTCTGTTCACTCAGACCCCAGACAAGGTGAAGGGGAATTACACAAAGGACCTTGCCTGGACCTTCAGCCTGACACCGGTGCCCCATGCAGCTTCAGTGTGTGTGTGTGTGTGTGTGTGTGTGTGTGTGGACATTCTCACATGTGTGTGTGTGCGTGTTTGTGTTTGTGCGTGTGATGAGTGTCATGTGTGTCCTTTGAAATGCAATCGCGCATTTCAAAATCTGCTACACAAAGCAAATTCAGAAACTTGTCCATTTAGGCAAACATTGGAGTGGGCGCCCGCAGGTCAAGAGAGCTTTTTAAAAAACATCACCTCATCTCTCTCTCTCTCTCTCTCTCTCTCTCTCTCTCTCTCTCTCTCTCTCTCTCTCTCTCTCTCTCTCTCTCTCTTCGCTCTCTGTCTCTGGACAATGCAGGGAGAGTCTGAAGGTTGACCCGCGTATTGGCTCGCTCCCTTCATCTCCCACTCTGTCCAGCGGTCTAGGGTCACCATCCTTTTTACTCTTTTCATCCGAAGATATTAGCTGTTTGAAAATGATGAATGTGACATTGGGAGAGAATCTGTTTTTATGCTTTTAATAATCAGAGGGAATGCTCACCTCAGCCCCAACCTCCACCAACCCAAACCTTCAACCCAAACTTGTTCCAGGCTTGATGACCTTCTAGCAGAGGGAAAAAAACAAATTACAGACACAATGCTGTCTTTGAGTCCGATCTGCAAGCTGAGGTTGACTCAAGGACACGCTTGCTTCAGGCTGTCGTACACACACACATACACAAACACACACACATACTGACACACACATGCACCTCCATACCACACAGTGATGCCTATAAAAAAATGTTTTCTCATAGCTAGGTTTCTATCCAATTTTCAATCTGCAAATTTACCAGCTCCGACTAGTAAAAATTCAATTATGGAAATTGCAGCTGTACCCATAATGGATTATGAATGAGAAAGTTATCAGGTAACTCCCTAAATAAATAAACACCGCTTGAAATTTGCAAACATTTGTAAAGTCAGAAGTAATGATGAATTCACAGTGGGAAATCATAAAAATGAACGAGCCTCCAAGATTAAACTAGAAAGGTCCTCATTGGCCTTCCAAAAAACACTTATGGACATGTTCTGATCCGGCCCCTCAGTTAAGTTACATTTGGCCAATTAGAACTAATTACTTTATGATAGTCCCCAATCGTATTGTTAAAAGAAACCAATGTTGCCTATTGGCAGGAAACATGATACGAATCCCATTCTCTGGTCTCAGATTCAGACACTTACTGTATGTAACCAACAATCCATCCATCACAATCCCCCCCTCCCCCCCCCCACACACACACACACAATTCTCTGAAAATGACTTCCCATTAACTTTAATGTAATGAAAACAATTCAGTTGTGTGTGTGTATAAATGCCCAGCTGAGATGGTGCCGTAGGTATGTTATGCTCAAGTTAAGAAGCAAGCTTTAGGCTCGTAGGATGGTATGGTGACTTCAGCACTTCCACCATGATTTGGCCACATTCAACCTTCGTTTATCTAGCTGTGCAATTGTTGTATCCCTGCAGCAGGTCCAATAGTGTAGCAGCCACTGGGATAGCCTGTCTGGAGTACTTAACATATGTTTCAGAGTAGAATGAGAGAAGAGTGGCAAATTCTGAGGAAATATTTGGTTTTGCCCCTGGCACATATTTTTTGATTCCATGCAGGAGGAAGACACCTGTAAGATCAGACTTCACCAATGTAATGAATTGCTGGATAACTAATGGAAAAAATACAAGTTTGACATTTATTTGGACGCTATTTGTCCAAACCAATGAGTAAAGTACAAAGTGCTGAGCTCACAGAAATGGCTATGGAGAGGCAGGAGACTACTAAACAGGTGCCATAACAATGCAACACTGCTGCCTTTTGCTTCTGAGAGAGAACACTCATTCACATGAGCACAGGGGGACTCTTGTCAAGAAAAACACATAAAAATAAAAGAAACTGATTTGTCTGGTCATGAAGGCTGGGTAATGACCGAAAAAACAAGATCGTGGGTAGAAGCGGCCGAAATGGATTTTCTCAGGAGGGTGGCTGGTGTTTTCAGATATACAGTGAGAAGCTCAGTCATTCTTGAGGAACTCAGGGTAGAGTCGCTGCTACTTTGCATTGAAAGGAGCCGGTTGAGGTAAGGATGCACCCTGCGCACCTCTCTAGGGAGGTGATTCAGGAGCGTCCAGCTGGAAGGAGGCCTCGGGGAAGACCCAGGACTAGGTGGAGAGATTATATCTACACACTGGCCTGGGAACACCTCAGGATCCGCTAGTCAAAGCTGGTTGATGTGTCCTGGGAAAGGGAAGTCTGGGGTATAAGCAGTTAACAATGATGATTTCTCTGGAAAGCATTATCTCAAAACAAACGTTGAAGAATAACATTAACTTAACTAAAATTAACAGTGGGATGTCTCACTGTGTATCAGCTAGGCAGCATGTTCAATATATCACAATAGGTAATTCCATCAGTTGATATATTTGAACATTTGCAAACACATAATGCATGTTTTTCTTTATAATATCATCAAACAAATTCAACATTCACCTAAAACCCAATTCTAAATACAGCAACCCCCTACATGAAGGTGAGTGTGTTATTTTCATTCATCTCTGCACATGGAAACACACTAAAAACTGGTGTTTGTTTGTGCTGTGTGTTGGTGAAAATCTCCATTGAACTCACCTTGTTAATTCAGCAGGCTCATATCACTGCTTTATGTTTACAAATCTAGCTAATGATTTGATCACAAATGCTTTAGAAATGACAGATCGGGGGCTTGTGCCTCTTAAGTTACAACAATGCTGGTTTTGCTTTGGATAACACACAATCGTTCCCAAAATGTTGTGTTTGACAGTCAAAAGGAAATACAGCATTTCGCAAACACACGTACACAGTCTCAGAGAGGGGCGGCAACGAGTTGTTTGAAGATAAATAGCATTACTGTAAGACGTGGAAATACACACAGGCTGTTTACCTGTTTGCAGTGTTCAATTGCCGTTGCCAACAAGCCTGTTGTTTGTTCTTTCATGTTCCCTGCTCTTATTTTATCTAGAAAAATACACCTCAGATCAAAACGACAAAAGAACCAACAAGCAGCTTTGAGATATTCACACATATCACTGTGTGTGTTTGTGTGTGTGTGTGTGTGTGTGTGTGTGTGTGTGTGTGTGTGTGTGTGTGTGTGTGTGTGTGTGTGTGTGTGTGTGTGTGTGTGTGTGTGTGTGTGTATTTGTCATGAAACTGTGAAGCCATGTCTGTACATAGTAAGTCAGCATATGTTCCTATCACTCACACGCATGCAAACTGGCAAACAAACTGACAATACTTTTGTCGTTGGTAAATCATAAAGCTATGAAAATATTAGCATCTTTTATGTTGATAGGATGAACATGTTAGCAGTTACCTATCGATACATTATGCCGATCTAGGGGTCGCATAAGTATTCATTTGGATTGGTATATGTGGCCACCTGTCTTTGTAGCTCTGTTTTTGATCCCTCACACCAACTTGTTAATCTACAGTATAATGTTGTCTGGAAAGGGGTCAAAGGTCATCAACCAAGAGTAAACGGAGGACCAGAGAAAGCCCAGGTTCATATCTGACGCCAAACACCATCCTCGAATGGACAAGGGAGTTAATATTCCCCCGATTTATAATGCGATCAATGTAACACAAATTAGATACGTCCATTTCCAGCAGAAATATGTTGCATTATAACACACTTTAGATTATCAAGTTGAAGGATAACACTTTTGACTTTGGGAAAGTAGCTATAAATAATATCTTTATTTTAAAAAACAGACACACAACACAAATGGTATGTCAATGTGAACTGTTAGATATCTTCAAACACGCATTAAAACAATGTGTTATCCCTATTTTGTTTCCTGTTATGTTTCCAATATATGCAATTGTATTTGTCGGGAGGGGAACAACGGGGGAAGGACTCCTTGTAATATTAGGCATCCGCATCACACTTGAAGGGCTGGTGGAATGAAAAGCTTTGAAAGCTGAGGTGAGAGAGTGTGTGTTTCTGTTTTCCACACCCACCTCTACCCCAATCAAAGACAAAGCGTGTAATAATTACAAGGCCCAGACACAATGCTGGTGTGGGTCTATGGTGCGCAGGGAGCAAGAGCTGAGCTGTATAGCTATCACACTGGCAGATAAATTCAAACACACAATTATTCATCCGGGGACTATGGCATGTAGATTAATGAGTTTGATAACCCAGAGCATTGCACTGCGCTCCAGCCCCAACTGTCGTCATCATGATCCCCTGCCTCGCTTGTTTTCTCTTCCTCTCTCCGTGGCTAGCTCTCTATACTATGATAGGAAAGGCAACAGAATAGAGAGATGGTCATATAGGTGGTATATGTATTCACAAGGATAAACTGTGAAAGATGAGGGCTTTGGGTTGGTCCTTTTTTCTGTGCCAGCAGGTTTTTTGATAGGGTTATTGATACATGGACAGGTGTTATCCCTCTGTTTGTCTGACCTGATATGTTCTTCACTAAATATATTGTGTGATTAAGTAAGTCTATACTTGTGTTATGTGCTTGTAAAAACCTGAAGTTTGAATTGTAAAAAAAAATCTATTAAAGTAAGACTGTTTAATTTGTTGAGCGTACTGTGCCCTTTCGTTTAAAAAGACTGAATCCTCTTCCCCGTTAGTATGGGAATGAATGGTGGGATCAACCTCCAGGGCCAGGTACCACAATAACAGGTAATATCATTCAGTACCAAGCCAGGTCGCTAAGCCCATGGTTGCATAGGAAGTGGCTTCATAGTTCAAGGGAGTGACACCAGCCCATTTCTGCATCCTATCACATGTGATATGTGATTGGGGATACACACATACAACCGTTTCTATTGGCTTAACTCAGAATACCTACAGACATCAATGGTAAAATGAGGCCAGAAATTGCAATTATGCCACTAGAAAACTGAGTAGGCAGCCCACCATGAAAGGAAAACACTTCATAATGACATTGGCATAGAAGCAGTATTTAGAGTGGATTAGTCACATTTGCCTGCTACTCCATTCACTTAACACGAGTCAGAATTCCATAAGTGCTAGGAGTGCCATAAGTGGTAGTTTTCACCGTTCAGCATCCAGACTCTATAATCTTTCATGATAAATACCTAATGGAGAGATTACAGTATATATATCATATCAATATGCATGCTATTTATAGAAAACCTTAATTATTGCATATATTCACACCCACCATTAGTCTACTAACACAATTTGACTTGAACAGAAACAATAATGATAGCCAATGTGAAAAGGCTGGAAACAGGCCCTTTTACATTAAGTGGCATGCCATGTTCTCATGGCACACATACCGTTTTTCCGCTGGCATGCCACTTACAGTTTTTTTCGATTGCTAAACCACAGTGGGCACAACTGGAGCGACATGTGCAAAACTCTAACAACAGTATGCAGAGCAGCGGTTCATTCGGGCCAAACTCTAGCTTGTTTTTCATTGCTTAAACACAATTTGCAAAACTCTACACACCTATCTCATGGCTTAACCACAGCCTGCACAACAATGTGGATTTCCAGCCCTTTTTTTCAAACACTAACACACTACTGCCACAACTGTAAACCACACATTCAAAACAGAATGAATGCCTAGTGCATTTCAAACACTGCAGATTGCAATTTCAACTGAAACACTACTGTAAGATGTATTGTTTTAGACTTGTTAGTGAACATATACAGTATAAAGGGAAAGCTCAAAAACATATTTTTTTTTGGAAATGGACCAATGAAGACAGGTTGTTGGAGGGAGAAGAGTGGCAGTGAGAGTGTGGATGTGTGGAGGAAGACATAGAGCTGTAATGTCTGATGAAATAGGGCCTACACTGATAGACCCTGTTGTGAATCATGGTCTCTCATTGAGAGAGGCAGGGTTGAGAGTGCAACCCAATCTGCAAAAATCTAAAGTTGCATCTGTAATACGCATTTTCCAGCAAACAAACAGCTTAGATGTTGCTTCCTTACAGTAAATGGCAACATTACAGGATAGATTTCTGTATTACAATTATAGAATATTTACACAGATAAATACTACATTTGGAAATGTTTTTAATAAAAATATAAAAATGTGTATCTATTGAAGCAAACTTCTGGTTTTCATTTTTTTTGTTTTCCTAAAAAAACTGATATGTTATAAAATAAAAAATTGCATGTGAAAGAATTTCACCTTTTCATCAAAGAAAATATTACGTAATTTGTGTGAAATAACTAAAATTATTCAAACTGTAAAGATTAAAAGTTTGTAATTTATGTATTGGGGTTTGATGCTAGTGTTTGTACTCTGAGCATATTCTGAGTGACAGTGTGTGTTATCTCAATGAGGACAATTCATAGTGTTTGCTGCACTGAGCCTATTTTGCAGGTGAAGTGAACTGTTCAGCTCCAGTGACTGTTGGTAGTGCAGACTGTAGTTAGAGTTTTGCACATTGAGCTACGTTGTGCCCACTGTGGGTAGCAATCGAAAAAAACTGTAATGTAAAATGGTATTTGGCATTTAGCTCTCTGTTATCAATAAGTCATACCTGCTCAGGTGGCTAGGCTAACTACAGTCACGGGAGCAAGTCCAACAGAATCGGACAAGAGAAAACGTTTACCTCCCTTTATTCACGGCGTTATGTTGTGATATAGTGTCAATAAAGACCAACTATATATATAGATATACATTTACGGCAATACCTTTTGTGAAATTATAGGGTGGAGGCGGGGCATGCCGGTGTCACGTAGGGCACAGAATACCGTCGTTGGGACCGGCATTTACCGTTACTGAGCGGCACATGCCATGGTATGTCAGTGGTCGCTGTGACACATGCATGCCACACGCCGATAAACGATATGGGCTTCTCTCTAGTGTGTAGTGAAAGAAGCCAACCTTTTTTCTAATCTTGCCCTGCGTTCCAATACCCATACTTCCATACTATTTAGTATGCCAGAAAAAGATTTAGTATGCCCATGCAAGTCAATTTCAGTATGCTGAAAATACATAAATGCCCCACTAACTCCAATAGAATTTTGGAGTATTCGTCTTTATTCTTGACATTTCGAGACATAATGAAAAGAAAATCTTCCTTATCTGATTTTTTTTCTCTCCTGTGGCCCTTAAACTCTTCTGTACTTTAGTATGTAGTGTGGTAAAAAGAAAAAGTATGTGATTTGGAATGCAGGGATGGTTTCAGAATATCTTTCTGATGAGGAGGATGTGTCTAATGCACGAAGGTGCAGATACTGTAATCCCCGTGCATTTGAATAAACACTGTCCAACTTCTTTCATCATCTCCAAGGCCAACACAGCAGTCTTCCATTCTTTCATTCGTTCAGACATATTTCCAACAGGCCATCCTTGTAAATACCAACGCAGGCAGGTCATTTTATTAAATTATTCCACTGATTAGGCCGATTCATTCTATTTGAATGTAGGCATGATAGCATTATGCAAAAGGTACTCAAGGCCATCCTGCATCTTGACAAGGATAGCTCCTCAGCAACCAGCAGGCATAGCCAACTGTGGAATTTATAAATATTTATTTAGAAAAAAAATAAAAGGTTTTAAATTAAAATCTTAAGAATAATTGTTGTTCCCTTTTTTCCATTCACGGTTGAACACAATCTGAGTTTTACTGAGAACACAGTTATTTTAGATGTTCTGTTGTATACTACTTATTTAACTTATATGCTGCTACTTGTTTATTTACACTACATTCTGTCTCTATTGTGTATTTGTATGTTTTAATGTTGTGTTGTGCTCTGTGTAATGTGTGTATTTGTGTTCATTGGGAGAAGCCAAAGACACATTTCCATCAAGGAGGACAATAAAGTCAATCTAATCTATACTGCACAGTGAACAAAGCAGCGGTGATGACTGTATTACAATGACTCCTTGCATGTGTGTGTGTGTGTGTGTGTGTGTGTGTGTGTGTGTGTGTGTGTGGTGTGTGTGTGTGTGTGTGTGTGTGTGTGTGTGTGTGTGTGTGTGTGTGTGTGTGTGTGTGTTGAAAGTGTTTTTTTTGTGTGTGTTTAAATGTGTCCCTGGCTGTATTTTTCTTTGTGTGTGAGTGTGTATCACTTGCTGCTGATTGTTGCATGTTTGAGTTCAGTTCCCTAGCATTGGTCTGTGTTTGGTTTGGATTGTGAAGTGTTCATGTGTGTGTGTCTGCTGGTGTGTACCTGTGTATGTCTAAATGTTTATGTGTGTGAGGCTTGCGGGGGCATACTGCCGCTGTTGAAGGGTCTCTGTCCCAGGATGGCCATAATGGATGGAGGAGAGAGAGAGAGAGACTTCCCAGATGGCACACAGAGGAGGGGATGACCTACACAGCAACTAACAACATGAGAAAAACAAGATAGTTTCACATGGGGGGAGGTGTGTGTGTGTGTGTGTGTGTGTGTGTTGTGTGTGTGTGTGTGTGTGTGTGTGTGTGTGGTGTGTGTGTGTGTGTGTGTGTGTGTGTTGTGTGTGTGGGTGTGTGTGTGTGCACCGAAGAATCCACCAGTAGCTCTTTGTCTTATACTGTATTAACTCTTTGGGCCAGATCCATTGGATTGCGTGCTAATGGCTCTGTGATTTGCGTAGACATATAGCACCCCGCGATCTACCCTGTTTAAGCACCATATCCACAAAACACGCTCACGTCTGACAACTGTGCTCAGTTTGCCCTCCCTTTGCGTTTAAGCGAGCAACCGAATCTCTTACCAGTGTTTCATGTGGCACGTGTGTTTTTTTGGAAGTATAAAACCCACTTCCCCCTGCAATCCCCTAATACTATAACTTAATATCCCCCCGAAATAAATATCAATTCAATATATCATTCAAAGCTCCACAAGGGACAGGCACACCCAAGACGCGGTCTGCATGACAGTCCAGTTTGAGTGCATTTGTGTGTGAATTTCCCCCTTTGTGCGTGCTTTTTGATAATGTTTCTATATATATTGCACAAAAACACACACCATTTAAGGTGCTGTAAGCGGAATGGTTCTTTTAGCTAACTTCTGTCAGTGACTGCAGTTAGCGGTCCGCTCCCTCGTCCCTACGTCACCACATTAATGCACTGCGGTCTTCAAGCAGCGAGTTATCTAGCATCATCTCAGATCCATAAGTGTGATAACAACATGATAAAAACCATCAAAACAGTAGGGAAGGATTTTTACCTGCTCCGCCATTGTAGGCGAATAAACATTCACCCATCTGTCGCTCTGGCGTGCACCGGCAGGGAGACGGGTGCGGTTTGTAGCGTTCTTTCTTTCTGATTGGATACAACTATCCCGAAGGGATCCCCGAAACAATTTAATTTGCCGATTACATGCAGAGCGGGTGACTGAGAGATCGGAGGTATGAAACGCGCACACTATTTAAGTGATCACTGTATGAATATAGAGCAAATTTAACACATATATTAACATAATATATCACTCACTTCACCTTTAAGACAAACATGCAGTGAATAAATTAAGACCATTTTAGTAAAAGAGGGGGGGTCGAGTTTAAAAAAGTCCTGGTGCTAATGGACTAGAATGATTCTTTCTTTCTGACAACTGCATTTATGCCAGAGAGACACAACACACATGAATTAGTGTGCGTGTACACACACACACACACACACACACACACACTCATATGCAGCCGCACTCAAACGCACACCTCCTGTCAAACACACACAGCATTTAAAGCGGCAAAGTGCAGTCTCATCGGGAGTGGCAGGCAGACATCCTGAATAAAATGGAGTGGCATTAATATTAATACTGGTAAAGTGCCTTTATAATCAGACAGTGGCCTGTCAGCTGGCCAAGTGGGGCTGTTTGCATGTCACACACACACACACACGCACACACACTCTCTCACATGCACGCGCACACGCACACATACCCACACACACATACACACACATACAATAGAGTGTCGCTGAATGAAGGACCAGACATATAAACACACATATAACATGCAAACAAATAGACACACAACTTACTTTCGTACCTTACATTCTGCAGACTGTGTACTCAGCCACATTAATTTACGCAAACAGGTACATTTTCATATACATATTTACACTTGCACACACACACACTCACACACACACACACTCACAAACAGTGCCATACCAGCAGGGAGCCAACGGTTGTTTGTGAATTTGAACCAATGTCAACATTTCCCTCCACCAACCTGTACTTCTGCTATCAAAAGTATTCCAAACTCATTGTTTACTCACCCTATTCATATATAGGCCTATAGATTTTTTATTTATATATCTTGGCGTACAAAATAGACCTCACACAAGACTGTTGTGCATGACAATGAAATCTAATTTAAAAAAAAAAAACTCTTACTCACTGCCAACAACGGATGTAACACACAGCACAACATAACCTCTGAAATCATTTGTAGCCCACAAGGACCTCTTAATATGTCTAGTTCTTGCTATTTGCTCATATCTCAGCATCAGTGATCCACATGACAGGAAGGTGTGAGAGATGGTTTCAAGTGCGTAAGACAACAATAGTTTTGTTTATTTGAACCACTGGGTAAGCGGTTTGATTGGTACTCATGCAATATATCTATTGTATTGAATACACTGCATGTTATGGGACTGCAGCCGAGGTCAGCAGACAGACTGACTGTTTTGAATATTTTTGCAGATGTGTTTAGACTACTAGAGAAGAAATGGACAAGGCCTTATCACTATCTGCATTGTCACAGGCAGAGAAGAAAATAGAAAGCATGTCTGTTGTACACTGGCAATGAATAAGGAGACCTAAAATTGTCTGTGTATTGGAATGCATCTTCTTAAAAAAAAAAAAAAAAAATGTTTTATCTGTATCAGTAGCTGTGTATCTGTGTATCTGAATCTTATGGCAGTGGGGGCGAGACCTGATAAGCCTTTGGCTTCTCCTGTCACCCTTCGGACGATAACACAAAGTAATATGTATGAATATGCAAAGAGAAAATTGTGTATTGTGTGTAATTGTCCGGAAGAATAATAATAAATAAAAAAATAATAAAAAAAAAAGTATTACAATATTTTTTTATAATATGTACAATATGACTATGGAGCTATTGAGAAAAGGCAAGTCAAGGGGCAACACTTTCCACAATTGTATTTATGATTAGCAGTGTAGATGAACCAGAACATTGCACCTTTTGACTGAGAGTGAATTATAACATTACACTTATCAGACATTAAGAGAGATAATTAACAGCGCCATACAAAATGGAATGTCTTGTCAGGTTTTTGGGACTGTTTTTCTGTGTATACCACCTAGTTGAGATGGTCTTCTTCATGATATGTCGAGGAGAGAAAGAAAGAACCAACCTAGTAGTCAAATGTTTAGGTCGTGAAAATGCTCTGACATGAAATGTAACGGCCCCTGTGACCCACAGTAAGCAACCACACATGCAGTCCTACTTTTCCTTGAACTATTTGTGCTGATATGCCTGGATCTAAGCATATTCATCACTGTGCTCCCCCCCCCCTCCCCCCCCCCACACACACACACCCCTCCACTGCAGGGAACAGGCCCCCGCTCTGAGGTTGTAAATAAAAAGTCTGGCTGATGTTTCCAAAGAAGTTCCAAAGGGATATGGAGCTGCTAGCGTCCATAAAGCAGTGAAATACTGTGAGAGGTGATGGCAGCAGCTAGGAGACAGCAGGACGCTCTGAGCATTTCCAGATGGACCTCACCAGCATCGGACTAGAACACCCACCGCACACAATGTATTCACTCTCTTTCTCTCTCTCTCTCTCTCTCTCTTCTCTCTCTCTCTCTCTCTCTCTCTCTCTCTCTCTCTCTCTCTCTCTCTCTCTCTCTCTCTGTCTCTCTCTGCAAGACATTTTGGACTTAAAGATGAAACGGAAGACATGTTGTCGAAAAAATGTAGTACAAGTTTATAGCCAGTGTGAACATAAAACAGACCAGAACTAGAAAGAAACAGAATCATTCGTTTGTTTCCCCTTGTCCCAGACCAAATGAACCAAACTACCATGACTTCACTTTCCAGACCTTAACCATAGAGTTGGCAATTTGCAAATCATTTTATGTGTATCATTTAACCATGCCTGCTCTGAACATGCCTGTCTGTCTGTCCAGACTGAAATGTCTTCAAAAGTAGATTTGGATAGATTTTTTTAGATTTCCTTCACTTTTGGTCCCCAGATGATGGATCACACTGACTTTGGTGAACCCCTGCTTGTCCTCTAAAGTTAAGTTAAGTTACTTTATTAGTCAATGTTACATTGATATTTGTCTTTCTGCATATCCCCTCTCAAGTTATCACACTTCAGAGGGGGTCAGAGCGCAGGGTCAGCTGTAGTACAGCGCCCCTGGACCAGTGTTGGGGTTAAGTGTCTTGCTCAAGGACTCAATGGTAGAGATGGGGGGCACCGTAGACGTAATAGCAGCCACTGCTAGTTTCACAACTAACACCCTCCTTTCTGGTGCCAGGGATCAAACCCCGTCTACCTTTCCTCTAGAACAGGGGTGTCCAAAATCTTTTCACTGAGGGCCACATACCGAAAAATCTACGAAGGGCCGGGCCACTTTGCAAAAATAACACATTTATCAGGTCATGTAGCTGCTCTGATGTTTAGTTTCATAGTGTCTTCGTAAATTGTAATCCTTCTTCACGGCAACACTTTTCTTGCACATTAAACAGATACATTCCCCCATTTGTTACATGCCATTGATACACCCAGTGTTTTCTGCTTTTGCGTCCAATGTCCAGCTGGGTGAAAATAGTAGCCAGCCGAGATCCCGACCCTCCTAGGGGGGTCCGGGGGTATGCCCCCCCCCACCCCCCGGTGAGATTTTTTAAAGTTTTTAAAGTGAAATGCATGAATCTGATGCACTTTGAGAGGCAAATTAAGAGAATTGAAGAATTCTGTATGAAAATAAATGGAGACACTGTGCCAGATGAATTAGAAGCTATTGGAGGAGGACACATGGATTTTCCATAATAATTATTATGCAGGGTCCTCTGGGATGGGCTTGGTGTTTTTCTTTTATGGGACATATTTCTCTGTAATATAATGAGTGCATTTCAATTATTTAAAAATTAAAAGGGCCATATTACATAATATTTTTTAAATGTGCCACAGGCCAATCAATCAGTGTTGTCACCCCTGCACTAGTGGGTTAACTGAGAAATGCAAAAAAAAAAAGAAAAAAAATGTATAGGGCCATATTACATTATATCTTTAAAATCGGCCTAGGCCATCCTACCTCCTATATCACACAATGGGCTTGACTTTTCCAATCCCTTATTGATCTTGACAACCTTTGGATGGATTGCTAATACATTTGGTTCACTGGACATTCATGGTCCCCAGAATGATCTGTCAAAAAAGCAGCATGTATCTTTCATGGACAGACAATGTATTGGCTAAAAGCTCACTATGCTTGGAATGAAGTGCTTGTCAAGACATAAAACCAATAGAAAATCTTGCAAACTAACATCTTACTAGTCTATCAGTGTCCTGTATGTAACATCCCTCTGTTGCTTCCCAGCTCTTAAAGGCAGCATTGCTGTTCACCATGGTTTAGAATGGTGCTGCTACAGTGCAGTTGGCTTTGGGTGTTCCTCCTCTCTTGTTGCTGTCAGGACTTCCCTGCTCTGTGTGCTAGTTAGGATATAGCGCCAGCAAGCTCACTGCTGGCCACACAGGTCTGTATGAGAACACTTTGAACATTTTTAATTTGCCACTGTTACCCATGGCTGGATATGGGCATGAACATGCATGCGGACATACAATGTTAAATATGTCCCATATTTCTTATCATTTTTAACAAGACATAGCTGAAGTGGTGGTGAAATTCGCCCGTAGAAACATGCGCTGTAAAGTGTCCTACTTTAAATGAGAGGCCAAGACAAAGAGGTAGAGGGAGGGAGGGAGGGAGGGAGGTAAGAATGTAGTGCACAGAAAGAGAATTACATACATGGAGAGAGAGAGAGAGAGAGAGAGAGAGAGAGAAGAGAGAGAGAGAGAGAGCATTTATGGCTGTGTGGCTGATAGAACGTCAGCTCCGATATGGTGCCATGTGAGCGAGGCTCTCTTCACTCTGTCTATCTTTTACATGAAACAGATCACACTTAGACACTCACGCACAAGAAGCTCACACACACACACACACACAGACACACACAGACACACAGACACACACCTGCAGGCTCACTCATTCACTCATGCATGCAAGTCTTAAAGAGCAGGTGCGCATCAGCTGTGATGTGTTAACTGCTAAATGTCTCCTTAGGAGGCTGTAAATATTCTATCAGCCCGACTGTCACAGGCGTGAGAAAGTGAGGAATCACAACGAGGCATGAAGAAAAGATCATTCTCCATGTGACATTAAACTACTTCGGAAAATTAAACTAAAATATTGATCAGGAATAAAAAATGTTAAAAGGCAATATTATCAGTGGCAACGTAAAGTGGACAGAGAGGCATAACAAGCAAGGAAAACAAAAATCATATTAAAAAAAGTGTTTCTAATTTTCTAATAATAGCAGCCAGATTGGGTACGGTGGCATGCATTCTGGTTGGCTGGTTTTATTGCTTGTTATTAGATCCTGGCAAAACAATTATTAATCTAATAATAAAAAAAAATCTCTGCTTTTGCTGCTAAGACAAAAGAATTAAAACTGTGCCCTTGGGCGGCACCAGTCCTACTGTAGTGATTAAAAACAGGAAATTGGGATGCATAAAACTATATTGGACAAAGCCGTAATCAGATTCATTCATTTCCCTCATTTCTAAAGGAGCTAACGAGTTTTTCTTAAAGTGCCACAGCTTTGAATGTACACAAACACTAAGCCTAGAGTAGAAAAGTATGTTTTACATTGTTTTTTATCAATACTAATTACATAACAGTACAAATCAATGATCTACTGTATCTGATGACCTGACTGTCAGCACAGATGTGTCCATAAATCATGTGAATAGAACAGCTTTCATGTTGTTTGTATGACGGTACACAACTGGTTATCTAAAGTATCTTTGATTTCTTAATGATATCTTTATGATAACAGGAGCTATCACTGGATTTGGATGGTTTTTGTGCTTTAAGTGCATTTGAACATTTGAACTTTTGATTTGATATGGAAACTTGGTTACACTTTACAATAAGGTACACACAATTGTAGTACCTACTACATAGATATGTAGTACCTACTACATAGATTTGTTTGTGTTTTACCTACTACTGCTCCACCTCATTATGAATTGCTTTATACCACAGTATATTTTGTTTGATACTGACCCTTGGGGATGTCTACATCTGAAGTTGGCTGTTGCTACCCTGGGCATTACATGACATGTTTGGGGGTTTGGAGTTGACCAAATGTCACCATAACATTAAATAAAATCACACTGAACCATGTATTCATAACAAAACACTAATGTTTCTGCATCCATCTCCCACTGATTATGCCAGCTGAAGCTTCATGTATTATAATGAAGTATTTCTAATTTTCAATACTTTATTAGTATCCTTTGTTGCAAATTCCTATGAATCATAGGTTAGTTTTTTTGGATTCCTCTAAAACTGAATACACGTGTTCTGTCTGACAAGTTGGAGTGTGTAGTTGAGACGACCTAATACTCAAATAACTACAAAACTGGTGAAGTTATGAATTGGAGCATGTTTTCATGCATACAGCAAAAAAAAACACACGTAGACACACACACACACACACACACACACACACACACACACGCACGCACGCACGCACGCACACACACTCTCACTCTCACACTAAAGAGCAATACAGACACGTGTGAATGACACAAAGAAGGAAGCCCTTGAAAACCAGATGAAAAATTAGAACTAGGAATGACCACAATCAATTCTGAAACACTGCACAAAATTAATTAGGTTTCTGCATGGAGGATGTTGTGTGTGTGTGTGTGTGTGTGTGTGTGTGTTGTGTGTGTGTGTGGTGTGTGTGTGTGTGTGTGTTGTGTGTGTGTGTGTGTGTGTGAGCATCATTTATCTCTGTGCTTTTCCACTGCCACTCTGCTGTTGAGAAGAATGAGAGTGAGGGGGGGGCGTCAGCCCTCTCGCTCACCCTACCCCATCCCTCTTCAGCCCAAATGATTAACTACAAATTACTGATCTCACAACACAACAGTACAACAGTGTGTGTGTGTGTGTGTGTGTGTGTGTGTGTGTGTGTGTGTGTTGTGTGTGTGTGTGTGTGTGTGTGTGTGTGTGTGTGTGTGTGTTGTGTGGTGTGTGTGTGTGTGTGTGTGTGTGTGTGTGTGTGAGCAATGTACATCAATATCAATAGCAGTGGCAACCAATGACATCTATAAGTACTTTGATCATCTTAATGAACATCAATAACAGGACGCTACACTGATTGATGTTTTATGCCTACAAGTGCATTTGAAGCATTGAAGTTGTTAAAGGAATTGGTAAAACTTTAAATAGTTCACACATTTCAGTACCGTAGTTACATAATTGTAGTCCATACACATAGTTTTGTGTTCCCTCATTTATGCAAACCTCGATTGAAATTGCTAATTCCACATATATTCCTTTAACTGACCTTGGGGATTTAATCTGAAGTTGGTTCTGCAACTCTGGCATTACATGACATTTGGGAGTTTGGAAGTTGCCAAAGGGCACAAAACATTAAACAAATCCACACTGAATCTTTCAGTTATAACAAGGCACTCAGTCTCAGATTATTGCGACTGATGGAAGCTTCATGTATAATAAGTATTCTATTCAATACTATTCTGAACTGTTGAAATTCCTATGAATCACAAGGTATTTTTTTAAAAGGATTTCTCTAAGAACTGAATACACGTTCAGTCGACAAGATAGAGATGGCAGTAGTTGAGAGAAATATAAATACTCAACTGGTAAGTAGATTGGATGTTTTCATGCAATACGCAAAAAAAACAACGTAGCCTTACCACAATCAACACCACAACGACAGCGCGGCACGCTACATAACGGAGACACAACTAACTCACCACTAAGTCAATAAGTCCAGTAATAAAATGAGTCAAAGAAGGAACCTTGAAATCAATGAATAGCTATTAGAATGACCACTAACAAGTTTAAAACTACAAAATTAAATAGTTTGCATGAGGATGTGTGTGATGTATGATGTTTGGTTGGCTGGTGTGTAGTGTCCGGCTGTGAGCGTGCATGCGGTGGCAGATGTGTGTGTGGAGGTCGTTGTGCTTGTGTGTGTCATCAGGTGGTGTGAAACGTGTGTGTTGTAGTGTGTGAATGTGTGTCGTGAGCTTATCAACTGACATTTACAAGGACACTCACTGTTAAAATGCAATAAGAAATGTAGGGGTGGATTGTTGCCCGTTCTTTTTTCGTACTACCCAAATCACTGTTAGCCCATAATATATTACAAATTACTGTAAACACAACATATCAGTGATGTGTGTGCTGTGGCTCGGTGTTTGGGTGTTGTGTAACGGAGACTGTGTGAGTGCTTAGTGTGCGTGTGTTGAATCGCTCTCTATTTTTGTGTTTTGTGTTAGTTGTCGTGTTGTGTTTTGTGATTGTAGTATGTACTCAATATAATGCAGTGGCAACAAATGACAGTGGACCACATGAAACTCCACGCACAGAGCAGGCAGCTGTTCAAACTGCACACACTAACTGCGGATTAGACGACCACCTACCCACACCACTATGAGCTAAGGCGTAGGTTTGCAGGAATGTAAGAACTAATATGTTTCATTCTACGCTAGTGGTTATGTAAGGCCCTAACATTATGAGCTAATGGGTTGCCAGTAAGGTTACCAGCCAAAGTTGCTCATCAAGTAGCCCTGCAAGTAAAGCTACACGCAGACGTGCACATACTGACATGGAAAGTCACGGAGGTATGTGTTTCAATGGATATTTTTATTTTCAATGGATATCTACACATCTACACATAATCATTAACACAAACTTGCATTACCACACTCGCTCTCTCATACTGCAACAGCACATGCGCCACACACACGAAGCACACACACACACACACACAGACACACACACACACACACACACAGACACAGAAAGATGAAGTATAGTGCTATCAGTGTCTTCCGTTCAGCACTTTGCTCTGTCAGTAAAGATATGCCACTTAAAACAGTGAACCTTCTGAAGTCCTCATCAGAGGAAAAGTCCAAACTTTCATAAGGTTGGGACGCAATTAAATCCCCACGAAAAAGATGCTTTTATCAACGTGGCACTTTAACACGCATGCGCACACACACACACACACACACACACACACACACACGGTCCCTCCAGTCTCGTCCCCTGTGAACTTCAATCCATCGCTGTAACTTGCGGACAAAAGGGAGCAGGCTTTTCTTTGGAGTGTGCGCACGGACACAAAAAAAGAGAAAAAAAAAAAAAAAAACATGATGTTTGGACATGTCGGGAGCTGGGGCCCCGACAGTTCCCGGCGCTCAGGGGGCCCTCTCTATGATCTGATATCTTTTTAATTAACGCCATCCCATTCAGCCACTTGAAGGAACAAAATTTCAGAGAGCAAGCCCAAAGAGCGAGAGACTTAAGTTTTGACAGCTCTAATTAATGTGCACTGAGAGGCAAAAAAAAAAAAAAAAGAGGGAGAGAGAGAGAGAAAAAAAGAGTAAAAGACGAGCTCATCGCGTGGCGGACTGGTGAAGGATTCATTAGACAGGGCCGGTCCTTCTGAAAGACATCAAACACTCCCCTCCTCTGTACTATCGCTTTTTCATTTTTCTTTTTCAGTCTTCTCTCCAGACTCATAAGACTTCTTTTTTTTTGTGTGTGCCAGAAAGTGATGGAAGACAATGAAAAACGGGGGGAATGAAAAGAGAGACAGAGGAAGAGAATGTAAGAAAAATGGAGAGAGAGAAACAGAGATGGAGAGAGGATAGAGAAGAGAGAGGGAAGGGGATGGAGGTGGAGGTGTGGGGGAGTGTGTGAGGGGACGGAGCCCAGAGCTGCCACTTCACAACAGGGGAGATGAATGACTTTTTACCTCTGGACACTGGGCCTTAATGAAACCTCCAGAGGCCAAACAATGGCATCTGTGACACACACACACACACACACACAAACACACACGCACACACACACATCACACGTACAAACACACACACACACACACACACACACACATCACACGTACAACACACACACACACACACACAATGACACGTACAAACACACACACACACAATCACACAACCTCACAAAAGCAGACAGTGTATGTAGGGTATACTCACATGCACACTGCTAGACAAACTGTACTAGAGATGAACACTTACATACTTTCATGAAACCACACACACACATACACACACACACTGGTAGTTATGGACACTGGTGTATGTACACGAAACCACACACAACACACACACACACACCATCACACAAACAAAATACACAAAAACACAAAAATTGCAGGCTTATTCACATTGTCCGAAACGCACCACAACACACACAGACAAAG
Organism: Ammodytes dubius; assembly: GCA_026122265.1. Lineage (NCBI taxonomy): Eukaryota > Metazoa > Chordata > Actinopteri > Uranoscopiformes > Ammodytidae > Ammodytes > Ammodytes dubius. The sequence goes on along the minus strand of CM047505.1, from coordinate 5,443,589 downwards.
TGGTGTGCAAAAATGAAGCGGACACACACACAGTCGTAGAAAGAGCACACACGCTACTATACACTCACTGTGTGCGAGTGTATAGCAACTGCACAAACACTAGCACAGAGAACACAAAAATAATTCTCTCTCTCCCACACTCACACACACACACACACACACACACACACACACACACAACACACACACAATAGTCTATATTGGTAAAGCATGGCAGAGACGCATTGGTTCTGGACACAAAGTCAGTCACATGTTCAATACGTTAATTTCACAGACATGTTGTTTGTGTCAGTATAATAACATCTCTGTGTAAACATATTGCGTTGCATTATGGGAATCGCAGTATCCAATGGTTTTGGTGTCATGACCTTTCCTTGATACTAAAAGTTGTTTGAAGTGTCAACTCCACCTCTATTGCTTTGATTTTGACCTTTCCACTCATAATGTATTCATGTTCATTCAGATGTACGCCTCTTTCAACTAAAGGAATATTTCCTATTTTGTCTGCTTTCCCTCCTTATTTTTTAAAAATATCTCACAGTGGAACCCTCATAAATAGTCCTCGAAACGCTACATAACTGTAAGTCCAAGTGTCTTTGGGTCACAGCCTTACCAACTCACTTACAATGATAACCTTTTATACCATTTCAGAACTGAGAAAGGGCTGAAAAGTTGTTGGGAGTGTGCCTTGATTGATTCCTTCCTAACTTTTCCCCAGTCCCTTTTTTACAGACTACATTTGCAGAGTCAATCACCGGGCTGGGGAAGTGATTTATTGGCACTGCTGGCATTTCAGTGTGTGTGTCTGCTGCCACCACCACCCAACCAACCAACCACCAATACTGGCTCACCGGTCCATCCATCCCTCCTTCTAATACCCTCAATGAATGCATCAAGGCAGGCGCCGGGGTTATCGTTCCCCCCCACCCTCCTTTCTCCTGCACTCCGACGTCCCTCCATCCCTCTCCATCATTCTCAATTAAAGGGGGAGCTGTATGGGTATAGCTCTTATCTGCTCTTATGAATATGCAAGCGGCCTCTTATCCGTTTCGCCCAAGTAGCGGCAGGTAAAATGGTTAGCGGTGGCTGTGCGCGCTGCATAGAAATGACTTTGTGTTGTTGGATGCCAGAGTGTTTTTTTTTCGGACAGGAGAAACCTTTGTTTTATTTGATCCCTACGTCTAGGTTATGAAATGATATGATACTAAGTTCACACACTGATTTATTTTATCGGATTTGATTTATTATGACGGTATTGGATAGTTAGTGATACCAGACATTTGACAGGCATCTGTCTTTTTGTCTTAAGTCAGGAAACCTGTTACTCAATCCTCTGATTTTACAGACACTTGCTTTGTACAGTAATATACAATATATATATATATATATATATATATATATATATATATATATATATATATATATATTATATATATATATATATTTATATATATTATAACAGCATATTCAAATGTTTAATATTTTTATTAATCTATTGAAATGTGTGTTTTAGTACATTTTCACTACAGAAAATACTACTGGAATGTTGGTAAGAAAATGTATACATTTATACATATTTACCATACACAGAAAAAGAGGATATACGTTGTGTCTTTTAATGTATTTACAATATTAAGAAAAACTTAAAAGACCATGTACTTCCTCTGAGAGCAGAATATATGTATCCTCACACACACATCCACTATTGTTGAGGCTGTATCATCGTTATAATTTAAGATTTTTTTTTCATACATGCTTAGTGTACAGTGAATTTGCTGGTCCTTTATTATGGTGTTTCTTTGTTTCACATGAGGCGTTTGAGTGCTAGAATGTGAATGGGAAGGCATTAACAAAACACAAGGAGAAGAGAATACTTACACACAGTACTGTACAATGCAGAAAAGAAATAGAGAATATCTTAAAGTTAAAAAAAATCTCTTGGGACATCTCGGTTTTTACTAGTTCTGTTTTGAAGTTATGACGGCAGAATGAATTGACAATATTGTATTTAAAATTATACCCTTTTTTCCCGCACCATGTTCCAAATAAAAAAGGCAAAAAGGGAGTGGACAAATATTAAGTCTCAAGCTTAGATGTGTAATCTGTGTTTCTTTATAGGAAAAGCTCAGCACTATCTCATGAAACAAATCACGTATTTTTCTAGATATTTAGTTATCCGTGCCATAAACCTTTTATGAAATCAGAGCAAACACTTACACAGTTTAGAAGTTGAGAGAAGAAAGCCTCATCAGTGTTAGCTCATTAGTTTAGTTCATATGTTGTTCGATCCACATCACAGGTATAGTAAAATAAGCCAAATGAAAGATAGAGATTTTACCCTCAACAAAAGAGAAAGAGAGCCGGAAGCGTTACTGTCTTCTTTCCAGCCATGGGCAACAGCACCATCTATAGGAGCTTTGAGAAAGCAGCAAGAGAGGAAATGCATTAATATCCCCAGCCTCTCTGATCATTACAAAGATGATGTTGTGTAGTGTGGAGGAAGCGAGGGATAGAGGAAGAATGGAGAAAAGAAAATGGATGAGAAAGCAACAGAGGAAAGGGAGGAGAAAAATAACTGACAAGAGATGGACAGAAAATGCACATTCAAAAAGAAAGAAAGTGAGAAAAGAAAGGAAATTTAACCAAAGAACCAGAAAATTCAAGAAAATAATGAAAAAAAAAATGACCAGGGGAGGCAAGTAAAAAGAGAAAGCAGAGGAGAGGAATAAAGGGAAAGAGGGAGGGAGTAAATAAGGAAACGTAAAGCAGAAGTAAGCGATCCTTTAAAGGGAGGGTTTACTATTTTTGAAGTGGGGTGGTATGAGGTACTCACGCATATTTAGTCTGTTACCTTATCTGCCTTCTGGCTCCCTCCGCAACAGTACAATGATCACTATGCGTATAAGAAACTCATGCAAACACACTTCAGAAATACAGAACCATCAGAAAAATGGTGCATGCAAAAAGAAAGGAAAGAAATGCAATGGATAGGGAACTATAAAATATATTACAATGAATTAAGTGAAGAAAATGATAAAAGTATAAAAAGAAAAGGGGGAGCATATAGGCTTGAACTCATTGCTTGTATACAGTATAAAATATATAAATGTCGTACCGTATTTGTTGCATTATCACCTCATGTACGGTAGTTAAAGTTTTACACCTGACTGAACCTTAAGCCCCCCCTCACTGTCTCATGGGTTTGCCTCATTACCCTGCAGACACAATGTTAGGACTGTTCCATGTCAGAGGGGATACGGGGGGCAGAGAGCGGATAGAGAGGGGGCCCCGCAGGCTCCGTGTCACTCACATCAGCAGACGTGTCAGTGAATTTGACATATGTCTGATATGTATGTGACACACACACACACACACACACTCCTCAATGCTACTTTTATAGCCAAGGGCCCACCGTTGGCTACTCCCTCATTTCACACACTTCAGAAGTGGTAGCCTCAGGCAGCCAGCAAGCCAACCCCCTGCTTTGAAACACACACACACACACACACACACACACACACACACACACACACACACACACACACACACACACACACACACACACACACACACTTGCAGCAGGCACACACACTGGGTCTCAATCCGACTAACATGCTTAGTTTAATGAGCAGTGCACAGATGTGTGTGGACATGTTTGTGTGTTTGTTTGGAATATAGGCCAACGTATTTCTTTCAAATCACACAAACGAGGTGTGATTCCATCAGTATAAATATACGGGCAGACCACTGTACATGTTTGCTGTCTACCATGGTAGACAGCAAACATGCATAGTGGTTTGAATTTGGAGATTGTAGCATTAGAATGAAAATGAAAGGTCACATAGTATGCTCTTTTCTTGCTTCAAAATTGTGATTTGGGTTTCTGCTAGAAACTGTTGATACTCATGGTGTAGTGTCCAGAAAACCCTTTATATTTACCACAGTGCCATTGCTGAATCTCCTCTTTTCAGCCCCTGTCTGAAACACTCTGTTTTGGAGCCTATCTGGTTAAAGCTGGGGTGGAGGATTCGGGGAGAAAATGGCAGTTGGGACAGAGATTCGAATCCAAATACCTCAACCGCTCCACTTGTTCTCTTTGGTCCCTCCCCTATCGTCCCTCCCTGACATGCTCTATACCAGTGGTTCTCAACCGGTGGGGCGCGCCCCCCGGGGGGGCGCGGCCACTCTACCGGGGGGGCGCGAGGGGGATGAAAAAAAAAAAATCTAAAATCTAAATTTTTTTTTTTTTTTTTTTTGTAATTTCAATTTTTTTCCTGATATGTAGCCTAGTTCAGAGATGATATGTATTTTTTTCTTTCTTAACTTTTTTTCATAGGTAGTTGCCAAGTTCATCACACAAAAACTCCAATCCACTGATATGAGATCAGTTTGCAATTTTCAAGTACTGAATTAATGGTAGGACTGTGGCCACTAGAACTGGTCTCTGGTCAGCAAAGGTCTTGAAAACAGCATAAGTGTGCTTGTGACATGCGTGCCACCCATGCATGTGTATGGGCACGTGTCCCAGCAGATTTTTGAAATCTGAATAAAAAAATTTAAGTTTGTAGTTAGCAAGTGTAACATGTTCTTAGGGCAGAATTTCATAAATAAAGGTTTATTTTTTTAGCAAGATATTTGGTCAAAAGCTAGTTGTCATCCGTCCCTCTGTCCAGTTGTTAGGCATCTGGCTGCTAGCAAGTTATGTTGTCTTGCTAATTTTACTATTCATCTGAACTGAAATAAATATTGACTTTTTCCTTTATTATCTTCGCCAGAATGCACCAGAATGCTTAGATTACATGTTAAAAACACAAAAAAATCTTCTGGGGGGGATGCCCCCAGACCCCCCTTCAGGGGTTTAGTTTTCTGACAAACATTACAATGGATACTAACATGATTTGGGCATTTGGGATTATAAAACATCTTTGAATTGGTTGTACAGCATATCACATGCTATTCATTCAGGGGTGCGATGGCCACCCCACTCTAGCTCTGTGGCCCACCTTGGCCACCCCCAGTCAAAATTTCCTGGAATCGCCACTGAGACACACACAACTCCGCGTTCAGGCTGCACAGCACATTAATCGCAGGTAGCATTTTGAGCTAAATCTGGCCACTTTCCAAATCCAAGACTCAATAGTTGAAACATTCTCTGAACTGGGTTGTCAGACAGCAGTGTTTCCCATTGATCATAGACTTTGTTTTGTGAAGCTTTTTCATAACAGGTATACCTATTGTAGAATTTATTCTGTGTATGTTCTATTTAGGCTACTATTTTCTTCTCTTCTAAGGAGATTTAAAAAAAAAAACATTTCCTCAGTGTCTCATTGATACAATCTCATAATTAGCTTTTAAAGTGCACCAGAATTTAACGTTAAAATATAAGAAATTTCCGGACCCCAACCCTAAACCCAATGTTCAACTCAAAGGTGCGCCACTGGCCTAGCCCTTGTGATAATAACAATAATAGATTATCTATCTATCTATCTATCTATCTATCTATCTATCTATCTATCTATCTATCTATCTATCTATCTATCTATCTATCTATCTATCTATCTATCTATCTATCTATCTATCTATCTATCTATCTATCTATCTATCTATCTATCTATCTATCTGTGTAGGGTGGTGTGTTGTGTGTGTGGGGGGGGGGGGGGGGGGGAGGTTGTCAGGGTCGGTGGGGGGGCCCAACTGCAATGACCCAGCTTTGGGGGGGCCCAGCTTGCAGAAGGTTGAGAACCCCTGCTCTATACCAACAAAGTCGTGCCAAAGTGAATGGACAGTCCCAACAGCCAATAAGAACAGATAATCGGAGCCTCGCTCTGATTGGTCAAAGTGTACAGCTCATGTTAACTTTGACCAATCAGAAATCACATACCCCAGCTTTAAGCACCGCCTTATTACTTTTTACTTACTGCATACTTTACTTATCTGAGTGTCCAAGATTGATTTATCAAAACCTCTTAACCACACACGGTAGTAAATTGCTAATTTTAACCCCGTGAATGCCACCTTTTAAATGAGCAGGTTCTGAGATTAATGAAATTCAATCAGTAGCACAATCAGCGCCAGATAAAGTTACCGCCTCCACAGTTTGCAATCAGATTTAATTCTCAAACGTGACCCACAAGAGTCAAAATAACTGTCCACAGTGTCTTGTGCTGTCTCACCTTATAACCCATCCACTTCTGGACTCCTTGTAACATGATCCCTTATACCCTTGCAACTGGACTCTTCATGAAGCTATGCCAGGTTACTGTTTATGGATTATAGCTCCAACTTTATTGCCATCCCTCTCTAAATGTAGGACAAGCTCTCCTAGCAGAGTGTTTCTGACTATACCTGCATACAGGTGGACCACTGACTGGAGACAGCATGGAAGCTGGAGAAAAAAACATCTCCTAACAACTACTACTGTACCATCACCCCCCCCAGGCCCATATCCATTCCCCTCTTCTATGTATACCAACAGCTTGAACCTCATTGGTCTGTCAAGCTTTGGTCAATATGTTTGCAGATGACACCAACCTTCATTCTACTGATCTCTGGTAGACAGTTATGCCTCATAGTGTGTGATTAGCCAAATGGTTGCCAAAGAAGCCCTTAACACCACCTACTACAGATGATGATGAATCAGTATCTGGGCACCATATACAGTATGTACCAAGTGCAATGGCAGACATTTCAGCAGCTGTCAAGACATATAAAGTTCGATCAAAGTATAAGATGATTTATCCGACCAGCATTGCAATACCCAGAGCTGTGCCACTGTAGCCTGGCTCCGCCCGCCTACCTACTTCCGCCCAAATTTCATTTTCCCTTCAGTAGTCAGTCTGGTGATGGGGTGTATCAGTGGGATCCTGCTCGAATCAGATTTCTGAGTGTCCAATCAGCGAACAGAGCGAGTGGCTCAGCAGCGAACAGAGCGAGTGGCTCAGTTGAATGCTGCGTTCCTTTATACTCGGAAGAAGGAGATTTCCGACTTGGTAGTTCCGAGTTCCGACCTGTCTGTGTTCCAGTGCATCTGCTCGCGAAAGTATGGACGCCTAAAACCTTTCTCGTCCAAATAACTAAACGTTAGGCTCTAACAAGTTACTGTTGCTAGATTCATAGACTACAATATGTAGTGAAGTCGGAAATTTCCGAGTTTCCTGTCCAACTGGAACGCACCGTCAAAAGCCGGCTCATGACACACGTGACGACCAAACGTGATGCGATTGGTTGGCTAATCCAGAGTGGCACTGGGCAGATCCAATAGTTTTAAACTTCGACAGACACCCGCCTCCAAGTGAGTGAACGTTTGCCAATTACAGCACTGCCAGACCTTCTGTACAAATGAAATGAAGTACGATGGTCTGGTTGGACCAGGCTAGTGCCACTGGCTTGCGTGAAAAATCACATATTTTGAAGGATCAGAAGATTTTTTTTTTTAAAGATTGTCATTACATATTTTAAAAAATGGGTTTAATAACACATATATACGAATGTTCCTGAAATCACAATTCATGTATGTCTTTAAAGAGTACTCAGGAGGCTTATTAGAAAAGAATGGCTTGGAAATGGTCAGTGAGGGTCTGACATACAGTCCACACCTGGTCTGAATATGGGCTCCATATTTCCTCAGCTTTTTGAATTTGCGACATATAATCATATTGTCTTATTGGACCATTACTTCAGAAATATTGTCATCTGTGCCTGCGACATAAAAATCCCGGGCCGCTGACCTGTCCAACCTATGGCTCCATCCCCAGCTTTCACTGCACCTTGAAATATCAAATGAATATTTCACCTTTCTCCACAATGACCATCTAAAAACACACACACACACACACACACACACACACACTTCATCTGAAGCTGTTATTGCTTATACTAAATCACTTAATAGACAAAATTGGCCAGACCAGGATAGGCTAGAACTGGGTGGAAGAAATAGTACTTCAATGCTCAACACACCAATGGGAATATATGTAGTCAGACACACATGACTGCTGTAAAAAAAAGCCAATACATTTCGCCCGCCTAATGGAGTGTTTGCCACTATGTTTACCAGTCTTAAACATGTCATAAACAGCGCTAATAGGGTCAGCTCTGCATGTCTGGGGTCAGCGCCAACATCAGTGAAGAGTGAGGCAAAGAGGAGAAGCACAGCTCGGTGCGATAAAAAAATATTCCGAGCTTATGCACTTAGCGTCCTCGGTTTAAGCTATGTACATATTGTACATCACATATAATATAGACTGTGGGGAAATATTGAGCGTATGTCACCTGGTAAATGTCACATATTGACATTTACAAGGACAATTATGAGAACAGAGGCGCGGAGATTTCTTACAAGTGTCGCGCTGCAATAACGTCCAGGGTCAAGGTTCAGGTTGCCATTGGATACACAAGCAGAGGAGAGACTGTAGGCTGGTAAAGAAAAATGAAAGCAAAACATATAAAAACACATTCAACAGTCACATTCAAAGGTTACAATAATTATCCAAAAGATGTGAGAATTATACAGAGGAATGAAGTGTAGCAAGACACCACTCGTCCATTCTTGCTAGGTAAAGGAATACTTCACCCTAACGAAACATTCTATCATTATCAAATCACTATTGTAATATAATGAATGAGGTCTTTCTTCCCTCAATCTTTCCTCAGTCCTCCTTGGCCCAGCTGTCCTGTTAATCCTAACTACATTTTCCCATGTGTGACGTCACACATGGGATAATGTAGGGTGAGACAGTGAGACCATAAAACACTCTTTTGTGCCTTTTCTCGGGTCAGGATGAACCGATTACTAACATTTTTGCACGTATATACTACATAGGATCTCAGAGTACAATACACTTTCATATTCCCACCGGTGAAGTAGGGCTTTAAGTTTGTTGCCATTACGTGCTTGCGATGTTATACGTGCATTTTCCCTCCAGTTTGTGCAGTGCGTCTAGACATAAATCCAAGTGGCCTAGCGTCGTGTGCGTCAGTGTGCCTGACTCATTAGGACACATTAACAGTGATTTCATTCGGGGCTGACGCCAACGTCTCCGTCTCATTCCAAACCAGAAGGGACGCGATGACAAGACCGCACACACACACACACACACACCATCACACACACACACACTCACACACAGAGGGATAGCTCCTTTAGAGACGAGAAAAAATAGTCCAAGCTGAAGAAACAAGATGTGTGTTGTGTGTGTGTGTGTTGTGTGTTGGTGTGTGATGTGTGTGTGATGTGTTGTGTGTGTGTGTGTGGTGTGTGTGGTGTTGTGTGTGTGTGTGGTGTGTGTGTGTGTGTGTGTGTGTGTGTGTGTGTGTGTTGTGTGTGTGTGTGTGTGTGTGTGTGTGTGTGTGTGTGTGTGTGTGTGTGTGTGTGTGTGTGTGCGTGCGTGCGTGCGTGCGTGCGTGCGTGCGTGTGCGTGAGTGAGTGTGTGTGTCATTTTTTTTCTTTCTTTTTTCATCTCCAGATAACAGAATTGCAGTGTGACAAACTCTCAAAAAGCCCTCTCTTTTCCGCCCAAGGCCACGTTAATTGCATTAATTTGCTCTGACAATTGCACAACAGGAAAAAGAGAAAGACAAGGGAGTGGGAGTGTGTATCTGGGTGTAAATGTGTGTGTGTGTACATGTGTTTTTGTGTCGCAGAACTGCTCTTGTCATTTCTCAGCGATGATTGAATTAGCAACAAGAGTTTGTGTCTGGCTATAATCAATCACAACCCTCTCTCCCATGCCACCCAATATCAACAAAACCATATTTCCCCCCACTTGTAGACAAACTGCTTCTTGATTGTGTGTCACACTTGTCTATAAATATATCAGAAAGAGCAGACGCTCCCTGTACTATTGAGTTTTAGGGGTTGGTGTTGTGTGTGTGTGTGTGTGTGTGTGTGTGTTTTGTGTGTGTGTGTGTTTTGTGTGTTGTGTGTGTGTGTGTTGGTGTGTGTGTGTGTGTGTGTGTTTAAGGGGTACCTTTGTTTAGGATGTGTTTGTGGGGATGTGTTTGTGGGGTTGTTGTTTCCTGATCAGTGACCTGAATACAGCAATCCCTTGGTCCAGAAGAGCATATAGAAATTGTTCAGCACGCCAACTATTTTAAACACACAATGATTAATACCTGCAGATATTAAAATGCACTACACAGTATGAATCAAATTATATTTAAGTCAAAGCGAGTCATGCAGCCCAAACAAGTCTGTCCCTCTATCTTTATTTTAAAAAATGCCTCTATGAAAGGAAGCATGCAAATATTAAGTGTAATACTAGCTACTAATAATAGTGTGGCCATTTGACTTGTTTATTCACCCCACTTCATTGTACTGTATAATTCTATTTTATTTAATAATATTGAGCTTTCTGAAAGAGCAAAAATGCCTTGATTCAAGTATAATGTTAATCTACTTTGATCATAACTAAAGTTTGGGTTCAGGAAAGAACAGTTAACATGTCAACCAAGTGCTGGTTACATGTGTTCTGCAAATGGAACAGCAGTCTAGCAACATGTTTTTTGTGCACGCTTCATCAGGCTCGCCATGACTATAGGAAAACAGATCATCTGTGTGATACAAAGTGGAAGTCTCACAGTGTAATCGCAAGCCCCACATACATTATGGTGTTATAAGAGATCTGATGCTCACGTCATGTAGAAGACCAAACAAGGAGGCCAAAAAGATAACATTTCTTCCAAAAATCTATATCTCCAAAATGTGCATGTATGTACTACTAAGGTTTTGCTGAATACATTTTGGAGGAAATGTAACCAGGGGTGTGTCCCAGGGGTCCTGGGGTGGCACAGGCCTGATTATTCTAAACTGTGCCCAGTCAGATGTGGAATGTTTTAGAGCACAACATGTTTAGGTTTAGGATAAAATAAATGTAAAAAAGTGTATTGCTCCTGTAATCAATATCCTTATAAACATAGAACAAAAAGTAAGATCATTTGTGTTTGGACGAGTATGTATTGTCAATAAATCTTATACCGTTGGCAAGCCTGTTTATTTCCCTTTTATTCACACATTGATTTGATACCTTCTGTATGTACAGGATTTTTCTTAACAGTAGAATCAACAACTGGCACATTTTGTGGGAGCTTCTTGGTATTTTCAGCCATTGCGGCAGTGTTGGAGGGGGGGGGGGGGGTATTACACCAGTACACCAGTTTGTACGCTGCCATACTGAGAATTACAGAGAGGGTTTTGTGGTTTAAACAACTTTGTGTCAACCCGTTTGGCGATGGCGTTAAGGTAACCGACATTCATTTATATGAAAAAGTTACACACAACAGCTTTAAGACAAGCTGTTTTTTGGTATTTTGTTTCAATATGATATTAGATTAGATCAGACAGGTTTAAAACCCATCAATCTTTATCGTTTTGGGCCTTACCATGCTTGTGATATTATTGTCCTTCTCTTCCCCCGCCCCCCCTATGAAAACAAATAATTCAGGGCAACTAGTTTGTGGCAGCCGGCAGCATGGAGAACCTGTACATAATGTCACATCAGAGGCGGTATCAAGCTGATGGTTGTGTTCAGGGTCATTGCTGGTGGTGGTGGCGACAGTCAGACACGGGGGCCGCTGCTCGCTTGGTGGTGCCTTGGTGATTTGTAAGGCGATTTGTTCATTTTATTTCCCCTGGCCATACACATGCAGTCGCAGGGCCCTTCATACTCACAAATACACACACACCACACACACACAAACACACACAGAGCACGCAAAACACACAAAGCCCCTCCCCGAGGACAATCTGTTCTGAATCGCATTACAGCCATTTCCCATTCTGTAGGTGGGGACTGGGCCCCAGCAGAAATCAAATATTTATCATGTTGTATTAACCCCACCGCTGGCCCGCACACACACACACACACACACACACACACACACACACACACACACACTAACACACACACACACACACATAACACACACACAAACACGTAGCATAGGTCCTTACACTGCCTCTACACACTGAATTCATTATCCTATTAGGGCCATAGCTCAGGCACTGCAGCAAGTGTGTGTGCAAACATATGCACATACATACAAGAGAATGTGTGAGCATGGACGTACCACACACACACACACACACATCACATAAACATAAATACGCATAGAAATTCCCATGTTGCCAGCATCCTCCTATTGTTGGGGTGCCCTCAACTAGTCACTCACTGTTGTTTTTACGCTTACATTTGGAGGTTTTTTCAAGGAGGATGCATTCATGATTTTATAGCCGCAGTTTTTGTTTTATTCTGATCTTGTGACATATATTTTGTGTTATTGTGTTTTATATTGCTCATATTTTAAATTGCCCATAATTCACTGTTATTGCTGCCTTGTCTTGGCAACTTGACAATTAGATTTTTAACCTCAACAATGCTGTCGGGTTTAATTAATGGTTCAGTAAAAAAAAAAGTATATAAAGAAATAGTTTATTTTGTTTTGTGAAGAAGGGACGAAAGACTCCCTCACATTTACAAGGAATGGCAAGTTCATGTTGTGCTTTCAATAAACAATTAATGTTAAAGAAAAATGCAATGATGATATTTATCATATTAACAGCTTATTGAAAGGGACAAACAGTTATAGGGTGACCTTCCTCATCATAAGTGTTGTCTTATGTGATACTACATGTGTCCATTTCTACTGATCAACTGGATATGCAGTAAATACACCCATTACACCTCTAGGTATAAATAAGGATTACATGTTGTACATACCGACACAATGATATTGCTGATAACAGTAGAAGTGAGACAATTTTAATATTTTTAGCCGATTCATTACAACATGAGAAAATATGGTAAACTGGTGTTCTTTGTTGCCAGCACCTGCATTGCCCTTTATGTATTACGGCAGTGTGTAAGGTGAGTTTGCATCCCATCCAAGACCTGCAATATATTTGATCCTTCATTCATTTTACCCATACCTTTTTTTTGTATACAATTTGATCAGGGTTTTCCTGGGATTGAGCTTACTCTAAGTGGCTGTTACACATGAATGTCTTGCGTTCATCTTCCTGGTATAGAAATAGAGAAGAGAGCGAAGACAGTGACAACTGTGAGAGAAAACAGAGAAGTTTACAGTGGTTTTGCACATACAAATGCGCACGTACACAAACCCAGTGGTGGATGCATAACCCGGCCACACATTGTTATGATCAATAAGCTGGTTGTTATGGTGATCAAACTGCACCCCCCCCCCCCCCCTCCTCTCCCTCCCCATGGCAGGTCAGGACTAATGTACCCTGTCACCGTGTGTGATGATAAAGTGTCTTATTACCCAACAAGCAGGAATTTGAAGATTACTATGAATATCTTAAGGAATCAATCTGACTCCATGCAGTGTTTTGCTGCTTTTTGACCTAGTTGGGTTTTGTTTGAGAGTGTCCTATTGCTTCTGTGCACGCTCACACACACACACACACACACACACACACACACACACACACACACACAACACACACACACACACACACACACACACACACACACACCACTCACACACCACCACACACACAAGTATAATTTGTGTGTGGAATGGAGCATGTACGTCCTGAATGAAACAAATGGAATTGAGGTATTATTATTTGCATCATTGCATGTATGTGTGCCTGTGTCTCTCTGTGTGTGTGTTTGTGTAGTTAGGGGAACTTTCTCTCCTCTTTGTCCTAAACTCTCTGTACTGGAGGGTAAAAAGGCAATTAGAAAACAGTGAAAAACAACAGCAGCAGCAGCAATGTCGCCTGCCAACATCCATCTCAGTCCTGTATGCTAACAAAAAAGCCAACTGGTAGGGGCCATCAACCCCCCCTGTTTAGTTTTGTGAGGTTTTTAAGGACAGATTTATCGATGTAAATATTTTGACTCCTTGACTTTGGAGATAACTCGGTGTCTTTTTACGAGGCTATATCTCCACCCGTTTTCTCTTTTTTTACATTAGGTGAATATTGCACTTAAAACTCCAGCATTTAATTATTTGCACCGGGCCCAATAAACAGGCCTTTATGGTGTCCTTAAATCAAAGGCAAACAAAAACACACTTCACAACTGTTAATCTCGCATATTCCGCCATAAAGCATGGGGCCCTATAAAAAAAAGATGTGTTTTACACCGAATGTGCGTTCGCTGAATACCTTAAGTAAATGTAATAAATGTGGTAAAGCATGTTGCGTAAATCTCTCCCCCCCACCCCCCGTGCTGCATGTTGTTAATTTGATACATTAGGCTTTAATTTGTTATAAATAATTGTTTATTAGCCCGGACCGTCCTGTACTTAACGCCCCAATGATATGTACTTTGCAAGTTTTTCAAAGGAAGGTTCCAATCAGCGGACAACTTTTCCCCCCCTTATTAAAAAAGGGAAGAAAAAAGATGATTGCCGTTTAACTATTCGTATAATTTAAAACAACTAATCGTTAAAATTAGGACTTTTTTCTTGTTTTTAATTGCTCCTTTAAACATGGGTTTTAATATGCTGCAGGAGGCCTATGTATGGATATGATTATATGCCATTAAAAACCCAAGACGTTAGTATGAATGGTTGCATATTGGGTCATATTCCCAGCCCCCCCCCCCCCCCCCCCCCCCTTTAATGTACTATTTTTTAACTCTTCCCAAGTTCCCATGTTTTGGTAGTAATGAAATGGGAAAAACAAATGGAATCTGTCAACCAGGATGTTCTGTAAATGTGAACCAGTAGCCCACCTATGGCCCATTCTCCTGCTATCTATTCACTTATTTATTAATTCTTTCATTTTATTCACCCGCTCTCTTGATCAATAAGTAATTAATTTCCCTGGCTGGGGGGATAACAGGCGCTATAATGTCGCTAACGTCGCTCCAGCCTCTGACTTTTTCTTTTCTATTCTTTTCTTTTCTTTTGAAACTTTAACAGATTTAAATTAGAATCCAGAGAGGGAAATGGCGATAACTAGATGTCTCTCGCCCTCGCCGTCTCTCTCCGAAGGGAAGGAGTGTTCCTGTGGCTGTTGTTCTGTCTCACTGATAGCACAGACAGCATCTCAACATAATGTTGCATTCGTTTTGTTGGAGGGGAGCCAAGGACAGAGGAGTGGGGGGAGCAACTAGCAATGGAGTGGCTGCACGGTGAAGGCAACTCACTTTACACTCTTTCAACTTCTTCCTTTTCTTTTTCTTCTTCAACTTTTCTCATAGGCTCCTTAACAAATGCAACTAAACATGTTTTAGCTCAAAGTAGAGCTTGTGATTTAATTATAGGCTATTTAAAAATCCCTCAAAGCGTTCTGGAGATATTGTGCTCACGATACGCAGGATCACAGTGGCCTTGACCTTTGACCCCATGGACCTGCAAAGTGCAATCAGTTCATCCTTGAGACAGAGCCGACATCGGTGCAACGTTTGAAGAAAATCCCTTAAAGCATTCATGAGATATATATCGCGTTCACAAGAAATGGTCCAGACGTAAGGACAAACAAACCTGAAACGGCCTTTGGGTATTGCGGAGGCATTAAAAGAAACTCTCCCAAAGTAAATTGCTTTGTTAGATTGTGGATGTGAATGAGAACAAGTATATACAGTACCTTTATTGTGCCCATGATACCGTTGATTAGAATCAGGTATGTATGTACTGTAGGCTTTAACCACCTTCGCTTGGCTTGGCTGATGCTATGCGTTATCTCTTCGTTGCGAAACGACCAAAAACATCAATGAGTTGGTGCGTCTAGCAACACTTTCTGACTTTCTTACTCTTGCTCTGGCTCTTAACCCCAAGCTCATTGATTCCTATTCAAGACATAAATCTTGTCGATTGGCTCACTGAGATGTGGTTTAATTTTAAATGTAATTGCTCAGTAATGTTGCGGAATGTCAAAGAAGAGAAGATGGTGCTAATGTCAGGGGTTATGTTCATTTGCAGATTAATAGATATTTAGGAAACCTGATATTTTCAGGCACTGGTCAATTTTGCGATTTTTGTCTATTGTGCGTCTTCTTTCATACATAAAAGGTCTAATATTTTTACTATACCTTGTCTGTTCTTATGTCTTTATATTTATCAGATCTTTCCACCAACCAAAAATCTCAACTACAGCACTTTCATCAACTAAACCTTTCATAACCCTTGTTTGCACTATTGCACTATGCACACTAGAACCTGTACATAGCACTAATATATATTAAAAAATAAATATTGATTTGAACTCTGGCTCTATCCAACATCTAGATGTTAAGTTGTTAAAAATATGCTAAATATATGCATAATTAGTTATTGAAACATTTCTGAAAAATGTTTTGTATAAATACATAATTTTTTGAAGGTAAGTTATCAACTGGCAAAGAGTTATGATATACTATACTCAAGTTAAAATACTTATCCTATTCATTTGAAGTGTCTCTCCTTAACACACACAGAATACTGTTTATATCGTTTAGTTCTACGCTCTGTATGTTCCTAAATGTAATCGCAATGAAAGTGAACAGGGAACTACGCAGCACCTGGGATAAATCCTGCATTGGCATAGTAACACCGACACTCTTTAGCCATAGCCCTGCAGCAGAGCCCACTTCCCCCTATAATAACATGATTTATATATTTGATATGGCCCAGATAGATCATGAAGACACATTATATTCCATTCCTGGAGTGAAAGCATTATTATTATGCCATGTTGTTTGTTGTTGCGTTGTTAGCACTGGTAGTGTTGGTGTGTAGAGGTCAGTCTATTCCTCTTCCCAGGTGAACCGTGGCTGGGAGATTGGCCCGGGCAACAGAAAGAGAAATCACACCAGAGAGGGAAGGGGGAAATCGGATCAGCGAACACATAGTAAAGCAGTCACTGCAAAGAGAATGACCTGGGTGGTAGTAGTGATTGTGGGTGTGTGTGTGTGTGTGTGTGTGTGTGTGTGTGTGTGTGTGTGTTGTGTGTGTGTGTGTGTGTGTGTGTGTGTGTTTGGAATATATATATATTTATATATTAATCTTTAGACGAAGAGGGACTGCGAAATGTGTAACTACAGGCTGTCGCTTTGTTTGCTCATTCCGGCGGAAAAATGGAGAACATACATCGTCTCTTATTGCCTTAAAAAAATAAGAAATAAATATATAAAGAGTGCGGAGAAGAAAAAAAAGGGAAGGGGGGGGGGGGGGCGCAATGCAATTCCAGTTGCCCTTGGGTGTGGCGTGGCGCTGGTCACTCAGGGAGTGTGCTGCAGAAGTCACATGGTTCAGATGGATCACATCAATTTGCCTCAAAAACAATATGCCCCCCCCACACACACACACACCTCACTCCTCCCTCTCTCTCTCCTCCTCTCCTTTATACATTCCTCCCTCTTTCTCTCCTTTCTCCAGAGCCCTCAGTCCATCATCACGTAATAGAAGAGATGAACTAAATCTGCACCTTGACCTTTTTCCCCTGTTTGACTCTGCAGGTTTTTCCTTCTACATCTTCATGCTTACATTTGTTATTTTTCTTCTCTATGTCACTCTTACTTTTTTTACATTCATATTTGACCCCCTACATCTGTGAAACACACTGCCTATTTCCAAGTTTAAAAATAAAATATGTTTATGGAACAATAACTTGTTCTCTCTTTTTCTCCGTTGCTTTCAGTTCATTTCCGATGTGCTTCACTGGAACGTTAAAGACACCGGTAAAGGTTACTATTTTAAACAGATGACTAATATTTTTTTTTTTAACTACATTTTTTTTAAAAGTATTATCAGCAAATAATATCAAAACCATTCAATAACAATTTGGTTCCATTCAAATTACAGTAGGCCAATAGTCCATGTGCCCGTCGTCATTGTATCTCCCTGTATTTCCCAGCTGTACCGTCTTCCATTGGCAGAAGGTCCCTACTGCCATCTTGTGGCCGTCTTTGTAAAAGCACAGTGAGATTTAAACTGTGATTATCAAGTCAAACGTAGTGTGTTGTATTTGCATTCAGCTATGCATCCAAAACCATGTGTGGATTTATAGATTATTCCAAATGTTTTTAATTAAAATGGAAGGCCTTTTAATACCTATTCTCTTTACGTACTGTGAGAGAACATAGCCTTTGAATGCAGTGTAATGTTTTCTCTGGCACTGGATCAGCATTGAAAAGTGAGGGGACAACCCTGATGATGTCATTTGGGGTGATCTCAGAGTGGGCCTGGAAACCAAAAACATAGAAGGTCTCTTGTTACAAACATGGAGTTTGAAAGACGTGGCTGGAAGGGACAGAGACAAGGGTGTTTTTGCGCTTCAAATGTTTTTTTGAGGTGCATTGTGGGAAGTGTAGGAACCTGTGTTTTTTGCAGATTTATATCCATACAAGGGACTGCAATATATATATATATACTGTATATCTTGATGGATGTGCAAATATTTCTCGATTACCTTTTTCAATTAAATTATTAATAAGAAATCAAATAGAACTACTGTAATAACTTTCCCTCTTGCTTTCATTTACTTCATGATCTTCTTAACTAGATGGCGTGAGCTCAGAGGTCATAAGTAAAGATAGTTTCCTCAGTTGACCTGAGTTTGGAACTTAACCGTTTGTTTGAATTCATATGCAACTGAGCAAACTCTGACCCACATAAGAAAAACTGTGAGATGCAGCTGTAAGCTCCAGCAAAAAGCAAGTGTCGTGGACATTAAGTTAAGGTTAGGTGTTATTATTGTGATAAAATTCCTCTCATTTTCCCATTCTACCCTCTACAGCGAGCCCTCCTTCACATTACATCAATCCCCACTCAGCCCTGCTGTTGGAAAAAAAAACCTAACTGAAATAATAGCTTTTGACTGAAGTATTACTTTAATACTTCAATAGAAATAACCTGGTTTCAACATTTTGAAAGGAGCTGTGCTGGCTCAGTTGCCCGCGGGTACATTGACTGTAATGTGTGAGTGAAAGTATATGGGCTGTCACTTCAGATTAGAGAACAGCCTCTGTGTGCCTCTGACGGAGAGGGGACGGGGGTAATGGGAGGTGGAAGGGATTACAGCTCGTAAAAATCACCTACGAATTGAAATAGCCAACGATGAAAGATGTCATTTCTTTCAGCACAGGCTTACTTTGCACCAATTCGTCCGGAATTACATGCTGTGTGTGTATGTGTGTGTGTGTGTGTGTGTGTGTGTGTGTGTGTGTCTACCTGTACAGAGTGTTTGACTTACAGCAATTATTATAGGCTACATAAATTCCTCACATACTGTTGTCACATGTATTTATCTTCGGTGATACACAGAGGTTTCAATTGAGTGTGTTTCTCTATTGAAATTGACACGTGTTTGAATTTTATTCCACAGTAACATTCCTCTAGTCTTCAGAAACAGTTTCAACAATGTCTTGGTTTCATGTTGTTATAGTAGGCCTATGATGTTTTTTTTTTCTTTCCTGTTGGTGAGGTGATGTGTCAGGACAGCATTACATTTTAGCCCAACCCAGACAGCTCATTGTTATTATCTTCTCTCTCTTTTCCAAAGTATTATATCATTATTGTATATCATGATAACAAATGTTTTTTTTTAAATAACAGAAGAGTGTGCATTCCTTATTAAGGAACAAGTCAAATCACTCATACACATAAGTCATGGGAAAGTAGCTTGTTGTATAAGTAAGAAAGTCAAGGATTTAAAAAAAAAAAAATTAAATGCATTACACCTTCAGTTTGTAGAATAGTTTTAAGGCAAAATGGTTCTGTGGTAAAGGGCTGCTGTTGACTATGTGGTTAATTCTTTATCTTATTTATTTACTGTAGAAACCATTTGTCTTTAATAGTCTATGTTAGTGGTTAGTAAAACATATACAGCCGAATCTCCAACAAATAACAGGATCACATATTTCTTGTTTGTACCTGTCTGACACCCTGCCTTTCAATCCCAACATTTTGTTGATTCCTTTCTATGCTAGAATATTTCCTTTACCTGGTGGTGATGTGTGGCTCGCAGAAGCACTAATCATTGATCATATCATGGTTGGTTCACCATAGTGAGAAGAACATGCCTTGGCTCTTATTTGGTTTCGGGTGCTGGTATATCTCACATTAACAGTAACATTGTTCTAAAAATGGCTGCAGCTCCACACTTTACTTTCTGATCTAATACTTGTCACTGTCCGTGTAAGTAAGGAAATAAGATGAAGTGTCAGAGCAAGGCACAAAACATTTGTATGTTGTAATGATGCAATTCATATTTATTTTTTACGCTAAAACAAAATGATACTTTTGAAATATATACATGTGAATATTAGACAAATGTGTGTGCTCAGTTTAAAGATGTTCATCGCTGTAATTGTATTGTCACATGCAGTATATTGCAGTTTGTCAATTAACAATATAATACTGTCACTGACACTAAAGTCATTGACCTGCACCATTGTAAAACAGCATACGATTTTACAGCGTGTATGTATGCAAAACAAAATCTATCTAAATTACAATCAACTAGTCTCCAGGGTTGTGTCTCAGCAACTTTCTGTCCTCATGATTAACAGTATTATGTTGGAACCTTCTTCAGTCTGCTTCCAGGGCTGCTCTCTCTACTGAAACTGCACTCACTAAAGTGGTGAATGACCTTATGCTCACTATTGATTTATAATCCACCTTGGTATTTCTATAATACTGGATCTCAGTACAGAGATTGATACCATTGATCACGGCATACTCATGGAAAGACTCGGAACAGAATTCCATTGGCCTGGCTATTGTGTGGTTTAATGTAATACAGACAGTGTTTTACTTACAAAGTCCCAACCGGTTTGAAAGCCACCACCATCATCCCCGTACCCAAAACTCCAGCCATCTCAAGCATGAATGATTACTGGCTTATTGCTCTCAGGCTGGTAGTCATGGAATACTTTGAGACCATCAAGGCCTGCATTCCCCACCACCCATAACCCACACCAGTTTGCTTCCAAGGCCAACAGATCCACTGACGATGCCACTGCTCTAGCACTTCACACAGCTCTCACTCATAGATAGTAAATAATATGGATGTAGCATCCGGGCTGACCTCAGTTATTCACACGGCATCCAATAATCCTGGTTTGTGCGCGTGGAGATAGCTGACGTATACCTCCGAGGCAAAGTGAGGGACAACGGGCGGAGAGCTGTCACTCAAGAGATTGTGCCAATACATCTTAACCTCCGATAAAATAAAAACTAGTGTGGTCCAAAATAATTCACCCCCCTCAGTGTTGTCATGGAGATATGACCTAAACATACAGACTACAATGGTTTTGTGGACCAGGCTGTAAATAGGTTTAATAAGACTTTGAAAACGGCCTGTCGAACAAGTGAGTCAAAGAAAAATTGCTCGGTCTTGGTACCATCCCCCAGTGGCACTTCCGGGTTACTACAGTGGTGGTCACTTCCTTATTGGATGCTGGTAAAAATTGCGAGAGGCACCTATTTGCAGAAACATGGGGAAACGGAGCACCACCGGAAATACGAAATTTCTTCTTCGTTTTTTTTTGCTGGCGACGATCACCCAGCGTTTCTTCTTCTTTTTGCGGCTGCACGCGATCGTTACTGTTCACTTGCGTGATCACAAAGTCACAGACGAGCCTCGTTAAATAGCCTAATATGAATATAGAAATTATATAATAATTAAAATTGTGATCACTAGAGGACAATGGGTCTGGTAATAAATCAATCAGGATCTACAAAGGAAACTGTCACTCCCCATGTTTTAAAATGTGTTGTTAATGTGGTGGCACTTTTTGTGTTTCATTTATAAGAGTTGATATTTGTATGTGATTGACCTACTTGTGATAATTGTGAATTAAACAGACGGATTTCAGAAGATGTACACAAAGCTTCGTTGCTTCATTCATCTTCTACCTCAACATCTACTTTTGACCACCGTCCTGGCCACTTGGGACCCTAACAAACTGACTTATTTTACTGTCTACTAGCACCATAGCCGGTGGAAACGGTGTCTTGTTATTATTCACCGCTAGGTGAACGCCGGCAGTAAAACAAAAATAAGAAGAAACGCTGGGTGATCGCCGCGAGTAAAAAAAAATTAAGAAGAAATTTCGTATTTCCGGTGGAGCTCCGTTTCTCCATGGGTCTGCAAATAGGTACTCTTGAAAATCGCTGAGGTTGGGGCTTGCTCTCACTCACCTGGTAAAATGCCAACAACAGCCATGCGAGGGTGCTGCTGTGCCTTGTAAATTGACTTCAACTCAGCTTTTAACTCCATTGGTCTATACAAACTGATGAACAAACTGCAAGTACTCAACACAACCCTCTCTCTGTCTGAAATTATCTCAACCTAAACACAAAGAAAAACCAAAGAAATAATCATTGACTTCAGAAGAAAAAAAAAGAAAATACACCATCCAAAGCTGTTCATTGGCTGGGAGAAAGTTGACCTAGTCTCCAGCTTCAAATACCTTGGAATCCACATATCTGACAACCACACCTGGAGCCTTGACACCTCATGCCTGATCAAGAAGGCCCAGCAACGCCTCTTCCACCTGCGGATGCTGAGAGGCAACAGACCCCCGCATAAGCTGCTCATCAATTTCTAGCGCTGCACCATCAAGAGTATCCTCACTTAGGGCTACACAGTATGGTACTCCAGCTATAACGCAGCAGAGAAAAAGGACCTACATCGGGTGGTAAAATCAGCCCAGTGGATTCTTGGCTCACCACGCCCACCCCTGAGTGATATCCGTAGAGTTGCCTCCATGAGCGGGCATCCAACAACCACAACCAACCCTCACACACCCTGGACACTCCCTGTTCACCACTCTCCCATCAGGCCGGCTAAGAGTCATCTGAACCCCAACCAACAGACTGAAAAACAGCTTATTTCCAGGAGCTGTGGACTCACTCCTTTACATTATAATTGATACACCTGTCTCGTTATATAATAATGCCACTTATTTAAAGCCTTTGCCTATACTTTTAACAGCCTACAATATTCTCTTCAAGTTACATTTTTAAATATGTCACCTAAACTCCTCCCAAAGCTTGATTAGAATCCATGGGCAATAGACAGCTTTGACACATCAGTAATACATGAATTTCCAGTGTTGGGTCACCTAAAGAGAGGCATGTTTACTGTAACATGTAACATGTGTTTGCATGTGACTTTGTGATTGTGTGGATAGAAGAAATTGCACATTGAGATACACAAACATGTAATACCCACTAGAGGGCAGTGCTCAGCTATGGGAATGGTTGCAGGCCTCCACTGTAATGTAGCAATCTGCTATATAGGCTATAACAACACTTTATTTTAGACTGTTTTGTCATTGATGAGTTGGATTTAAGTTCCTAACTGATCAATAGAGTTCATTAAATTGAATTGATTAAATTAAGTTTTACAATCTACTTTATATTTCCTCCATTCATTTTTCTCCTATATGCATTAGGGCTGAATTAAGCAGGACAAATAAGATGATTTTTTAAAATTGTTTCAGTAAAGCTTTTAGATAATAACCAGTAGGCATACTCCACCAGTGCAAAGCATAATATTTTTAGATTCTTTTTTTTTTGCAATTTGAGAATAAAAAAAAAATCTCCAACAAAGTCTACTACTCAGGTCCTTCATTTGGGCTGAACGGTCTCCTCCCTGGAATTCTAAATATCATCAACTTGGCCGGTGCTGGGAGGCGGGCTAAAATAGTAAAGGGCTAGTTAAGTTAAGTCTTTATTTTTTGTTATTTACACACACATGCAAGGTGAGTCACACGCATGTCAATCGGAATTACATTTAGCATCATTTAGTTCTATAGGCCATCCTACCACTCTAATCTAACCCACACTCTGCCTGCCAGTGTTGCCACATGTCAGATCTTTACATTCAACTTTGGGCTTGTTTATAAAGCTCCCATGACTTATTTGGGCTTGCGGTCCATGCATCACATAATTGCATATTGTATAGGCTATTATTGGCACCAGGGGCGTAGCACCAAATTCTGGGCCCCTATACAAAAAGTCCTGATGGGCCCCCTGAAAAGCGGTCTTACAATACACATGGCTCTCTGAGCCAGACAACTCCACAATATTTCATCTGATGAATGACCAAATCATTACTTTTACAGGTGTTTCCCCCATAATATGGTCACTGGCCAGGGTCACAGGAGGCGCGGCGCCGAGCGCAAAGATGCCAATGCGCACTATAGAAATTAACAACTGTTTATTTGAATACAGTTGTGCAATTCTGTTTGCTATGTGCAGGTATAATTTTACAGACAGTACAAAACACAATTAAAGAAAACTTCTACTGTTTTGGTGCAATACTATGCAGATACACTAAATACAAATAATAGACCATACACTTGTGTAGGCACATCAAGTGCAAATTCAACTTTCAAAGTTCCTTTATGGATGGGGGGCTGTGATTATTGTGGACAATAGGCCTACTGTGATGCGATAGCCTATAATTCATTAATGGTTATTATTAGCCTACTTGCTTGATTTATTTTTAAATACAGGTCGTTTTGGGACATGTCTTTTCCAATTTAAAACACAAAAAAAATAAAATAAAGCAGCTTTGAAAATTCAGAAAAAAAATCTTGTTGGCCTACACTAGCATGCTGTTCTACAAATAACTCAATAGTTGAAATAATAAATACAATGTGTTTTACCCTTAAAATGTCTAAATGCATTTCAAAGACAGTAACAGTGTGGCACTTCTTTAAGCTTACTGAAACTTGTCTCATGTATTCATCAAACTTTTCTTTGCGCTGTCTGAGCGGATAGATGTTGCCACAGTGATGTGGTGTCTTAAACTGTCCTAGCTTTGCCAGCACTTATTTCTGTACAGCTAAATATCCCCATAGAAACATCGCTGCGTTTATTTTCGCCACCAGTTCAATTCAATGTTGGCTTGCTCCTGCTTACTCTCCCGCATACATGCCTTAGTCATGCTCAGGCCCCTGATCTCCTTGCAAGGGCCAGGGGCCTATCACGAGCCAGTCAATTATTTCTTTTTTTGGAATGGCATTGTTCAGGGCCTTCAAAGATCGGGGCCCCACATTTAGCTTGCTAGCCTGTCTCTGCCTTGGGCCCCCCCACGACTGTATCACTTTTCCCCCCAGTCCGTCGGCCCTGATTGGCACATTGTACATTATTGGCATGCTTTTAGTTTAATATTGAATTGTTGCCTTATGTTTGCATGGTAAATGTGTTGTGTGATGATATAGGCTAACGTTGTTATTTTTTGTTTTACTGACCCTTAAGTAGGCAAACAAATAGGCCTATTAGAAACTAAGGACAGAAAACTGTGTTCTAAGGCCTATCAAAATCCTTGCTATATTAATGCCTTTTGCCTTGCCCTTTAGTGCTCATCTGACTGTTTACCAAATAATGACTAGTCTATTTTCTAGTAGCATAGCAACTGCATTAGACAACAATATTTCAATCATCAATGTCATTTAATCTATTTTAAAAACATCTCGTCCGACACCGTGCGCAGCACTTGAAGGCAGCATCCGGCGAACCTGTCCCTCATCGCTAGGCGTTGGTCACCTGACCCGAGCTACGAGTCACGTGACCGATATTCCATCCTCGCCATTTTGCAATGTGGGAGAAAGGGAGGCCACTTTTTTATGGCTAACGAATTGAACTATTTAGCAGTTTTATGTGTTGAGGACAAAGAGCATCGAGCCGTTCCCTGCCAGTGAGTATATATATTCCACTAAAGCACTACCACGCGCTTCTCCGTCACTCATTAACACAACATATCACTTGAAAAAAGCCCCTGTAGCCTACATTCATGTGTGTGTTTGTGTCTGTGTGAGACTGCTAGCACTGTGTAACACTCGTGTGTCCGTGTGTGTGAGTGTTTGGGTCCTAGGCAGCGGGCTGTGAGGCTAAAACAAAGTGTATTCCGCTGCCTGTTTCTTCAATGTCGCGTTTCCTACACGACAAAAGTATCTTCTTAGTGTCCCAAAAGTGCCAGCATGGCGGCTACCATTAGCAGGTGTTTGGCTAAGTGGTTAGCCGATGTGTCTCCAGTGTGAGTCGGAAGGCTGTGCTCAACTTCATCCTATAGGGGGGAAAGAGACCGCACGACATATTTTTAGACCCCGACAGAGCAGGTGCTGGTGTCTACACGGACCACGCTATCACTCAGCCTCATATACATGGTTATTTCATAGTAATTTAAGTTTTTATCACCATGATAATACAATAAAGCCGGTTGACGTCATTGTTTGATGGACACCATGCTGGTTTACCTTGTTGCTCCAATCCCCATAATTCCACACGTTGGCAGTGTAACAGGCAGCCAGTAACTGTACTGTCTGGATACAGTCATACAGATGCAGAAGTGGGAGAAAGAGGAAGGTGATTGTGGTCAGAAAAGGAAAGGAAAGGGAAATGGGGAAAGTGTTGGATTTGCACACATGAAAGGAATCCAACCACTGTTATTGTCTGTTGTGGTCATTTCCCCTGCTGTCAGTGTGTAAACAGATGCACATGGTGTTTGGGAGCCTATCTATTGAGCTGCTGGGGGCTTATCATGAATGAGTTAAGCTATCCTGATGGCTATTTGGGCTACTTCCCCTTTCTTCTAAACAGCCAGTCCCTACTGCACTACACATTTAGGAACAACTGTTGTACAAAGTGAAGCCATGGCACTTGCATTATGTCTTCTTCCACAGAAGAGAGAGACCACATACTGGTGTGGAAGTGTAACTGATAGCAGCAGTGGTCACCACACGGAACTCATGACGCAAAGACACAGATGGACTACAGTTTTTTATCTTTATAATTCAAAGTTATGTGCGCTTGCATAGAAAGTGCAAAGCTATTAATCCCATGCTGTATTTATATCATTTTGTTAGCCTCATAGCATACTTGCCTAAATCATATTTACTCTACATCTACTCTATTCTACATACTCTTTAACCCTCAAAATATGACTTAGGCAATTGTGCTATTAGGCTAACGAAAAGTAGATGTAGAATAGAGTATTGTAAATATGATTTAGGCAATTATGCTATGAGGCTAACAATTTTCTCAATGCTTGCTGATGAGAACATTGTTCACTAAACATGCAGCATGTGTTTACAGGCTGTTTTCCTTTTCATGCTAACCTCAGTGAGGAGCACTGAGCAGTACAGCAACATAAGCACTACTTACATTACCACCACTGTGCCCTACAATGTATGGCAGTGGTGGAGAGAAAATAATGAAATATATGCAATTCCCTTTGGTTACTCATTTAAAATTAGTGTCAATAGTATGGTAGATTCGAAACAGAAAGGAACATATGTTGTCTTCCATGAATGTAGAATTGTTTTCAGTGAAGTGAGTCTGGAGGCTGATGTTACAGCCTCCAGACTTCATTGTTTATTGACACAGTAACACATATTCAAGTCATTTTTACTTGTAATAAATAATAAAGTTTGCGACCACTGCAGACTCTGGTTATATTAGATTAAAGTAATTTACTGAAATGACAGGAGTATTTAACCAATTAAAAAATCCCACTTACTATGGTGGAATTTGTGAAAATTGAGCAAAATGAATTGTAAAATACTGTAAATCGACACAATCACTTGAATTACAAACCAGTCCGTTTACTAGCTTCTATAGCTACATAATATGCTATATCTATTATTTTTCTTACATAATTGGCTGTTAAATTGATAAATGGACATAACAAGTATTGACAATTGTTTTGATAATCATAGTTTTTATTTAGTTAAAGAAGGAACGCCAATGGTAAGACTGCATTTGTCAGTTTGATATAACTAATGCAATAGCATGAGTTTAAGTGTCACATGATAGTTCCAATGTTGTTTCCAAAGCACTTTGACACACCTACAGTTCTGTAGGAACATTTCAGTTTCATATTAAACCATCTGTATCGATCAATTGAATAGGGATCACATCTGTTTAAATATAGTTTATCATAAAGACACCAACCAGTGTACACCCTCATTCCCTTTGTTCCCTGCTATCTGCCCAGGTCATGGAGGAGATCAGCAATGCAGCTGGACTCCTCACACACTCCTCCTCTTCCTCCTCCACTCCATCAGCACTGGGATCCCTCTGTGAAGCCCAAACCCTGCCAACGGTAGAAGAGAACCCTCCCAGAAGCAGGCCGCAGATTCTCTCATCCAGGTCATCGAAAAACTCAGTAAAATCGTGGAGATGCGTCCCCAGCGGCGCTGCCTCTTGGCAGCCCAGAAAAGAGCGCTCCAAAAGCTCTCTGTTGCAGGGGGAGAAGAGGGGAGTGGTGGTGAGGAGAGGACACTGGGGGCCGGAGGGGGTTCTCCCTCTAAAAAAACAAAAAGGAATTGCGAGCAGGAAAGCGTAGAGGACTTGAGATCAGACGGGAGTTGTGCTGATGGCGCTCCTTGTTTCCCAGCGTCCGGCGACAACAACAACAACAACATTGCCTCCGCGGTAACAGAGTTAGCAGTTAGCGAGCACAGGCGGACAGTGACGTGCTATCAGTGCAGTCTGTGCCCCTACCTCTCTCAAACGTTGCCCCTGCTCAAAGAGCACCTGAAGCAACACAACGAGCAGCACAGCGACCTCATCCTCATGTGCTCCGAGTGTCGCTTCACCTCCAGAGACCAGGCAGAGCTCGAGGAACACGTCAGGCAGCACTTTGACAACGGCGGCAATTTCCTCAAGAACGATTCCGCTCTGTCGGATACCTTTGGCAAGGAAGACGTTTTAAGGAATCAGGATGGGGACTGGACTGGGAGCCTAGGTGGAAGCATAGGAACCGAGGTGATCAAAAGCCTAGCGGACGCTTCAACACAGAACTACCGCAGAAGAAGAAATGGTACAGCTACGAGGAGTACGGATTGTACCGCTGCCTGATCTGCAGCTATGTGTGCAGCCAGCAGCGAATGCTCAAGACCCACGCCTGGAAGCACGCGGGTCTGGTCGACTGCTCGTACCCCATCTTTGAGGACGAAAACGGGGCCCCCGCCAGAAAAGAGTCCCAGGCTGCTGCAGCCAGAGAGGAGATAGTCGTTCTTTCCCCAGTTCCCAAAGAGAAAGGCCTGCAAACAATGCCCACTGCCTTCAAGCTCCAGCTGTTTGCAGCTCCGTTGGCCGTAGAGAACTATCAAGAGGTGTCAACTCACCCGTTTCTAATCCCAGCGAAAGTCCAAAGAGTGTGGAAGAGGAAGAGGAAAGTGTGTACCCTATCAAAGGCCTTACCCAGGAGGAGCCAATGTTGGAGGTTCAGGTGAAAACAGGGGCAGAGTCTGAAGTGGAGATCCATAGTCAACCGGATAGCACCTCAACCACAGACAGCCTACTGTCATCGGCTCAGAAAATCATCAACAGCAGTCCCAACAGTGCCGGCCACATCAACGTGATTGTAGAGCGCCTTCCTTCAGCCGAGGATTCAGTCATGGCGACCAACTCGCTTCTCCTCAGCCCAGGAGTGGACAGGGAACAGAGCTTACCGGACGCAGAGAAAGAAGAGCGGGACCGTGTGGGAGCTCCAAAGGATGCTGGTAGCCCTACGGACAGCCAGCAGTTAGAAACTGCAATTAAGTCCTCTCTGCGGGATGAAAACATTCCCCCAGCGAGTCGCAAGAGGACACATTCTGAGTCTCTGCGTCTGCACTCTCTGGCCGCCGAGGTCCTGGTAGCTATGCCTATGAGGACCTCAGAGCTCCACGCCTCGAGCACCAAGGTAAGTCTGAAGACAATGGCACACAACCAAATCATGGGCCAGAAACTAGTAGAGATGACGACCGCTGGACCGAATGCCTCTGACGCAGAGACACAAGCAGCTCTTCTGGACTTGGAGCTCCATAGCAAGGGTGGAGAGGAAGATCTGGAGTCCCTGGGCCTGGGGGAGGGAGACGAGGAGGGCCCTGCCGCCAAAGCTGGCATCAGCCTGTCACTGCTCACCGTCATCGAGAGGCTCAGAGAGCGCTCCGACCAGAACGCTTCAGACGAGGATATCCTCAAAGAGCTTCAGGACAACGCACAGTTCCAGAACGGAGCCGTGGCCAGCGTGGTCACAGGAAACGCTGCTGGGAGTTACGTGTGCAGCATCCCAGGAATGGACCGGTTGGTGGCCTCTCCGGATGGGGGTCTGGTGGACTACATCCCAGGCAGCGACAGGCCGTACCGGTGCCGCCTGTGTCGCTACAGCAGCGGCAATAAGGGCTACATCAAGCAGCACCTCAGGGTGCACAGGCAGAGGCAGCCGTACCAGTGTCCCATCTGCGAGCACATCGCCTCGGACAGCAAGGACCTGGAGAGCCACATGATCCACCACTGCAAGACCAGGATGTACCAGTGCAAGCTGTGCCCCGATGCCTTCCACTACAAGGTGAGGACACTCCACTTGATTGATTACATGCGGCATTTTAATCATGTTATGCCATCAAGTCACCTACTATGCAACTTAATAGAGGTCCCCAGATTCCTAAAGTATGAAAAAACACCTTTCTGAAAATCTGTGTTCAAAAACCCCAGTCATGTTTTTCTCCCCTTATGACATCAAAAGGGGAGACACCACGCCCCTATTATCAACCTACGCCTTACGCACTACCTCCATCTGTGATAAGCACACTCCAAGTTAGCCCTGAATCAGATCAGAGCTGACTGTTCTTTTTTGGAAGGCAGGGTTTAAAGAGACATGCTCTAAAACGGAGCGAAAGAAAGAAAGAGGATATTCAGCAATGGCCCTGTGAGAAATATATATATAATATAATAGGTGTTTTTTTGGACACAAGCCTAATATGTTACCTCTATGTAGTAATAGAAAGTGTTGAGAGTTGTGGAATCCATTAAATGAGACAGTGTTGTCGTCTGAACTCAGTAAAACTCAGGCAACGCTTTGTTCTCTCTGGCACCTCTGTGTTACTGGTTCCCCCTCACCAATAACTGCTTGTCATTTGCCCCATGTCTTCATAATTTTACTAAAAAAACATGTTTGACAGAAACTAGTTTTGGAGTGTTAACAAACTGATGAAGGTACGGTTAGGCAAAGGCAATATGAATTACATTCCATGAGACATGAGATTTTTCCAGACTTTTTGTGTTTTCTATCTTTCCGACCTCTTTGGTTGTTAGAAGGGATTTCCCACAGGATTTTGACAGACTATAGTGGGTGGACCCCACTCAGACTATAGGGCAATGTCATGAAAGGGACCGGCCTTCATTCCAACCAAGCAGGAAAACACCTGACTGGAGTCATTGGATAAGCTGAACTGTCTTCACACAGTTGATTTGTTGGCTTCGGTGGGTGTGTTCACACTCGGATGGATTGAAAACCACACCGGCCCCTTCATGAATCGGTATGACACCCCATGCACGAAGGGGGTTCAGGGGACATGCTCCCCCCTGATAGAAAAAATAGAACGCTTTAAAGTTAAATGAAAGCAAAATAAAGACGTTAGGTCTATAAAGGACTTCAAATCTCTTAAGCTTTAGCATTCGAAAAAGCCTAATATTACATGAAGAGCCAACCTGTGTTCCCCAGAGGCTGAACATAGTTAAGTTGTCAGTGCTTGTGCATTACGTCATCTTGAATGATTACCGCCGACTGCAGCAAATACCTTAGCTACATTCACAAGTCGGAACTCACTGTCATACCACAGAGGCTCTGGTTAGAGCACAGTAGTTGTCATTTGAAGGACGAAAAATTCAACAGTGCACCATTTTTTACCCCGACGTTACCTAACTAAGGAAAAGTTAGATTCAAGTTAATTATCAATAAGACCACCTGCACTGACCTTTACTGTTTGCTGTCCTTCATTCTTTGCTGTACATAGCAATGGCTCAAACAAACTACCAAGTGTTTTATGTTTTCATGAGAAGTGTAAAAATATGTTTGGTTATGAAACT
The DNA here is from genome assembly GCA_026122265.1 of Ammodytes dubius. NCBI lineage: Eukaryota > Metazoa > Chordata > Actinopteri > Uranoscopiformes > Ammodytidae > Ammodytes > Ammodytes dubius. The sequence continues at coordinate 5,411,822 of CM047505.1, read as the reverse complement.
GGCGGGACAGATTAGACTATGGCAGGCTACCACAGATGCTTTTCTTGTATACGTATTACAGTAAGCTAAACACGAAAAGGTCACAGTGTATTTATAACATTTTGAAGACACAGCCTTCATTTTTTATTTTATTTTTTCAAATCAATATACAGAAGACAATGGGCAACTATTGTATCATTGCGTTTGTTTGTTTTTTTTACGTTGGATTTTAATATGCAGACAGTGCCTTTTTATGTGGAGGTCAATACACATTTACAGATGACCCATGTGAAGTGATAGATTATGGAGGCAGTAAAAGTTGAAAGGGCCTGGTGCTGCATTCCAGTAAAAGATTGCCTGTGAAACGGCAAACCCTCTGTTTGCTCTTCTGATTCCTTTAGGCAGAGAAAGTCTGACACACGTCCTTGTTGTAAGCACACACAGAGATCGTTTCATTTGATGTTGAGTGCGATTTATTACACGAAACTCCGGTTGACTTTCCAATAAAAAACATAAAAGGCTCCAAAAAATGCCCTTGATTTGCGGCCAAAACAGGGTTCTTAATATATACAAAAAACAATACTTTTCTATGTGAAATAATATGTTAAACGCTCGAGAGCTCGCTGTCAAAAAACTGTAGGCTCTCTGCCTTGCCAACCTGAATGACAGGCATACTCCTTCCTTAAATGAGGTAGCACCCCTCACTCCCCAGGTGACACCAATATGGCAATCACCACCAAGTGCCTCAATAAACATATGAATGAACATTAGATTAACATCTCACACACTTACTAATTCATAAATCATAATTTGCCATAAACTAAAAATGTATTTACTTAAAATATATTAAACACAAAAATCTTTAAATGGCTCCAACATACCGGCCCCTAATTGTGATGTTACCACAAACAATTACTTAAATTAACTATATGGAGCCAGGTAAGTGCAAATATTAAATCAGTAAATTCTTCCAAAATATGTCAAGTAGCTTTACACTAACACATCACACCCAGCTTAAATATCAAAATTAACTACGACACAATTTACATAATCCCCTCTTGAATTCCCCCCAAAGTTCATGTTGCATGAATGTCTCTTAGGCAGGGATAACCAGTCCAGTGAACGCGGAGTTCATGTATGCAAGGAAGGTGTGTGCAGGGCCATTTGTAGAGGGGCATGTATGTGTGTATGTGTGTGTGTGTGTATGCGCAGTGGCATTCTTCATGTCATTAAGCTCAGTTTTCAGCTTCCAAAAGCAAGCAGAGCTTATCGATGGGCCTTTGCAGGGTGTTCGTCTTTGTTCGGACCAGAACACTTCGGACGAGACCTTTGGGCCCGGGAAAAGTCTTTACTACACGGCCAAGGGGCCATGAGTTCCTTGGTGCAGTTTCGTCTACGATGACCACCACATCGTTGATGTTGAAGTTTCTTCTGGTGTTAGTCCACTTTTGGCGTTGCTGCATGAGTGGCAGATATTCCTTTATCCACCTCTGCCAGAACAGATCCGCGATGTATTGGACCTGTTTCCATCTCTTCCTGCTGTAGATGTCGTCTTTGCAGAAGAGTCCAGGTGGCATGAGGGGTTGAGCTTTCAGTTGCAGTAGGTGGTTCGGTGTTAGGGGTTCTAAGTCGTTAGGATCAGTTGATACAGTCGTGATGGGTCTGTCGTTGAGTATTGATTCCACTTCACACAGAGCTGTCTGGAGCATCTCATCGTCCACTGTTTGCTGTCTCAGAACTGATGAAAGCACCTTTTTACCAGCCTGATCAGTCGCTCCCACACTCCTCCAAAGTGGGCTCCTGAGGAGGATTGAACAACCACTTTACTTGACTGTTCAGCAGTGAATCCTGGATTCTTTGGTGATCCAGCTGTTTCAAGGCAAACCCCAGTTCCTTCTGAGCACCCACAAAGTTGGTGCCGCGATCTGTTCTGATGGTGAGTATTGTTCCTCTTCGACATAGGAAACGCCGTATGGCGTTGATGCAGGAGGCCGTATCCAAGGAGCTCGCCACCTCCAGGTGAACGGCTCGACTCACCAGACAGGTAAATATGACTCCCCATCGCTTGATCCAGTGATCGACCTCTTTTTACCTCAATAGGTCCGAAGTAGTCAATGCCCACATGAGAGAAAGGCGGAAGATCTGGTTGAACCCGATCCACGGGTAAGTCTGCCATTTTCTGCTCACCAACTTTTGCTTGTGTGCGCCTACAGAAAACACAGGATCTTATTATTTTCCTGGCAAGAGAGTTGGAAGAGGGTAACCAGAACTTCTGGCCTAGTCTGGAGAGCATGTGGCTTCTTCCTGCGTGTCCAACCTTCTGATGGATGTCACGCATGATCAGCTGGGAGACGTGGGAGTCTTTGGGGAGGATAATCGGGTTCTTCAAGCTTGTGGGCAGAGCAGAGCGACTTATCCTTCCTCCAATCCGTATAATTTTGTCGTCAAGAATTGGATCCAATTTCCGAATGGAGCTGTCAGTTCTGACAGGTTTGCCTGTCCTCAGGAGCGCAAGTTCTGAGGCAAAGTAGCGCTGCTGCTCATAGCATATGACTGACTTCTCTGCTTCATCCAAGTCATCGACAGTTAGGCCTTGTTGTTTATCTGCAGGTTTGGTGTTAGACACACATTCCTTTGCCTTTTGTCTTTGAAGCAGCAGGAGTCTTTTAAGTTTTAGCCACCAGCCAACAGCTCTCTGTAGTCTTTTCCAGGAGGAGAAATGTTCAATGAGGTCACTGGTTGCACTTTTGCTTATACTTAAGCAGCTCACAGAAATTTCCTTTTTTATTTCTGGATCGTCTGAAGGAATGTGGTGAATATCCACTGGCTCCTCCGGCCATTCAGTTTCCTTTTGTGACAGGAAGTCTGGACCATTCAGCCATTTAGCTGAATCCAAAAAAGTTTCTATCTTCAATCCTCGTGAAGCATAGTCTGCTGGATTGTCCTTTGAACTCACGTGCCTCCACTGATTTTCTTTGGACAAGTTGTGGATCGTGGCAACTCTGTTAGCAACGTAAGTATGGAAACGTTTGGTTTTGTTGTGAATGTATTTCAGTACGGATGTACTGTCTGTCCAAAAGGTAGAGTCCTGCAATTCCATATGGAGTTCTCTTTGTAGCATCCTGTCTACCTTCACAGCCAGTGAAGCAGCGGCAAGCTCCAACCTTGGGATGGTGATCTGTTTTAATGGGATTACCCTGGATTTCCCCAGTACAAACGTAACATTAACGTCTCCCTTGTCCTTTGTGAGTCGGAGGTAGCTTGCTGTTCCATATCCTATCTCACTGGCGTCGCAGAAGTGATGCAGTTCAGCAGTCGTCGTGAGTCCAAAACGTTCAGGCTTTATACACCTGTCCACTTCAAATCTGCTCAGCTGATCAAGTTCTGCAATCCATTGTTTCCATGATTTTGCAAGATGTTCTGGAATCACTTCGTCCCATCCACACTTTTCCATACACAGCTTCTGCAGGATTTGTTTGGCTTTGAGGATGAAAGGTGAAAGGAAACCAAGTGGGTCGTAGATAGAACTGACAATAGAGAGGATAGTTCTTCGGGTGGGAACTCTGTCTTGGATGGTAACACTGAAGCCAAAGGTGTCACTCTGGATGTTCCACTGGATACCTAGAACCCTTTCAAGAGGCGGTTTCTCTTTGTCTAAATCTAGCTGCGCCACCACCTTGGCTCTGTGAGTTTCAGGCACTGTAGTGAGTACCTCTTGGCTGTTGCTTACCCATTTGGTAAGTGTAAACCCTCCTTGGGCACATGCTTCCATAAGGTCCTTTGTTAGCTTGATTGCTTGACTGGTTGAGGCCACGGACTTGAGACAGTCATCGACATAGAAGCTGTACTTGATAGTATCGAATACCTCATTACTGTATTGATCTGAGTGGTCTCTTCCAGTTTGTTTCAGGGCAAAGTTAGCAATACTGGGTGAAGATACTGCGCCGAAGAGATGCACCTTCATCCGGTACACTTCCAGTGGTTTGCTGATGTCTCCCTCAGGCCACCACAGAAACCTGAGGAAGTCCTGGTGATCTCTCTGTACTTGTACTTGGTAGTACATCGCCTCAATGTCGGCCATGACTGCAATCCTCTCCTGACGGAACCGGAGCAGAACGCCCAGTAGTGAGTTGGTTAGATCTGGGCCCTGGAGCAGTTCTGAGTTCAGAGATTTACCTTGGTAGGTTGAGGAACAGTCGAATACCACCCTCAGCTTCTTCTTTCTTTTATGGTAAACCCCATGATGAGGAATATACCAAACTTGGCCGTCGTTTCTCTGTACTTGCTCTTGGGGTACCTTCTCTGCGTAGCCTTTCTGCAGCACATTTTCCATGAAGAGCTTGTATTCTTCCGCATAGGTAAAGTCTCTCTTGAATTTCCCAGCCAGGTTCAATGTCCGCTGCAGTGCCACGTTGTAATTATTTGGCATGACTAGCTCTTTTTCTCGAAACGGCAGGGGCAAGATGTAATGTCCACTTTCAAACGCTTTGTAACTTTGGGCCAGCTCCATAAATCTCCTGTCCTCACATGACATCTCTTTCTTCTCCTCAGATTCCTTTTCTGGGAACTCTTGGTTGTACTGCCTGAGTAACAGGTCCTTCAGATTTTCCATTGAAATGCGATTGACTGTCATTGATGCTCTATGTTTATCCATTGCAGATGAAGACTTGAGGGGCCCATTCACCACCCATCCGAGAAGTGTCTTCACTGCGTATGGTCCATTACTCTGGCTGTTAATTATCTGCCAGGGTTCCATCGCTTTAGGAACATTCATTCCTATCAACATTTCAATGTCAGCATCAATCTCTTCCATTTGGATTCCACAGAGGTAAGGCCATTTTCTGAGTTCTGATTGGGTGAGTAGGTTTTCCTTTGAAACAGGGATTTTAACTTGTGTGTAAACTTCAGGTAGGTCAATAAATTCATTTCCATCTAGGTTGCCAACTTCCAGTCCTGTGATCTCATAACTGCTCACATTGTTTTCCTGTCCCATCGTCCGCAGCAGAATGTCAGTTTTGCGTCCGGTTACATTCAGTCGGTTCATTAGCTTTTCAGTGCAAAATGTGGCCGAGCTTCCCGGATCAAGGAAAGCGTAAGTTTGAATGCACTTACTTCCTTTTGCAGCTTTAACTTGAACTGGAACAATAGCGAGAGCACATTCTTTACCGGCCCCTGTTGCATCATCAGCCGACACTTGTACACTGTTTATTGATGTCTGCTTTGGTGCTGGGGAATTGCGGTTTAGCAGGGGTTCCTTATCTGAGGTTCTTGTGTCAATATGTAGCAGGGTTGGATGTTTCCGCTGACATGTTTGGCAGTCTAGTTTTGTCTTGCAGTCTTTGCTCATGTGACCCTTCTTTAAGCAACCAAAGCAATATCCATTTATTTTCAAACATTCCACCTTTTCGTTGTGTGGCTGTGATTTAAATTTGAAGCAGTCCAGTAGTGTATGCTTGCCTTCACAGAAACAGCAGACAGCTGAAGTAGCAGCATTAAAGTTGGTGTGTTGTTGCCCTTTAAATGCATACTGTCTGTTGTCTTGTTCTCCAGGTGCTGCCACAGCTGTCACAAATGTACTTCTGCTTTTGAGTGTCCTTATTTCAGTGCTCCTGTTATTTGGGGATATTCTTTGAGTAGGAGTTGGGTCTTTAATATCACCAAATGCTGGGTGCAGTAAGATGTTAGCTTGATTTTCAATTAATTCAACAACGTGTCTGAAATTAGCCCGCATCTTTCTTTTCTGAAATTCCTCATATGCTCTTGACCGCCACCTCTCTCTAAGCTTGTAGGGAAGCTTGGATACAATGAGCTTTAAGGTGGATGTCACGTCCAGCTCATCCATGTACTCCAAGTCCTGCATGGCGTTGTGGCATTCCCTCAAGTATAGAGAATATGCCTGAAGTGCATTCCCATCCTCCGCTTTAATAGCTGTCCAGTTTAGCGCTTTATTCAGATAAGCATTTGCAATCTTCATTTCATCACCAAAATGTTTTGCCAACAGTTGCATTGCTTCTGAATATCCTCTTCGTGCATCCATGTGCATACAGCTACGAACAAGGTCTCTGGCCTGACCTGCTGTAAACTGTTCAAGAAAGTAGAGCCTATCCTGGGAACTACTTGTCTTGTCCTCTATTAAGTACTTGAATGCATGCATGAAAGGTTGGTATGATAGTGGATCACCTTTAAACACTGGCACTTCCCTTTTAGGCAATAGAGACAGATTTTGTTGCATTATCATGAGCTCAGTGATATCCCTTTGACTTTTTACCATTGTGCTGATGTTTTCATGAGTGATATGACTGGTTGCAGGGTTTTCCATGTGTGGGGTTGGAGCCCTTGTTGTCACTTGAGAGCTATTATGAATGTCACCAACCGTTCTCTGTAGTGGAGTTTTAGGCACAGCACCCAATTGAATGAATTCCAAAGCAGTGTCTGTAAATGTGTGTTCCACATTTTCCTGTTTGCTTGTTTCCTCAAAATATTCATTCATAGCATCACCATCAGACTCTGTTACATTTGGGTTTAGGAGCACTTTTATTTTTGCATCTGCTGCTGCAATTTCTCCATCCAGTTCCACTTTTTCCAATTTTGATTTGATTATAGTTTCCTGCAACTGCAATGAATGTTTTTCCTTTAACGCTGCAGATTTTGCCTGCAGAGCTGCCTTCTCAGCTGAAGCCAGCCGAGCAGCAGAAGAAGTGGTTGATGCAGTTGTTTTCCTTGATATATTGGATATGCTGCTCATTGTCCCGCTTTTATTGTAGTTTGATTTATTGATTTCCTTTTATTAGATCGCTTCCTTATTTATTTTGCTCCGTTCGCTTTTCCACCGCGTCCGCGGGATGCGCGTTCACACAGAGCTTCCTTTTGTCACTTTTTTTTGTTTAGCAATCTGGCTCATAGTTCATATCAAACAGACAGTTAGAACGGGGCTTTAAACGCGGATCTCATCCGCACATCCATATTCACAAGCGCTTTTATTGTGCACGGCTCATCACTGGGATTGTTTACTCACGCGTATCCAAACGGAGCTGCGCGCGCCCGTCTTCCTGGTTCCTTTGCCCTCTACAAAAGTTTGCCAGACTCGTGGAGTTTTTTGACTGTGAAACGGCAAACCCTCTGTTTGCTCTTCTGATTCCTTTAGGCAGAGAAAGTCTGACACACGTCCTTGTTGTAAGCACACACAGAGATCGTTTCATTTGATGTTGAGTGCGATTTATTACACGAAACTCCGGTTGACTTTCCAATAAAAAACATAAAAGGCTCCAAAAAATGCCCTTGATTTGCGGCCAAAACAGGGTTCTTAATATATACAAAAAACAATACTTTTCTATGTGAAATAATATGTTAAACGCTCGAGAGCTCGCTGTCAAAAAACTGTAGGCTCTCTGCCTTGCCAACCTGAATGACAGGCATACTCCTTCCTTAAATGAGGTAGCACCCCTCACTCCCCAGGTGACACCAATATGGCAATCACCACCAAGTGCCTCAATAAACATATGAATGAACATTAGATTAACATCTCACACACTTACTAATTCATAAATCATAATTTGCCATAAACTAAAAATGTATTTACTTAAAATATATTAAACACAAAAATCTTTAAATGGCTCCAACAGCCTGGGTTTAATGATTCAAGCAAAAGGAGAAAAGTATTGATTGTAGCGCTATCATGGGACTCCAGTGCCGATGTGCAACAGAGATTATTCATCATTCATCAAGTTCATCATGTTATCCAACAGATATAGGAGTTTGGCCAAGAAATGTTTTCTAAGCTTGAAGGTTGAAGGCCTACTCACTGGGTTTGATCTGTGCTCTAGAGGTGGCTGGCAATAGTAGAGAGAGGGGCCTATTAAAGCATGCATCACGGAAGATCTGAAGATTTTTTTTTTTACTTAATGCTTGGTACAACAGCAATGCTTTACAACTAAGTTTTTATTTTATTTTATTTTTTTTACAGAAGTTTCTTCTTACTACTAAAAATTATTTTACAACGATTTGTCTTTTGATTTTTCTTTTAAACAAATTCCTGGTTAGTCAAAATCTCACTAACTATCTAAACTGTGGGCATTTAGTATGATACTAAATGTCCACAGTGTAGATATGTGGCCGAAACTGAATCATAGTAAGCCGCATATTCACAGAACTTTTGATTTTACAATGTAGCAACACATAAATGGGTGAACCATTATGCAACCACATAGTTTATACATGTTATTTTAGCTTATCTGAAATGTCTCAATTACTTGGATTTTGCAAGTTGGTATATTAATCAAAGTAGCAAAACAACAGATTATGAAAGCAGTTTTCTTATGGTGTATGTATGTTTTTTTTCCCTTACTTAGAGTCAATTAAGAAATCATGAAAGAGAGCACCATAGCTTCAGCAGTGACATGCCAGACCTCACACCAGTCACTGAAACCGTGGCCATGGTGGAGGAAGCTGATCGCGTAACAGATGAAGGTAAGACCTGTTTTTATTGGATGGATGGATGGATGGATGGATGGCAAGCAAACTCTCGTCACCCTCCTCTATCGGAGCTCTCTGTTGCCACATATTGCCCTATTATTATTCTGTCCTCAGAAAGTAGACCCTGTTGTGTCTTCCATTGCAGAATGCGGTGTGCAGAAGATGTATAAGTGCGACGTGTGCGACTACACCAGCTCTACATATGTCGGCGTGAGGAACCATCGGCGGATCCATAACTCTGACAAGCCTTATCGGTGAGTCGGTAAAAAAGACTTAAAGAAAACGCACCGCCATCAGCTCAATGCCATTACTAATGCATCTCACTGACATGCAGGGTAATAAGGTGTGCCCACAGGCCCTAAATGAAGTCTACAATTCAATTCAAGCCTTTATTGTCATTGTGCTTTGTAGTACAATAGAATTAGGAGTGCTGCTCCTGCCCGGGGCATACAATGAATACGTTATAAAACACAAATATACTATAACAATGATATTATAAAGGCATTGTGTAAGATAAAAGTAGCGTGGTGTTAAAGGTGTATAGTGTAACATTGCACTAGAGGTTATTTCTGTGTTGAGACAGATTAGAATGATGGAACATAAGATACAACGAAAGGCCTTGAAACAGAGCAGGTGGTGCAGGCTCTAAATTCAGTAACATTTATAATTTGTTTTTCGTGCAGGAGGCTTGGTTTAGAATTGCATTTCTATTATTGCTATGAACGAGCTACACATAGAATAAGTGCAAAGTAGTGTGTGCAAAGCATTTGGGACTACGAGTCAGCAGTGATTTTTATGATTTAAATTCAAGACCCCAGGTTTTTATTGAGGTGAAATAAAATAAATGACAACTCTGAGAACAACAAAGCAGGTTACTATGGCAGCACCCCAAACACACAATGTAACAGAATTGGCAATCTCAGCAGACATATAAACTGTCTCATTCGAACCGCAGTGAGCCCTCAACAAACCACAACTGATACAGGAAATGGGAACAGAAACCAAATGAATAACCCAACCGTCAATATACAGGTCCACTCCAACAACCACAAAACATGATGAAACAACGCCAGCAGTGCAACTCTGTCTGAACAACGGACAAGTTACTGATGAAGCAAGCTGTTAAATGTTACATGTTCGCTCCAATAGCTTGAGCCATTAAAGGTATAGGTAACATATATATGCATCGCTGCCTTTATACTGTAGTAAGCAAAGAACTGTCCTATTGCTGAGCTCCACACAACTCCCAACAACCTCCTGAACTCAGCAGAGTTTGTAGGTAAAAAATCCCATGTGTGTCTTAAAGCAGACGGCATACATAGCAAAATTAAAACCCCTTTTCATTCAAAACTCAAATTTTACCAGTGTGTGTGTGTGTGTAACTGTGTGTATTTAATTTAATTGCATTGCATTTGCGTTTAAACATTAATGTTCTAAAGATCAAAGGTTTTTCCTAATATTCACATCGTACATTGAATCAAGAGAAAGGCAGATAAGAAACATAAGCAGTCTCATTTCATCATGAAATGTATTTCAGCAAGATTGATCTCTGATAGTGATCCTCAAATACTTTAATAAAGTAAGTAAGTAACATGTATTTATAAAAGCACAGTTATAACAGTTTGCACTGACCAAAGTGCTGTACATAGTGCATTCAGTAGGCCGACATGAAGGCAAAATAACAACAACAACAACAATAGAAACAATTAAAATATAAAAGACATATAACCCACACACAAACATAAACAGTAGTGCAGAGGTAAGATAGCTAATGGGGAGGAAAATCCAGGTTGTATAGATGGGTTTTGAGCCTTGATTTAAAGGTATACATGGAGGGGGCATCACGTATGTCAGGTGGCAGTTGGTTCCACAAGCGTGGAGCAGCTACTGCAAAGGCCCGGCAAAGTTCCAAATGAGTTTGAAAATGTATTTGCTTTCAGGCTGTGTTTGATTGTTTAAGTCTGTTAAATGAAGCTGCATACATGACATTAAAGTGTCATAACAGCCCATCCATGAAGCAGACATCAATCCTGTTACTGACTGATTGCATTTTTCATATCTGTTGCAAATTTACTTCGATGTTCATTATTCAGCACACAAGGCCTTAGAATATAGCCTTCACATTATCAGTCTCAGACCATTTACATCTTCTTCTAAATGTGTCTATGGGAGCAGTATTATGTGCTGGTTCTCATACCCTAAGCTGTGTGTGAGCAGTTGTCATTCTTGAAGTGTGCATTAGATGGCAGTGTATACCTGCTAATGCTCTGACTGTAAAGCCACCATCACATTCTCTCACACGGCGCTCTCCCTGTCATGTTCTCCTCTCTAGTCTGTATTAACCTTTGTGTTAAAAGCACACTACAATGAGGTGGGAACACATGCAGGTGTTTGTGTCAGCTTTCTTAACAACATGCTCTTAGAGGTCTTATCAATACACAGCAACCCATTCAACAAGACACGGTGTTATTTGTGCCTCTGCTGAATGTGTTTTTCTCTCCTTGTGCTTTCATGAGGACAAAATAAATACTTCATGTAAAAAAAAATACACAATGTGAAAGTGTGGTGGGTTTTGTCCAACTCCATCTATTTCTACTGTAATGTTAACTTTCACGTTAGCAATGTGGTAACATTGACTTCAGTACATTTTTTCCCATCTATCAGAAATACAGTGTGTTCTGTAGGGCTTTGTTACCCCTGAGAGTTGCAGCTTGGCACGCAGGTATCCACTGTTAAAAGGTGGAAAGGGTACCAGAACTAGCGTGACGTGCCGCACCTATTTTTGTCATCCTTTAGTTGGGGGCACTAAGCCGTCCCAAAAGCAGCTACACACTGCAGTCGACAGAATCATTTCTGTGTGAGAGAAAAAGTAAGCCGTTCAACAACGCTGATCCATAGACTGTGTATAATCTCACCACGGCTATCGTCTTCCTGATTTAAACCCTGCCTACCAAGCATGGGTACTGCCAACAGTGGGAAAGCAAGCCATATCATCTAGTGTTACTGTGCCCTGCCTAAAGCGGGCATAGCACATACTCTCTTCTTTAGGCTACATAATCCAGCACATTGGACTTCAAATGAAACTGTGAGGACAAAGTGCTGACTTTACTGTATGCTTTAAGTGCAGTGCAGAGGGATAATGGCAGGCTAATAGTTATACACTGAGCTGCACCAGGTCTAGATAATTAACAGCCCTTAAATGAAAAGTGAGCACTTCACTCCGTACGGTCAATGTTCAAGTTGAAGTGTAATGTGCTGGTAGTCCAGAGCCAACATGACCAAACATGGGCCAGTGCCCACCAGCAGCTGTGTGAAGAATACAGCAGCACTGTGCTGCCCTGCTACAACATCTACGCAATGGTTTATTAGGAGTTACACAATATAAGAGGCCAAATAGGCTGCATTTTCTGTGCTAATGCTCCCCCCAGTAATGTCCAAGCATGCTTTTCTTTAGTAAGTGAGAGGCACTATAGACCCATTAGAATGATACTCTTAATGTTCTAGCGGGTTTATCTTTGTATTTTTTTTATATATAAAGGGTGGAATTGCGCTGTAATAATGTTCTAAAGTGTTCCTCAGAAAACAACATAGTTTGTCATTAGCACAGAGCACTGTTTGTTTCCCTGGGAGCAGTTACTTTGCTCCTGGCCCGAGAAACAGTGACTCATAGAATGAAATGCAACGGTGTCATTTAAGTGCTGGAAAAACACACTCAAACTATTTTAAACTCTTACCATTATCTACTTCAACCATGTACAGTATGTTCTCAACGGATATATATATTCTCTCTAAATGTCCAAAGCTTTATAAATAAATACATACAGTACACATTACATTACACATTTATCTCACAAAAGTAAGTACACCCCTCACATTTCTCCAAATATGTAATTATATATTTTCATGGGAGAACACTGAAGAAATGACACTTTGATATAATGTAAAGTAGTCTGTGTACAGCTTTATGACAGTGTACATTTACTGTCCCCTCAAAAAAACTGAACACACAGCCATTAATGTCTAAAGTGCTGGCAACAAAAGTGAGTACACCCCCTAAGTGAAACGGTACATTTACACTGTTTTTCAAGCTGTACACTGACTACTTTACATTTATCAATTTGTCATTTCTTCAGTGTTGTCCCATGAAAAGATATAATGAAATATTTGAAGAAATGTGAGGGGTGTACTCACTTTTGTGAGATACTGTACTATAGCCCCAGTAAAGCTCACATTATGAAGTGTACCTCTATGTTAACGCATGTTATGCCTTGAGTTGAGCGTATAGCGGCTGGCTGCAGACCGTGTGCTGCTATGCAACTACAGACACATTTCACACACCCACCGTGCGACAAAGAAGTAAACATTGTGATTTATATTCCTCCTGTGACTCCCTCTATCTCCCAACAGGTGTCAAAAAAGTGACATTTTCATCTCAAAAGGCGGCTTGTTTACTCTCCCTTTCCACCATTTACCAGGTGTTGTAGCTGTGACTTTGCCACCACCAACATGAACAGTCTGAAGAGCCACATGAGAAGGCACCCGCAGGAGCACCAGGCCGTACAGCTCCTTGAGCAGTACAGGTGAGAACACACACTCATCCACTCACACACAGGGAGGATTAGAAAAAGACTGCTGGACGTCTGAGATGGGAGCTGTATCCCACTAAAATAAGCTCTAACCCTGCGTTCCAATACCCATCTTCCCTTAGTATGCCAGAAAACGAGTTAGGATGTCCCAATACATGGATGTCAATTGTAGAATGCTGAAAATACATAAATGCCCCACTAACTCCAATTGCATTTTGGATTATATGTCTTTATTCTTGACATTTCTCGACTTCCTTATCTGATTTTTTTTTTTTTTTTTTTTCTCCGTGGCCCTAGAACTTTTCTGTATTTTAGTATGTAGTGTAGTAAAAAGAAAAAAGTATGTGATTTGGAACGCAGGGTTAGTCTGTGTGTGTGTGACACTGCCTGGAGACTTGAGGAATTGTTTTTTTTCTGATTGCAATGTAAATGGTTGGTGGGTGGAGAAGGTCATTGGGAGACAAATTCTCCTTTTTTAAGAATGTTAAATATCCTCAACCATAGCATAGCACTGATTGCTGATGCCCACTTCCCTGATTGTTTGTTTGTGTTGTGAAATACCATCATTATGCCTGCAAGGCCGTAATGCCCATGTTCACATCAAATAGACTAGACCAGGCCGTCCTTCTTTGTCTTGCTAAGGGCAATTCAAGATTAGGGCTGCACCAAACCATTTCTTTACTCAATGTATTGTTTGATGTATTTATACTCAATCAATTGAAAAACAAGTTAAACAAATCAAACCTTTCAATTATATGTCACTATTTTATTCAATCATCCCTGTTGTATGACACATATGACAAACAAAGTCTGCACTGCAGCTGTAAGATGTTTTTAGAAATCTCAGCAGACATCAGGTGTGTACATGGATGTTGTCTTGGTCCTGAGAAACAGACACACAAATCGATTGTTTTCTATTTCCAACTATTCTCTAACACTGATTCAAGTCACATTAAACCACCTGTCCAGTCAAAAAGACGTGTTTTTTTCCCCAAAAAATTATGATAAACTAAATGCATTACTTTCAATTAAAGTCTGTAGTCAGTAGCAGGGTAAGAAATGAACACTTTTACCATTTTTTTGCCCCATGTGAAATGTGTTTTGGGGGCTTTTGTAACATTTCCAAAGCAATTTTTTCTTGTGTTATACATTGTTCCCTCTATCAGGGTACTGATAGAGGGAACCAAGGTTCTCCAAAATCGAAGAACTTTTAAGACCTGTTGATTCCACTTAGAAAGAGCCAACTTCACTCCCATACAAGTTTTAGGATATATTTCAGGAATACCGTTGAAATCCCCCGAAAATTATCCTCCATTAAAAAGCCCCTCCGTAGATATCGCTTATAAGCACTTAGTAGCACACGTTTAAATCTTTTCTCCAACGTTTTATACCAACCTGGTTTTGTTTGATGGTAAACCTGTTCTCAGAAGCCAAGTGTGGAACATCTACAAACATTTTTTAACCTTTATTTATACAGTTAAATCCCATTGAGGCCGGAGACTCTTTTGCAAGGGAGACCTGTTTACATTTGCACGTTGCCATTCACACACACACATTCATACACCGATAGCAGGCTAACTATTGACATTCAAGTGTCTTGCCCAAGGACACAACAACCATGCCACAGGTGGCAGGGCGGGGATCGAACCGCCAACCCTTGGATCATTGGCCGACCCGCTCTACCACCTGAGCCACAGTCACCCCAAAGTAGTAGAAGCCTTGTTAGAATATTAACTGGGCCTTGACTCACTGTGCTGCTTCCTCTCTCCTAGGTGCTCCCTGTGTGGCTATGTGTGCAGTCATCCTCCATCCCTCAAGTCCCACATGTGGAAACACGCCGGAGACCAGAACTACAACTACGAGCAAGTCAACAAAGCCATTAACGAGGCCATCTCCCAGAGCAGCAGGTAACACACACTGCTATCTGTACACACTGGGAAAGGCTTTGTAATATAAACTGTTTGACTATGAGGTCTTTGAATACAGCCAGGCTGCACAATGCTATCTTTTCACTAACTGCTGCCTGATTCTTCCAGTCAAAACTCCAAACTTTTGGTGCCACCAGTTTTAGCCTGCAGTGTTTGTACAAGACCACTACAGTTCATTAAGAAAGTATTATGGCCACTCTTCCTTTTTTCATTTCATGTTGCAGCTTTATACAAACATCTTTAGAAGGTTTTTCTTGCCTATTGGAAAGAAAGAGTGAATTGTCACATTGACGTTGGTATTCAGAACCTGGACTCTTCCTAGAGCCAACCTGAGCAATGGCATTAAAAGGGCCTTGGTGGAGAGGTGACCATAAGGTAATGTCACTCTGACTGAGCCCTAGAGAGCTTGTGTGGAGATGAGAGACACTTCCAGAATGAAAAGCATTACCGTCTGCAACACTCTAGTGATCTGATATCAGCTTTCCACCGACAGTCCCCATCCAGGAGACAGACAATCCCCAAATCCAGCTGGGCAAAGCTTGGCTCCAGGCTATAATATCTGCCAGAGGTGCTTCAAATGAAACACTCAGTTAAGGGTCTGTAGTAATGTCAATGTGATATTTCAGGTGTTTCCTTTTTGGGCGACTGTGGCTCAGTTGGTAGAGCGGGTTGGCCGATGATCAAAGGGTTGGAGGTTCGATCCCCGCCCTGCCACCTGTGTCATAGTTGTTGTGTCCTTGGGCAAGACACTTAACCCACCTTGCCTTGTGTGAATGTCGATAGTTAGCCTGCTATCGGTGTACGAATGTGTCTGTAAATGTTAACGTGGGAAAGGAAAACAGGTCTCCCTTGCAAAAGAGTCTTCGGTCTCAATGGGATATACCTGTATAAATAAAGGTTAAAAAATAAATAAAAATTTAATTTGCAAAAATTCACAAACTCCTGTTTTGGCTTTTTAATTGAAATGTGTCATTGAAATGTGTTTGAGAGTAGAATGATCAATTAACAAGTTAGTTCCAATGATTTTAGCACAAGGCTTCATCGGGATTTTGAACGGGCAAATGTCAACCTTTCTTTCTATAAACTTTGAAGCTAATTTGATACTTATCATAAACTATTAGCTGGCTATTATATGTCAGCCTAATATATTCTAAATACAGGTTAAACTTCCTCAATACCTTCTGCAATGTCATGTTTCAAAGAACCAGCATGACACCAGGAACTACCAGCTGTTTGAGAACAATACACTGCATAACAGGGATATTAGATAATGGCCAGAAAGGCACTTAATACATTTAGAAAAATACAGGCAATTAGAAATATTCCTCAATCGGCCAACACTGTCCCAACTAGGGGTGTGCACGGTGACAAAAATGTCTAAACGGTTACACGGCTGCAAATTTTTCGTGTACACGTTTAACCATTTAATATGGGGGGGGCATACATTTTTTTATTGCGATGCTGTTGGAGTGACAGTGTGCAGTGAGAAAGACCGGCAGACAGATGGACAGAGAGAGGCAGCGAGGCCTTGATTTCATAATTTTGCTTTTTGACTTCGAAGTTATCATAACTAGCCTAGCGATCGTCTGTGTTTTAGACTGACTGCCGCTGTCGGGCAGTTGGGCTCACAAGCCGACCAGCTGATCAGACCAGCTGTTTGAGACGGAGATGAAAAGGAAAGTGAAACTGAAGGTGGAGCAGTTAAATAGTTTAAATGAATAAATATTGTAACCAAACACAATAATGTGTTGTGATATCTGCGTTAGTAGCCTACAGTAGCACATATCGCCCCCCCGCTCCTGGAAATAAATGAAGTCATTTTTAACTTTAAAAAAAAATAAAATAAAAAAACGGGTTTTGTTTATTGATTTTTCCTAAACGGTTATGATTACTAACCGGCTACACATGTACACGTGCACACCCTGCTAGTCCCAACAGCATCATGGTCATTTCATCTTCCCATCCTTTCTCTCCCCTTCAGAGCTCCTCAGAAGTTCTCTGCTTTGCTGGAGTCTGTGTCAGAGCGGCCTGCCGTGCCTCAGCCTACAAAGGGCCCGCTGGACCCACTGCCAACACCCACATCCTCAACAACTCCCCCCACCACCACACCATCTGGCCCTGCTATGGACATCTCCACGGGCCTCCACAAACCCCCCACGGAGCCTCCACAGTGGCCCGCTGACCCCCTCAGCCCCCTGGGGAGTGAACAACCAGCACAGGCCCACACACACCCAGCCCCGGGCCCAGGCATGGAGTACTGCATGCTGCTGTTCTGCTGCTGTATCTGTGGCTTTGAGTCCACCAGTAAGGACAGACTGATGGAGCACATGAAGGAGCACGAGGGTGACATCATCAGCATCATACTCAACAAGGAACAGCAGCAGCAGCAACAAGCAGCTAGCCTCCAGACAGCAGAGTGACACCTGGACTTAGCTCCATACTTTTTCTATTAAAAGGTGCACTATGCAGTTTCAGGGGATGGGGGGGGTTTGTTTACATTTGCAAGGCCTGCAGTAAGTTTGCAAAACAAATATTTTCTCTACATGTAATTATTTAGTTTTGAATAATTCTATCATAAACAAAACAACTATTTTGGAACTAAATGTAAGAATAGAATATCTGTAAACAAAACTGTGAGCCCTGCTGTTGTAAACAACAATAGTGAAATGGTAACCTTTTTAAGGTAGCTTTCTAACTTCAAACAGTGTTCCAGGGATCCAATTTTCCTGTGAGGAAAGTTTCTTAATTAAGTTGTGAGAATATACCTTATAAAATGTTCACTTCTCTGACACACCTAAAGTTACATAGTGCACCTTTAACACTGCCACTGATGTGCTGCCCACTTAATTATCTTTCTGAAGCTCAAGGTGATCATGGATGGATATCAAGGTGTAACCATTTCATGCTACTGTACTATAGCAGTTGTCATTCGTCAGTGTCGTGGTTAGGCCGGTTGTGTCATACTGTTACAACTTTTGCCTGTTTCCACTGAGCAACACAGTTCGATTTCGCCCGGTTTGGCAAGGCACGGTAGATCGCTGATTTCGTCACTCATTCAATGAAGAGGTAAAACGTCACACAGTAAAAAAAAAAAGGAGAGCTGGTCGCCAACATTTTCTCTTGTACACGATACTCTTTCAGAGGTGAATACACATGGTAGTTTATCTCTCACACACCAAATCAAAGCTGCAGTGTGTAGCTCCACCCATTTGGGAACCTTTGGGACAGCTTGGTACATCAATTAAATGGATGACGAGAATAGGTGTGGCACAGTTTGCTTATTTTGGTACCCTTTCCGGCTTTTGTCAGTGGAAACGCAAATACATGTGTGCCGAGCCGAACCGAACTGAACCGCACCACTCAGTGGAAACCAGGCTTTAGAGGCTGCAATAACTACTGTCCATGCACAGGTGTCCAGAAATATTCTGAGACCATTTTGTGAGTGGCATATCCTATTAGAAAGAAATGTTAAAAGATAACACGGAACAATGTTCTAAGCCGTTAATAGTTAAGGTGTCATACGGTCTGACATGTGTCTGATTTCAAGGGACAGCCCGAGCTCTAACCCAAGTATAACCTTTACTATACAGGGACAAGTTCATACCTCACACAACCAAACAATCCCTCACCACAAATGGAAATACAAGGTTTCCCATATTTTCCAGTCTATTTCATATATTAATGACCATAAGGCAGCTCTTTTATTGCTACTGTAATATATTTAATGTATTTAATCTGACACAGTTAAGGCTCTAGCCAAGTGGTACATGTTCAAACTCACAAATGCCTAAAGGCATGTACACGGCTTGAATATGATTGGAATATTTATCATTTATTTGTATGCATGTTACTTTTTTTTTTTTTTTTTTTTATGAATGACATTTGTCATTAAAGGAATAATTAATAGTTTTCAAAGGAGCGGAAGTTGTTGAGAGCAAAATGGAAGTTGGTATTTGGCTGATTGTAGTCTATGGGTGACAGAGGGATTGGTTTCAGGCATGTTGACGAAAGAAGTGACGAAAAGGGAAGTTAGCATAGATAGGGCTTTTATTTTAATCAAATGGTGCCTAGTTATTTGAAAGCAGGACTATGTATTGAATCAGACACACCTGTTGTTCACTGATTGTGGTGCTATAGGCTCATTGAAGGTATAGTTTGTTTTTTATAGCCCGTTAAATTCATGTTGTATATAACATTTTTATATAATAATAATAATCCTTACTCCTAACTTGTGTCAGTGTTTTTAAAATGCAAACTTTCTAGTGGCAAACACAACTTGAAATGACTGCTGTCCCAGCTATAAAAAAATAATAAAAAGACATGGATTCAAAAAAGTTTGACAGTCCACACATTTTTATGGTTGGCGTAGTCCTAACCCTGTCCTCTCGGTGATTGGCTGGAAGCCAGCGTGTCATATAATTACTGCAGCTCTGATATGGAAAACTTCAGCACAGTGTACAATGACAATAAAACTGCCATTTGGAACTACACTATGAAGGCTCCATGTTTACTGTGAAGGATATTCTTGTTTATGTCTCGATAATATGTCATACAAAGGAGGTAAACTCTACCCATATATTTCCCCTCGACAAAAATGTGGAAAGGAGTATTGGTGTCATGTTAGGAACAGGCAAAATAAAAAAAAATAAACGTCAAGATCGCATCAAAATATGTAAATGAACTAGAAATGAACTAGATTGCAGACATGGTTAAAAAACAGATTATTATTATGGCCTCAGCCCACTAATGTATGATGCTGCCGCCCTGTCATGCAGAACCAGCCATGTCCCGTTGTTCATCAGCATGCCATCCCTCTCACACCCACACAGACAGAGGGGGAAGAAATTAAGATAAAATGGAATCCATAATTCATTTCCCCCTCCCTCCCCCCTTTGCCTAACACAACAGCTTGAAATTGTTTCTGCAACGTGTGTGTAGCGTGGTGGATAAATCAAATCTAAATGTAATCTCTTTCTCTAAGACGTGTTTTTTCCTGGCCTGGAAGACTCACTGTCAAAGTGGGTAATCGTTTTTTGACTTTTAATTTACAATTCTACGTGGCAGAAATGAGGGAGATTGTACCTCACTCGTCCGAATATAAAATAAGTTGGGAGGGTTAAATAGTGAACCGACAACAGACAGGGCCTGCTATTAATCTGTCATCTTGTTATGTATTCAACTAAAACAGGGTTGTTCTTTTGCCATCAGATGATACACTATCCTGACAGTGTTTTTTTACACTACTCAACCGGTAGTGGTAATGTGCCAGTAAAGTAGGTGAAGGAAGAAGCCGCAAGCTAGTGAATGTGGATGTAAACCATGCAGGTCATTTTGTTTTATCAAAAACTTTAATCTCAGTGAAGAGCTTTCAGCTTTTCTCAGACCTAACATTCGTCCCTTAAAGTGGAAGGCAGCTTCTGATTAGTGTGTGAAGTCGACCATCTAGCCTCATGGGACCAGCCATATCTCACAAACGTATTTGTTAATCCTGGTTGACGTCAAAGACTACAAGAACCAATCATGGGCTGCCTTCCACTAATGGACATAAAGTGGGGAGGGCCTGGTCTGCCTGGAGGCTAGATTGATGGCTAAATGAACCAATCAGTGGCTGCCTTCAACTCACGGATGGGGCCATGCTGCTCCGTACTGTGTGGAATAGAGAACAGAATAGTTTCAGAGCAGTCAGATGATCCCACAGCTTAGACACAAGAATTTGGAAGGGAGAACAAATAGTCAAATTGATACCCAATTCATAGTGGTTTACAGCCCTGGACTCCCTGCGTCAACCTCACCTGATGACCTGCTCTACTTATCGTAGTTGTGGCTCACAGTTTTCCTTTTTGCTATGACGTTCTTTTTCTTAAGATGTAAGCTTAACAGTGAAATAACCAAATTGGTGTAATTACAATCTTGTTGGGAATTTACTGCAAAGTTCAACTGGTAGCTGAGAGCTATCCTGGGTTGACTTCCCCGGTGCTAAATGCATTTAGGTCAAGTTGGATGCTGCAGGCGTTGATAGATCCTATTTGGTGTCACACATTGCAAAAAGCGTGTCAACACGGGGAACAGACAGTGTGAGTGTGACAGCTGTTTACCACAGTCAGAGCAACAGATAGTCCCTGTTCAGAACATTTCCCTCAGCCACTCTTCATTTACAGCAGGATTGCCTTTTGTTTTAGTGTATTGTGCCTTTTGGCTTTTGGTTATATATGTTATGCATTAAAACTATAATTTTGCCTTCTCTGCAAAAAAACGTCAGCCTATTTTCTAAATGTTACAATATCTATAATAGATTTTTGATTTGTGTGCAGCATAGTCAGTCAGTGGCGCTCAAGTGGAAGCACACATCTTGAATATTGTGACAATTCTGGATATTATAATGCAAATTCCTCAATATGTATTCCATAGAGGCAAACCCACATTTTTATGTTTAATTCAGCAGTTTGGAGGACAAAGGAAACAACGACAAAACAATAAGTGTAAAAGGTAGCTTTATACTTATTCATTTTCCATCATAATGAGCTGCAACACTAGGCACTGTATTGGAATAATGTCTATAGTGTTACTGCAGTACCTTAAACTGACACTTTTGAAAAAAAAAAACGTAATCAAATCAATTGTAAGAAGAATCTCGTAAGAATTTTTTTTTTTTTATCTAGCTTTAGATTTCACTTAGGCTCCTATCTTTTTAACCTGCAGTGTATTTAAGGGAACTGACGGTTTTAAGGTAACTGTGTGTATCTAAACCAAAGGAGGGGGAGAATATATTTCATTTTTGTCGGATCTGTCAATCATTTTGAGATTTTTTTTTGTACTGGAGGTTCCACGTGGTGTAGTGCTGCTTTCTCTTTATCTATTTTAAGAACATTATAGACTTTGTTACGTCAATTGTATTTTTTGGTAATAAAGAATAAGAAAATAATTGACTGAATTCTGTCTCTTTTTGATAAATAGATACTTAACAACTTCTTTTCGGTGTATGCCATTTTATTTCTTGCAAACCCAGGTTGTTCTTGACCTGCATTGTAGAAACCTGGCTATAGTGTAAGACAAACTGTGTTTAAACAGGCTGAGTTCAATACATATGTGTGATCAGCAAAACTTCTGCCAACATTTGTTTCTGGTGTACCTCATCTAGAACTGAATTTATAAGAGACATGTTATAGAGCCGCACAGCTTCAGACATACTAATGTTATTCAACTGTCTTATAGAGAGTGTTTGAGACAGTATGATTCTCCTTGCTACTTTCTTTACACAAGATCACTGCAGGAGTGAGGTTAGCTTCTGTTTTGACAAGGCCTTCAAACCTTTTATATACTATCTGTGCTTAAAACATTATACTTGAGAACTTTTTAAATGTACAATTCATTACATGTTTGTGCAAGGTTAACATTTATTCAAATCAGCTGGGAAATAAATACCAATGCAGAACTGTCTTTTTTATGTTTTACTTCAGTCAGGCAAAGAATGTGGTAATCATGAAAAACACCTACTATGAGATCTCAGATGTTGTTCAAGGCATTTTATGGAGCCAGTGCTCTGTAGTTTGGGGGTTACAGCCCCTATGCTCTGATTACCACTGGAAACACTGTTGCCTTCCCTTTCCCCATCATTTCTACCAGCTACTCTCTAAGGCCCTTGATATTTTTCCAAGCTTCTCATTTTTTGTGTTGGGGTTGCTAGATTTATCACACACACACACACACACACACACACACACACACACACACACACACACACACACACACACACACACACACACGTACATGTACGGCTATACTTGTTGTGAGGACATTCATTGACATATTGCATTCCCTAGCTCCTTTCCCAGACCCTAACCATCAAAGCTTAATGCCTAACCTCAACCCTTACACTAACCCTAACCTAAACCTTATTCATATACCTGAACCTTAAAACCTAGTGTTAACCCTCAAACAGCCTTTTAAATGCCCATCCTAGGGTGAGAACCGGACAAAATGTTCTCACTTTCATAAGATGCCCTCACTCTTAAGGTCTAAAACTCAAGTCGGTTCTCACAAAAATATTTGTACAAGTACACACGGACACACACACACACACACACATATCTGCTTAATCTTATCTGGATAAGACATGCACTTGTTTAACCTATTGATTGAGAAGAATGTATAGCTGTAGCGTCTTTTTTATTCTCTTCTGGTAGCAAAGTTAATAGGACAATTTTTTCTTTTTATATGTCTGTGCAAAGAGCCAGTGACTATTACTGAGAGGTTGATTGAATTAAGAACTGTAGAGCCTATTAAATCCCAGCATGTTCAGGAGGGATTACCATCATCAAGGCCTGCTGGATGTGCTTTTAGGCTTCACATCAGGATCATCCTTCAGCTCTGTTAGGAAAATATGAGCGTGTAATTGTGCTACCTGCTCGGATTAGGATGGGGGATTTGTCTCCTGCATGGAGAATGAGGTTAATGAAGAGCACGGGGTATGTAGGCTACGCAGACAGGGAAATATGTAATACTGGGAATTTAGCTGACATCGTGACAAGCCACTGGACGCTGGTGGAAAAAACATGAAAAAAAATAGATGAAAGAATCACTTGTGATGTAACAGGATATATACTGTATAAACCAATATACTGTAAACCCAGATATGCAATTATAAACTTGCTATGTGCCTTAAGAAGTTAAGAAGAGTTTGGAAATCAATTGAGGAACATTAAGTCCCCCTACTGTATTTAAAGCTAGGAAACAAATCTTTATATTTGTTTTTCATAATTTACTTCTCATACAATATACTCATGGACCCTGCAGGTACAGTGATAAGCCAAGCCTCCCATTACTTCACACACACACACACACACACATACACACACACACACACACACACACACACACACACACACACACACACACACACACACACACACACACACACACACACACACACACACACACACACACACACACACACACACACCTGTGCAGCTTCATTTGCGAGGACACTCATTACCATAATGCATTCCCCAATAGCCCTTAACCCTAACTGTTGGAGCTATTCAGTTGTAAGATTTACTTATGAAACATTTATTTAGTTTGTTGGCTTGATATAAAATAATTGTATTATTTAATGTTTATTTTATAAGTTAAAGTTCATTTGAGTTTGCGTATGCTTTTGTTTTGCAATTATTGGCCAGCTGTGGCGCACCAGGTGCCTATATACAGGGCCGCCCATAAGGGGTAGAAAGTGTGAAAGCTTTCTAGGGCCCAGCCACTTGGGGGGCCCATGGTCTTTGGAAGCCAAGAACATACCAAGATAACCTTTATTTTTAGATTTTCAGATATGTATGTCCATATCTATTCAGAGTTGGGTGTTTACACAGAGCCTCGGCTCCGCTTAGGGCCATTTAAAAAGCAGTAGAAAAGCAGAAATGTTCAAAATGTTTCAGATTGAGCACAGCAGAGTGTAACTGTTTCAAACATAATCCATCCTATAAACCCTTTGTGTGCCAAATGGTGACAAGATTGGGTTTTGATATTAAACAGTTTTGTCTGGATTATATTTCCTGAGTCATTCCACATGTACCTGCTACTTGTGTCTGGGTGTGGCTGTGAAAAGTATTTGGACCCCATGAAAAAACAGGTTGGGTACTTTCCGTAGTTCTTCTACATTCTTATAAACAGGACAGGCTAGTTACTCTGTCATTGTCCTTGGTCTACAAACAAGTTTAAATTATCTCTATCCATAAAGTACATTTTTGTGAAAAAGAATTTCCCTTTGGGGACAATAACTTCTAAAGGAGGTTTTCAGAGGCCCAGCAATTTGTGTGGGCAGGCCTGTGTGTGTGTCTCTCTCTCTATATGTGTGTATCGATAGCTGCCGGTGAGGCGGAGGAGCGCGGGGGTATCGATGTGCCCGAGAGCGTTCCACATGCCGGGTCATGTATTGTACACACACACACACACACACACACACACACACACACACACACACACACACACACACAACCCGGGTCATTGTGGTATGACCCGTCTGGTTGGTCGATTGGCCAGGTTTCTGAAAAACTGGTCAGACCTGGGTGGCCGTGTCAACCTGAAGACTTATGTCAAAGCCTTTAGAAGGCATAGTCCCCAAAGGGAAATTCTTTTTCACAAAAATGTACTTTATGGAGAGATAAACTTTAAACCTATTTGTAGACTCAGGACAATGACAGAGTAACTAGCCTGTCCTGTTTATGAGAATGTGGAAGAACTGCAAAAGGTACCCAACCTGTTTTTTCATGGGGTCCAAATACTTTTCACAACCACACCCAGACACGAGTAGCAGGTCCATGGTGGGCGTGTCGGGATCGCGTCACTATAAAGTGGACGAGAGTCCGACACACATCTCACCTGTCTTCACTCCTTCACCGGGAACTGACCGCAGCATCGAGCAGCAGAATGTTGGACCAGATTTTGAGCAGAATTTTTACTTTTATTTGAGGAAAACAACTTGAAAATACAGGTAAGAAAAGTGTGTAGCACAGCTCTTATAGTTATGTTGGCTCTTAGCCTATATTTTCTTTTAGCCAATGTATGTAGTAGCTTGTCTATTAACCTACTTTTAAATCAAAGTTTGCCACTAACTTGAAACTTTACCGTTAAAAAATGTATTGTGTTGCTTACTGTCACTGTTTGCTACCTGTAGTAAAGGATTACTTGAAACTCACATTTTCATCTCGCTGAAGATTTTCTCTGATAAAACAGTATCATTACATTTTAAAAAGACCAAAAACATCCTTAAAAATAAAGCAGTTTATTCATAGCCAGTGGAATAAAAATATGAAGTGTACATATCAAACAGAAGCAAAGCCATAACTTTTATGTAACTGTTCAGTTGTTGGTGGGCCCTGAAGAAGACCACCTGTCCCAGTGAACACATCCTCCTCTGAAGGAAGGGATAGTGTGACGGTCTTGGTGGCTCCGTCCGGCTCCATCAGGTCACTCAGACACCTGTAAAACATGGCACATTCAATGTTACATCATGTAGCCTAGCTGACATGTATAGGCCTACATCATACATCTGTTATGGCAAAGCTACAACAAATTCAGTATAGCCTTGGCTCAATATGCAAGTTCTGAGTGATACTGTGTGCTTTTTGAAATATAATGGACAGGAAACAAACAACTTACAGTATTCCTGTCTATGTGTACACTACACTGGAGATCATGTAATAGGCCTCCTGCTGCTTGTACTACACACTGTCCGCAGACTTATTGCGGTGTGTACTTGAGCTATACAATCAGACAGCTAGCAGGTAGCAGGATGAAGCTATTAAAAAAAATACTCTTCAGTTTCCCAACACACCCTACAGTTTCACCGTCTGTTTTTCACACAGGGGCTGTCACGGCAGGACTAACGTGAGCTCACAAAAGAGCCAAATAACAGTCACTGCAAAAGACTCACAGCTCTAACCGTTAGCATAAAGCTAACGGTAAAGATAGCGGGCGCTAATGCTAACGACTAAACCCCGCATTCTCTCATTTCAGTCGGTGTTGGTTATTATAGGAGGGATAAAATAAAGCACATTACAGACATTGAACTAACAAACGGACAGAATTATTTTTAAAATAGGACTACTTACATTTCGGACGGATGGTGTCTCTCAGTCTTCCTGGCACAGTCTCCTCCACACTCCAGTAAAAAGGCTTTGATCACACTAACAGATTGCAAACCTTTGCTGGAGAGAGAGCCTAACAAAAAATGAAGTAAATCCATTCAGCCCTAGTCTGCTTCGAGGCTGGGGTGTGATGGTAGCTTGAGGTTGAGCTCACACTGCAGCTTGCTTCTCCTCTGTTGTTGCATGAGCGAGTGGAGGCTCAACCAGGTGTGTGTGGTTACCAACGGGGTGTCTTGATTTGCCAATCAACTGCCGAGTTTCTGGTGACCTTTCCTGTGGGAGTATTTATGATAATGAAAACCGACCGATTTCGTCATCAGTCGGTGTTTTTTGGAAGAAACCTTCAAATCCCCCCCTTTTCGAAATAAGTGTCCCAGAAGAAACTGACATATTTGTCTTTTTTGAAGCTTGTGTGTGCTGGTAGGGACGCCAATAACCTAAACAGTGTGCAATGTTTGGTTTTTCATAATATGTCCCCTTTAAGTTTCAAAGTGAAGTTATTGCGCCTTGTATCTTTCTTTAAACTAAAGTGATAAAATAACGTATTAGAGTTGATAATTGGATATTTATAAACTATATATTTCCCTCCCAGCTTTCGTCATGGCCCTTGAGTTGGTGCTGACGTCATGTCTTGCGCTCAGTGGCGCAAAAAGTGTATGCACTCTATGCGGCGCATAGAGTGCATACACTCGAGGGGCGCCAAAGCGATCGGGGGGAAATGCTTTGGAGTCGGCATTTTTCTGTATTTAACAGCGTTTGTGTAAATGATATGATCAGTAACAGAGTCATGTCCCCCCCCCCCCGCTCCTTCGCCTCCTCCTCCCCACACTATAGGCGTCTGCTAAGTGTCTGCATACCCCCCAGAAAGTGGGTAGTTGCACCCCTGCTTGCGCTCTTATGTGTGTGTGTGTGTGTGTGTGTGTGTGTGTGTGTGAGTGTGTGTGATGTCACTGGGTTCTATGTGTATCTCTCAGAATGCCCGGTTGGATTCTAGAACCTTTTTAGGATTCTAAAGCATTTGTTTATTTGTTCCATATTTCATTACAGCTGTAGTCGCCATGGTGATGTCATGCCTAGTACTGCTCGCCCTCGCGCTGTGTTGTTTCCACGGGTGACGCCCACCACGTCACCGACCTTCAGGTGTCGACTAGTACAGCCGAGGACCAAGGACTCCAAGAGCAGGGTTTCACTTTAATCCCTATTGATCTGAACAAGGGGGCAGGAGGAAGATATATCTATCTATGGTTAACCCCTC
Source organism: Ammodytes dubius (assembly GCA_026122265.1). Classification (NCBI taxonomy): domain Eukaryota; kingdom Metazoa; phylum Chordata; class Actinopteri; order Uranoscopiformes; family Ammodytidae; genus Ammodytes; species Ammodytes dubius. Next base: position 5,383,963 of record CM047505.1, on the reverse strand, counting down.
AAAACCCACTGGAATTGTTCCGAGTGTATCTTTGTGTGAAGATTTCTGTAGGTTTTTTATTGATAACATTTCAAACCTACGGTCATCTTTGTCTGCTCCAGCCACAGATCCTAGTGTTACACCCGTGTGCTCAGCAGTCTTTTGTGATTTTGACTGTGTTTTTCTGTCTGATGTTTCTAAAATTGTAGACAGTTTAAAATCCTCAATTTGTCCCCTGGATTGTATCCCAGCAAAACTTCTTAAAGCTGCCTTTGACTCTGTTGGGCCTTGCATTGTACATCTGATAAATGTCTCTCTGTTGTCAGGTTGTGTGCTCACTGTTTTTAAACAAGCTTTAGTGCAACCACTTTTGAAGAAGCATAACTTGGATCCCACTGTTTTATCGAACTACAGGCCAATCTCAAAGCTGCCATTTTTATCAAAAATTTTAGAAAAATTGGTGTATACTCAACTGCAGTCGCACCTTAAATCATTTGATATTGGTGAAAAATTCCAATCTGGTTTTAAATCGTTGCACAGCACTGAAACTGCTCTTTTAAAAGTTTTTAACGATCTTCTTTTAATAACAGACTCTGGCAGCTCAGCTGTGCTTGTGCTTTTAGATCTTACTGCAGCCTTCGACACTGTCGACCACAGGATTTTAATTTCCCGTCTTGAGTCTTGTGTGGGATTACGAGGTACAGTGCTCAATTGGTTCAAATCTTATCTGTCAGATCGGGCTTTTGTTGTGAACGTTGATTCCTTCAGTTCAAAAAGTGCCCCCCTATCTTGCGGTGTGCCTCAGGGCTCAATTTTAGGACCAATTATTTTTGCGTTATACTTGCTGCCTTTGGGTTCCATATTTAAAGAATATGGCATTCAGTTCCATTGTTTCGCAGACGATGTGCAAATTTATCTTCCCCTTAGTGTCAATTCACCAAACAAGTTACATCAATGTCTTCAGGAAGTGAAGGACTGGATGTCTTTTAATTTTCTAAATTTGAACGAAGACAAAACAGAGATTTTTGTTTTTGGCAAGCCCGGTCTCTGCAGTAGTGCCCTTGGTCCACTAGCGTCTCGTTCTCAGTCCTGTGGAAAAACCCTTGGTGTTTTTATTGACAGCTCTTTTAAGATGGAAAAGCAGCTAAGCGCAGCGGTTAGAGCTGGCTTTTTTCATCTTAGGCTTCTTGGGAAGGTGAAGCGTTACTTGCCCTCTGACCAATTCCAGACAGTAGTCCTTGCTCTTGTAATTAGTCGCTTGGACTACTGTAATTCACTTTATTTCGGTTTTGAGCCAGTCCTCAATTCAGCGCCTCCAGATGGTTCAGAGTGCAGCTGCACGCTTGCTCTCAGGAGCATCACGATATGAGCATATCACTCCTGTCCTGGCATCTCTTCACTGGCTGCCTGTTGTTTTTAGAATAGATTTTAAAATCCTCTTGTTTGTTTTTTAAATGTCTAAATGGTCTAGCGCCATCTTATATGTCAGAGATGATCTCTCTGCACAGTCCTGTCAGAGCACTGAGGTCCTCTGACCAATGTATTCTAGACTGTCCCAGGTCTAAGCTGAAGAGCAGTGGAGACAGAGCCTTCACTGTAGCTGGACCCAAGTTGTGGAATTCTCTTCCTTTACATATCAGATATGCCACTTCCTTGGAAAATTTTAAATGTCTGCTGAAGACACATTTCTTTGCACTGGCCTTCGGAACCAGCTGAGCTGAGTATTTTCTTATGTGTTTTCTTTTGGTTTCTTATTTGTAATAAATGTGGATTATTTTATTATTATTTAACCTGTACAGCACTTTGGGGCAGTACCCGCTGTTTGTAAATGTGCTTTATAAATAAATTTGACTTGACTTGACTTGACTATGGTTCAAGACAGGAGACTCCCCGGCCATCACCAGGCTTCAACTCACATTCACCAACGACATGGCCAAAGGCCTGATAGATATAGGCTTTACCAAGATCAATAAGGATCTGAATGCTGGAGCAGGCGGCGATGAAATCTTCCTGTGGTTCTTCAGAGGCCACGGAGAGTACCATACTCCCATTAAGGAGATTTCTGTCACAGCCAAATCAGACGATGGGCCCCCGAAGCTGGCTGCTGGCTGGGAGGAACTGGGCTGCAATCTGAACCGCAACGCTGGTGGGGTCTGGATCCGCCTCTGGGTGAAGAGAACGCAGCAAACCTACATCAGTGATGTCACTGCCACTAATGGCTTCAGAGTAGATGGTGTCCTCTTCCGGCTCGGTTACATCCGTCACGATGAAAATACCAACAGGGGAAAAGGAGGACCGGACAGCTTCATCTGGTACCGTCAGACCACCGACCCCAGTGGGGCGCTCACCGACCTGAAAGTCTCCTACAACATCGACCAGTATCGGTCATATCAGCAGCAGAACTACACACCCATCAGAGTGAACCTCGTCGAGGGCACAGGATCAGTCTACGCAGTGCACCTGTGGTTCAAGAGACAGGGAAGCAATCCCATCACGGCCATCGTGCTGCTCGACTTTAATCTTCTTTTAGTTGTTAAGCATTAAATGTTTAAGAATCCATCACCCTAATACCAACAAGCCCCATCCACACGGCATTACCTTTACCTGGTGAGGTCTCCTAATAAAATACAAATGTCGTCTGTGATCCGCAGGTGATACTCTACTGGGCAAATAGTACTAAAGTTGTTGTAATCATTTTGGTGATGGTTTATTGAACCTCCTCAAGAGAGAGAGAGAGAGAGAGAGAGAGGGAGAGGGAGAGAGAGAGAGAGAGAGAGAGAGAGAGAGTCAAATGATGCTGTATGGGTTCAATGTATTAAACAATCTGTCAGATTAAAGTCATATTAATGATAAGAGGATCTTAACGACCAATTAAATATTGAATCTCTGTATCTTATTTTGAAAACTTCCTGCTTGTCAATGAATCAATAAAGACAAATTTGATTGAGAAATGTGTTTGCGTCATTCTTTAAATTATAGAAACTTTGAGTGTTTTCACGTGTGTTCGTAATTTGTAAATGCTAAACATAATAAATGTCAAATATATATATATATGCTGGATGCTGAAAACGCTAAACTGGGCAGCTGAGTATGAACAGTTTGAAAAGGTCTCACACTCATTGATAGGAGTAATGGGTAAGGGGGGCCCATTGACTGGAGGTTTTCAGAGGCCCAGCCATTTGTGTGGGCAGGCCTGCCTATATATAGAGGTGGGCGGGCATGGGTAAGACAGGCACTGGGTAGGGTCATGGTTTTTTTACCAGCTGTACGAGAGAGACAAAGGAGATGAGGCGGCCAGTTCCACACTGTTGCACATTTGTTTTGTTTGCTTGTAAGATCGGAAAATAAACCTTCAGAAACGCAAATTCCCGACTGGACAGTTGACTCTTTATCCTGCACTGCGTAAGATTCGTCCCCCTAGTGCCTCAGTGGCTGTTTTGATTACGTTGCTTTGTTTGATTTCTTTATTTTCAAGTTATTATTTTATTGAGGACAAATCGCCACTACACTAACCATCCAAACTAAATGCCTAACCCCCAACCCTTACACTAACCCTAACTAAATTCTAAACCTGAACCTTAAAAACACATCATAACCCTTTAAAACTCCATGTAAAAGACCTGTCCTGTCTGTTTATCTCATTACAAGATCAAGTTCTCTCCATAAAACTTTTGAAATACATATGTTAAAAGATGGAGATAAAGGCAATACAAACAAAGAAAAGTAAATGGGCAGATAGAGAAAGGGGGAGAGAAAACAGGGCGATTGGTTGGAGACTAGGCTGTCCAGTAGAGGATCGGTTTTAAGGGACTCGCTGGGCCGGTCTATTTAATTCCTCAACCTTGTTTGTTGTTGTGGAACGCCAAGCGGCAAAAACAAGAAAGATTTCTGATCCCATGCTGGCTGGATGGAGTCCGATTGGGCACACAAGGATTATCTTTAATGGGACCATCTTCCATGCCGTCTCACTCCCTTCTCTTGGGATGACAAGACAACTTGAGAGGAATGCATGGAGGCAGTGGGGGGGGGGGGGGGGGGGATTTGGACGGAGAGTAAGTGTGCCCACAAAGGAAAGCATCCCAGAGCTCAAAAGAAGGGCCCAGAGTCCGACAGCACGGCCATTAAACTGTTTGTTTGGCTTTTTTCCAATAATCCTACTTTTTCTAGCCAGAGTGCAGCCAATTTATTCTCTTAAATCTCTTTGATAATCTCCAGGTTTTACACACACACACACACAAACACGCACAAACAAACACACACTCCTTTCCATCTGAATGCCCCGAGCGTTTGCCCACTTGACTTGTTAGTCCTGTCTCAAGGGCACTCCACAGGCCTGGTATACAGTTTGCTGAATGCTTTGTGATTGATTGATTGGCTTGATGTATTCTTCTTGTCGTGGTTGGGGATGGTTGCGTTTATACGGCTGTGTGGACTTTAGGAAAAGATTAGGCAAATTTACAGGATCGTTCACAGACCACGATGTCAGCAGCACTCCCCCACAGGGACTATTTGTTTTGGTAGAAAGTGTAATACAGCAGTTTCCAATGAAAACTTTCCACAGTCAGGTCTGAGAATTACCAGAGCCAGAGTTTTTCCAGGACACCAGCTCAAATCAAATTTCAAATCTCTTCTATTATGATTACAAAACTCATTTGTTGCACACGTAAGCTTTTAAGCATTGAAAATCATCATCAGCATTTCTTTGGTATCGTAACCTGTTTGTCATGGTCGGTAGAGTTCTATTAAGTCTAATCGAGGCCTGAGATTAATAAGCGGGCTGTGGTATCTCTTTGAATAATCTCCTTCAATCAACACCAACACGGCAAGACAGTGTACACAGCATCAGCAGTCTCAGACGAGCCCCCCACTCTGTAACTTCCACATAATGTATACATGAAAATACTAGCCAAGTGATGTAAACGATAGCAAAATAATAATAAAACAGTCCGAGGGATACGTAGGCATTCTAACATTATTGGGCCGAAAAACTTAACATATCAACGTACATTTCTTTCTAGTGGACATTGAGACCTATTGCGGCAGCCCTTCAAAGCTTTTAATGGCCACCACAAATGCCTTTTTTAGTGGGGAATTATGATCTAAAAGGAGTATAGATGTTGTATGATGATGTTTTATAAGATTTTTTAGCAATAACTTTTCATAATCTTGTTACAGTGAATTCATATGAACTGTCTGAATTCCATTAGTTGTCACAAAGATTTTGTTACACAAAAGACGTAGGCTATACCATGCTAACCATCGGGGCAAACTCAGATCTCACACACACACACAACCACACACACACACTTCGAAGGTAACAAGAGCGCTCACTCCAATCTTTTTTCCAAAAAACAACTCTACGCCAGTAAATTGAATTAGAATGACGAACGGAGTAATATGAAACCATATGAATAGGCTTTAGAACCAACAGTGTTTAAAAGTTTAAACACACAATACAGACATTGCCTTGATAACTCAACAATAAGATGGGTTAACCTTTGGACAATCAGTTCTTTTTCGCTTCTCAGAAATAGAGTTTATTTTTCCCAGAGCAAATTTGTGTTGTCAAGGGTTGCCATGGTGACACTTAGATGTAGGCCTTCACTATCTAATGAAAAGAGTTAAATAATAATATTATTTAACTCTTTTCATTAGAAATTTTTAAAAAATATGTTATGTTATAACATATTTTTTTTCTTTGTGACAAAAACCTTTTCTCAGTCACTGGAATGGGCCGAGGATAAAAAGAGATGGAAAAAACAATGTCTTTGAGTGGCGATGTCCAAGGTTTTTTTAATGCAGGCTTTCGTTTTTGTTTCCTAAGCCCATAATCAAGATGACCTTCTGACATCATCATGATTGTTTTCTCAGACTTTAAAAACGTTTCCAACAATACAACTGTCCAAGGGATAAGTACTGGTCAGGGATGCCTGGATGACTGGAAAACAAAACTGAATTGAGAATACACTTGTGAGAAAAACTATTTAATTTTATTTTTTTAAGATATTTTTTGGGGCTTTATTTATTTTATTTATTTGTTTATGCTTTATTTGATAGTGCAGAGAGACAGAGATGAAATGGGGCAGAGAGGGGAGTGACATGCAGAGAACGACCGCGGGCGGGAATCACTATTTTCCTACTATTTTCCATGTGCTATTTTATGAGATGTCTCCCTCAAGCTCAATACAATGGAAGTTATGATAATTTCCCAATGCTCAAGAAATCAATAAATAAAAAACACAAAAACAAGAGAAAGAGCAACATCACATCTGAATAAAAGCATCCCTGTGACAACGTGTAATCCACGGATGTGAAACAGAAGGGCTCACAACTCTTCATCAGAAAGTAGCTCAAATGAAAAAATAAATCAACGGTTCACATGATCTGGGGCATTGGTTTCGAAATAAAAAATCCATTTTGAGATTGTTACATTTAAATCTAAATCCTTTGTGAGCCATAAATAAATTCCATTTAATGAATAGTTTAGTATTTTTGAAGTGGGGTCTTTTACTTCATGGAGAGACTAGTGTAGTGCCCGTCCAAAACACTTCAAAATCAATCAAGGATGCACACAAGCAAGCGATATCCGGAAGCTCAGGTCGATCTGACTAAAACTCAGAGAGATACGCAAGTCACAGAAAGACACACACAGACAGACAGACGTTTCTTGCTTTATAGATAGATGCCGCCAGACTGTTGTTTATTTTTGCACGTAGTTAGGCCATGTTTCATACGGTCAAATCAGCTGTTCTGCTCAGAGTTACTCTGCTTATTCAAGAAGAGACCGTTCTTCTGTAGGCTATACTCCGGTTCATAAAGGCTTACGTCATAGTCACTTTTTTTAAATCACTCATTTAGTTTTTTCTTGTGTCTCTTGAATAAGCCTACAGAGCACACTGAGTTTATGCTTGTCGTATATAATGTCCTCAGAGATAATTAGAAACGAAGAAAGATCGACATTGACATAAAAGTTGTCTTTTTCAAAGATTGTAAACTGGGTGAACACAGCAGGAAAACAAGCCAAATATCACAGGAGATAGACTAGAGGGTTGTTATATTCCCTCCTCACAAGTCAACCACAGCCAATATTAATCAGCCAGACAGGCAGAACATTGGATCCAGTCTAAATGAGGATGTTGTTTTACTATCTTGATGTCCTTTGTGAAAGACTCAATTTGTGTGCATTCCAAGGGCTGCATCCACCACAAAACCTGCCTCGGGGGGGGGGGGGGGGGGGGGTGTCTGATTGAAGGAGAGAATGAAACAAACAGACGAGTGAATGGATGGAGCCAGTGGCCGAGAACTTTAGACAGTCTGAAGAGAGCTAGTAATGACACTTCACCAAGCACAATCGCAAAACAACATCTTACAAAGAACTTCATTTCACACAACAATAATACCACCAACAAGACGTAATGTCTGTGAAAAGAGCCCCAAGTCAATTCCAGAGAGACTATTCAATGGGCGTTTTAAGTTGAGTTGGTGCTAGATTGGTTACAGGCTGCTGGGATTGTTATTTTCTTATTTAGGTCAGACAACAGATCTGATAAAGTGTTATGTCTCTAGAATGATCAGCTGCATGGACATACCCTAAGCCCCTTTCACACTGGCCAAGAAACCCTGCTTAAACCAGCAAACATTCGGCAATTGTCTGCAGTCTGCATGTCTTATTCGACCTGGCTATAAAGGACAGGAGTAGAATGGGTTAATATGAAAAAGGCCTTTTTTTCCTTTAAACTCATAGTAGTTGTGTGCACTGACAAAGGCCCAGGTAAACTAAGTTAAGTTAAGTTACTTTATTAGTCAATGGTTGGTTACATTGACATTTGTCTTTTCGCATATCCCATCTCAAGTTACCACACTTCGGTGGGGGTGAGAGCACAGGGTCAGCCGTAGTACAGCGCCCCTGGAGCAGTGTTGGGGTTAAGTGTCTTGCTCAAGGACACAATGCTAGATATGGTGGGCACCGTAGATGTAATAGCAGCCTCTGCTAGTTTTATAACTAACACCATCCTACCACCCCAAACTAAAGTATTTAACAGTACCTCCTGATTCTCCCTGAACCTTTAGGTTACAGTAAAATAACTACAACTTAATTTTTTGTACAGAGATGACTGCCTCTTTATCCTTGAGCAAGTTCCTTGACACTAGAGCTGTTAACATTCATTGTCAAATGTGATACAATAACCCATGAGTATTCATAAGGGTTGAGACTTGGATAAAGCACATTACCTTGATGTTTAACATCAGTTCAGCACTGAGTATTTTCTTAAATTGAATTACTGCGGTGTAACCGGTAGATTATGAAGAGGATCATCCAAAAGTAATACGCATACCAAAAAATTAATTAACTACCCAAAAGGATCACTCACACACACACACACACACACACACACACACACACACACACACACACACACACACACACACACACACACACACACACACACACACACACACACACACACACACACACACACACAGTCGCTATCTCTCTCTCTCTCTCTCTCTCTCTCTTCTCTCTCTCTCTCTCTCTCTCTCTCTCTCTCTCTCTCTCTCTCTCTCTCTCTCTCTCTCTCTCTCTCTCTTCTTACACACATATATTATGCTTGAGCAATTATGAATGAAATGTCCTAAGATAATTTAGTTAATTTAAAGGGTCTACATTTCATCCTTTCAGCCTGGATATGCAATTACATCAATAGACAAACAGATGTTATAAAAACAAAATGATCAAAATGTGGATTAACCAATGGTCAAACCTGACTGTAGGTTGACAAACACAAAATGTTGCTCAGTGACACCTTAGTGCAATTGTGTTATAAGTCTAACTCTACATGGGAGCCCTGGTATCCCACAGAAAGGTAGTAGCCCCCCAATCACACACATCCCATGTTTGAATGGTATCATGTCATGTGGTATCATCAGTTATCTAGACTTGATACAATGCCGTCAGACAGTTTTCTGTGCAGCTCAGTGGAAATGTATCCAGCCCAAATCCCATTAATCTGTGGCACAGAGTCAAGGCATCAAGTGGCTTGATCTATACAATACAGTATCAGAGTAAACCCTGACCACAAAGTGTTGTGCCTGCTGTCATCAAAGTCCCGTGCTCTTTTTTCTTCTTTGTTGCATTTCTGGAGGGAGCAGGACTGGAGATGTATAGCCTGGAAATCCAGACCCATATGATGATAATGAGTGACTGGCCTTTTATCTCGTCAACCACATTTTCTTTACACAATGCCTTGGCCTAATTCTTGATTTTTTTAAATTCTCCTTTTCTTCTATTTATTTTTCTTTAATATAATCAGATATCCTCAGAACTTGTCTTTAACTGCATTATTTACTAGCTAAGACTCAATTATTTCCCAACTATTTGGCCACACCCTGTCGATGGACGTCAACGAGAGAGCCTGTTTCTGTCTCCTCTAGGCGCACGTCTCTTCCCAACCATAGGCCTACTGTATAGAGCTATTATTTGCTCATAATCATCTAGCCCTTCACCAAATACAAGTGACAGTCTTGCGCTTTTACTTTGAAGGCAGGCTCTCTTGTGTTCCGGTATTTTCCCACGGTGCGCTATGAGGCTGACCGGTGAATTTGGGGAAACGAGGAGAGAGAAAATGAAAGAGCGAGAGACATAGAGAGACACAGAGAAAAAGAGAGAGAGAGAGAAGGGGAGAGAGAGGGAGGTGGAGGAGAGCTGCTGTCGGACCATCCTACCAGCCGCTGCCTTAGTGGAGGGTGAGGCTTATCGTAAATGTATGATCCATCTTTGTTGCTGTCAGACAGGGCAGAGGCTGGCGTCCATAACGGGACTGCGCCTTTACGCAAAATGCACATTCATAATAATGTAGTAGGAGTGTGTCTCTCTATGCTAGACTTGGCTAGCGTTTAGTAGTAGGCTATATAACCTTCCTCATCATCGCACTTTATGCTATTCTGTGTCTCACTGTTTGCACCACTAATAATACTAGCCTGTTTAGACTACTTGTGCATTCGCTGTTATGTTTCGGCGTAGCCTGCCTATCCGATCGTTATCACCCGGTCTAAGATAATGAATGGGGATGGGATGGGGATGTATCACGTTGTTTTGGCTGCAACGTAAGAAAAAAGCACGCAGCCCCCCCCCCCCCCCCTCCGTCCGTCCCAATCAATCCACCCCATCTGTCTGTGTTTGAATGAGCGCAAGGCTACTGACAGCAAAACAATCAGCTGTTGTTTGCCTTATTGGCTCAGATTGTGCAAGTGCAACGCTCTGTATGGGTGCATGCCTGTGCAGTGAGTGTATAGGCTACGCGCGTCTTTCACGTGGCCATGTGTTGTGCAGGCTACTGTAATAACGCCTTGATTAAATGTACACCTGTGTGTTGCTGATTTGATCACGTCTGTTTACAGCAGTGTTTTCCAGCATGGCGGCGCTACGTCAGAGGAAGGGCAGCCATAAGGGGAAGGAGCCCCCCCTATGTGCGGAGTTTCAGCCCCAGCATCAGGCCAACTGTTGCACCGACCATCACCCAGAGAGCAGCTCGCACGGTGAGTGAACCCGGCCGTGCAGACATCCACACGGCTGCTGCTGCCGAGTAGAGCCCACTCCAGGGACAGCACTGACCATTACCTCTGGTCTGGTGAAGGGGAATGAGAGTTCACTGTGGGGTTTTGATGAGATGCCACATTTTTCATAACTTTTATACTTCATGTGCCAATGCATACTCGGCTATGTAGTTGTATCTTGTGTTGCATCCTCAGACCCCGCCAGGAACTGACTTCAAATGATTGAAATCAATATTTTAGTAATGTGTAGTTCACTAAACACTGAATAGTCATGTTGTGCATATATCACATACCTACCTATATCAGCCTAGGGTGCATAACTTATTCGTGAAAAATAGTCACATGTTGAAAAATTACAGTTAAAACGTCTGAAAAACGTAACTGCAGGTACACACATCCTATCCTATAAATCACACATTATAAAAATCATACGCTGACATTTTGGCTTTATTTCTTTTAGCAATCGACAAAATGTGCACATTTGGCAATCAAAATTCGTACAGTGGAGTTGCACAGCTGTGTAATATTTTCTCACAAATAATTTTTTCTACAAGTCAATAACAACATCTGCTTGAATCTGCTGCTACGAGTCACAAATGCTGTTTGTGTGCTCACAAATTACACAAAAGACTTAAGCACCAAAATATATCACCCACTTTGGATCAGAGATGATTTGTGCACCTGTAGAGCTAGGGGGCAGCAGCACATTACCCTTTGATGCATTGAAAGGAGCTCGTTTTAGAAGGGTGTGTGGACTATTTTCTACAACTATTGATGAGTTACTCACCAAATTTACTTGCAAAACTAAGTGGCCTGTGCGTAACATGTTAGGAAGAAATCAAAGGTTTTAAACCTTTAACTACACAGCAATATTTAAACAGTATGTCAATGTCCCTGCAGGTGATTGGTCATGGGGGGCAATAATCTGGACGTCGGTTGGCTGGTCAGTGTCTGTTGGCCTGGGTCTGCTCTGCTGTATATACATGGCCACACTGCATGAGAACGACCTGTGGTTCTCCAACATCAAGGTAAAACGCCTTTCACTGCAATCTACACTGCAATTGATTTAGGGATGTGAGGGAAGACACTGCAGCTGAATATAGGGATCTATAAAACGTTTTGATAACATCATGACACTGGCAGTTTATTACTAAAATATTGAAACACAAATTTCAGAAATGTTTGAATAAATATGCAAATTTGGTAATATCAAAATGCGTAGCCTATGTTTGCATTCAAGTGTCCAAGAGTTTTTACAGAAGAGATTTTGGAAACCATCTTTTTTATGCTTTTATAATTAAAAACAATACTTTGCACAGGTCTTAAAAACAATACATTTTCAGCCTATTATACGAAGAAAATGTGTCATGTTATTTTCTACACCAATATAAATGTTTGAAGGTGTTAATAAGGGACACAAAAGTTGTTTATTGTTTTTCGGGGCCCATTTCCCTATTAGCGTGTAGATAATAGATTGTGCCATTCAGCTGCTTACTAGTCTCGGGGATCTGGTATCGTTCGCGCTGGCTCACTGTCACACTTTCATGACTTACTGGGACACTTCTATGGAACAGAGCTATGGTTATTGTGGTTAGTGACACCTGTGCTTTACCCAATACATCAGGTAAATTGTCTGCTGCCATACAAGCAGACTATTACTAATAAATATTAAAGACAAGGTAAGTTTATTTATATAGCACAATTCAGACACAAGGCCATTCAAAGTGCTTTACAGGGGCACAACTCAAATACATAATACACATTAGAAAAGCGAATGAATAGAAAACAACATTTAACAGCTTGTCATGCATCAGGGTGTTTAACATTATGATCAGACCTAACATTAGCTCAAAGGGCTCAGTGTCATCTGTCAGCCTGTCAGTTTGTCAGTATAGAAAAAAGGCTTACGAAATGCTTTCTATCACCAGCTCATGATGTTTATGAACTTGATGTGACCTGCAGTTCATACAAGGTTTGATGTTTTTTTTTCATGAGACCAATCCAGTTCAAAATGTACAATAAGCCTTTATCTGACCACTGACTCTCTAACAACACTGGAACTGTGTGATCCATCAACTAAGCTCGTCATGATCTCAGTTGAAGTGTATTTTCTGATGCAAGGATTTCACTTCAGGAACACATCGAGAAACAATGTTCAAAGAAGAAAAATCAGTTTTTCATGAAAGATAAATGTGTGTTACAAGGAAGATCGTGCACCTTTTAAAATCCTGCATCCCATGTTCTGCTGCATCTAAGGACTAGTTTTATTTAATAATGGTTTAATATTATATATTAGACAAACTGTTGAATAATTTTAATGGTGGATCCGTTGTGTATCATGGGAGATCAGGTGTTTGGAAGAAAGACATTTCCATGTACTGTATGTAAACCCAACTTGATGGGAAGACACATTCAAATGCTCAGGCTTTCTTAAGGGAATTGATGACTTTGACTTCATACCAGAATTAAGCAGGTTTGTAGATTCTCTTCACTATATAGTTGTGAATTATAACAACTTATGACAACTTGTTGATCACGCACCATAAAGATATATGCACTGCATACTACTATATGAAAGCCTACTGGCCATTTGCTCTCACGGTCGGTTTAACACAGAGTATTTCCACTGAGGTGTTGTGTGGGGTGTGTGTGTCTGTGTTTGGTGTGTGTGTGTGTGTGTGTGTGTGTGTGTGTGTGTGTGTTGTGTGTGTGTGTGTGTGTCTGTGTGTGTGTGTCTGTGTGTGTATGCGTGTGCCAGTCCGGAAAGATGGTCTGAGAATGTTGAAAACACATGGAATCTTTTTCTCCCCTTTTTTCTTTTTTACGAGGCACTTGATAAGAAGCAGACGAGACGGCCCGGGTTGATGCATCTGACACTTTTATATGGGGATTATCTAAGCGTCCATGTGCAATATGCATCAATATATTTATGGATGGAAAATGCCTCTTAACTTTTAATATTTAAAAAACGTCATATTTTCCACACACATTCTCTGCTTATCTCAAGCGGAAATGTGGCGTCGACATATAGTGCCAATCAGACTCTTCAGACACTCATTCAGCTCTCTCTCTTGGTAAAATGGCGCCGCACAACGTCATAAACACCTCATTTTGAAATGGGGGATAATTGTTTTACCAGGGACTGCACACGGATGGGTTTTTCCGGGGCCTTAAATGAACCACACAGAAACATGGCCAGCGTTCTTTTTTTTTCTAGTGTGTTCAATGTCTACTGTGACAGAACATTGTGCCCTGCCAGATATGATGTCATTAACCCACACCCCCCCCCCCCTCCCTATTAAATCTTACCCAAACACAATGTCTGTGAGATATATACAAGGCAGATTTGGATGTGCTTGACATGGCAGAACGGAATCGCTCTGTCCAAGTCTTAACTGGGGCACAATGTGGATGAACACTGTTGCTGTTTGTTTGTGCAGCATGGGTCGGTAATAGTCATTTGTTTGGATAGATGTATGAGGCAAGGCATGCAGGTCACACAGTGTGGCCTGGTTTGCTTATGATGCAATATGATGTATTGTTGTGTGTGTACGTGTGTATCATTATATTGTGTTTCCACATTTTGCTGTCACATCCTCTCAGAGGGGATAGATCTCTGTCGGCCAACCATGCCAGACATCCTAAAAAGTATACTTCCATGTTCCAATGGTTCAATGAATACACTCAAAAATGTCTTTATTTAATTCACTGCTGATGTGAAGCTAGCTACACTAGCTCGGAATGGCTAGGCTATCAACATGAGCGATATGGTTAAGATGAAATACTGGTGAGTTCAGTTTCTTTCTGAATCAGCTAGAAAGTTCTAGTTTTACAGTATGGTGGGAGTTGTTCTCTGCCCACAGGGAGTGATGAATCACAACCAGCAGGTTCCATAGTTTTAGCTGAGTATATTCGTCCAGGTTTAGTTGCAGCTTTATCCCAACCATATAATGGAATCTCCCTTTTTCTGTGGAATGGAAAAGGGTGAAAAATCAAATCAAACAACTCATCTGCTTCTCATGCAAATGTGCATTTATTACCCCTCCTGACCCATACGGAGGCAGACTCCAAGGGATCATTTGTGATTTTCAAGTTAATTAAGTGGATTCTGTATGGACAGAACTTGTTGGCCCGTGTGTGTGTGTGTGTGTGTGTGTGTGTATTGGGAGGAAAAAGGTAGACAGATGCTATCATTCATAATAAATGCAGGTCACTTTACAGGCATTGCGAACATTTCCCCGAAATGTTCCCACACAAGTGGGCTCAAGACTGACATCATCACACATTGCATGCACATATGTGTGTGTGTGTGTGTGTGTGTGTGTGTGTGTGTGTGTGGTGTGTGTGTGTGTGTGTGTGTGTGTGTGTGTGTGTGTGTGTGTGTGTGTGTGTGTGTGTGTGTGGTGTGTGTGTGTGTGTGTGTTCCCTTCTGTTTTAGCTATCAGAGCCTTGTTTTAAAACAATGTCCATAAAAGCCTGATAAATCTGAAAGTTGAGTCACTCGTCTTTCCAGTGTGGCCTAACTTTTGCTTTTCCAGCGTGGTTGGACAAGATGTTGCACAAGCCAGTTATTTAAACATAACCTAGCCCTAAGGCTGTGTTCACACACACATATTCAATCATTTCAATGAGACCATTGCATCGATTCAAAGAGCTTCCTTTGAAAAACGCAGGATTTGCCGGCCAAAAAAATCAATCCATCTCAACTCATCTCAAAGCTGTCATTTTCCAAGGTGAGCGTTTGCCAATCACATTTTGCACATATTCCGACAACCCTACGTTTTTCGTGTTACTTTCATCTTTGTTTATCAAGATATACTGACAGCCAACAAGACAAACAGTAATGCCCATCAAATCCCTTTGTTATCACTGCAAAGTCGTCCAACACAATAAACACACATGCAACTTAATGACAATACCTTTGTGTGTTCTGCTTTATTGACGTTTTTTTCACTAAGAGACGACAGCCGTCTCCTTTTCTTGACGAGTGCACACCCCTCAAATGTGTCAGAGCAGACATCTATTTCATGTATTTCTTTGTTTACCCATGAGGGTTCTTCTTCACCACACTGAAACACAATGCCTGCTTAGTGCGGAAATACTCTAAATAACTCTAAATGCAGTCCACATTCGGCGCCTGCTAAACGGTCCAACAAGAAGCACACATGCTGGAAAGGTGTGGTAGTCTTTTCAGACGCCTAAGTAAAATGATGCCAAAGTCTGACCTTACCTTGAACTACTTGCACAGCCAGTTGATATGATGGATTTAGTTTACTGTCCTTAGATACACACACACACACACACACACACTTTCACGCGTATGTGTGATTCAGCAGTGTGCAGGAG
The DNA here is from genome assembly GCA_026122265.1 of Ammodytes dubius. Classification (NCBI taxonomy): domain Eukaryota; kingdom Metazoa; phylum Chordata; class Actinopteri; order Uranoscopiformes; family Ammodytidae; genus Ammodytes; species Ammodytes dubius. The sequence continues at coordinate 5,368,084 of CM047505.1, read as the reverse complement.
ACCCTATTGTGTAACAGAAAGGGGGTGACCTGGTTTTAATAAATCTCACATGTGTTTCCCCTAACCCCCATGTGTTGCTGAGGGATTGCGGTAGCAGTGTCAGACTTGAGGTTAAAGAGTCGTCTCTCTCTCTCTGGGTCTCTTTCACACTCACTCACCCGTTAACAATGCTTATTACCGCACGGCCCTTCCTCTTACGCACGCAGTGAGACAGCTGGCTTTGAGTCTGGCCTGCTTGAATTCATCAGGTGTGAAGTCATGTCCACTTTGGTCCGGCTGCCTGACGAAAGCTTATTGCAGACATGTGCTCACAGCTTGACATCGTTTCCAGATCCACAAACGTCTTTTTCCGAATGATGTTTCAACATGTTTTTACCCCCTCCCCTCTCCCTCTCCTCTCCTCCCTTCCCCACCCAATCTTATTATTTTCTCTGTGTGCACGTGTGTTTTTTATAGACAAAGGGGTCAAATGTAGTCAACCCTCTCTCGTTTTCCCTCCCTCCCCCTGGCTTCTCCAGTTATCTACAGCCCATCCTGTTGTTCGGAAGCTCAACTGGAGCTCTGTCTTTTATGTTGTACGTGGTAGCTTGATTTGTGGAGAGAAATAGCTTTTCTTTGCTTTTGGAGTCTGTTTGGAGTTCAGGAGGGAGGCAGAGGTCGGTCCATGTTCTGGCTCTGGAAGACATAAACCAAAAGGCGAGGCCCAAATCAGGCCAATGCTGACCAGACCCTCGCGTGGATTCTTCAAACACAGCCATATGGGGAGTTCTTCAAAGACCCATGAAGAGAGGAAACATGGAGAACGGGATATCGGGTGCCTTCCGAGATGTGAACTGGCTTTCGGGCTAATTAGCATGGTGTGAACTTAGCTAACTAGGCCCTGTTTCTTCTTTGACCTTAATTTAAAACCCGAGGATTAGCCGTCTCATCAAGAGTTCTTGGTGAAAAGCCAAAGCCTTGTTTCTGCCTCGAGCAAAACTCAAAAGAAGGATTGGGAAAGGGAATCAGCTGCAGCCTTTTTTTTTTGCATATTTCCTTTTTGGCACGGAACGGGAAGTGATTAAAAAAGCTAATTTATTTGGACCGACTCCAGGAAAAAAAAACCCAAAAACACACACACCGCATTTACATGAATTTGCTGTAATGGATTTGGAACCGCTCTATAGCTTAACAACCCAGGGACATGCTATGTATCTACGCAGATTCAGCTCATCGGAGGAGGATCCAAGAACCTCTGGATAATCTCTGTCTTCTAAAGCAATGGAGCTTCGTAAGAGAGTTAAGCTGAGCAAGATAGAACATCACTTGGGCCTTTCAACAGATGCACCAGCCAAAGGGAGGTGTAGAAGTGGCATGGTGTGGGGAGCAGGAAGGTCCAATGCCACACAAGAATGTCCTAAAGGGGATGTTTCTTTGAATGGAAAATCCTGCGCTCAGTCCTGTTCGGGCGTTCTATCCCAGTGGCCTTGGCGACGGTGTGTTTCCATGGCAGCAGGGCTGTTATTGGCCGGGCTCCTTGCAGTTTCTCAGGCCTGGTGTGTCAACGCCATACACGAGAATCTGCTGTGGTTCTCTCAGCTCACGGTATGGAGCTCTGACACTTGTTGTAATTTGAACCTTTCATTTAACACATTTTTGTAGACTGGCTCTCACACACAGTAACAGCCTGGGGTATATACTGTAGTTCCAAAGGCATCACAATGCACACTTGATTGCTGTGTTTAAAAATGTATTGCCGGTTTGGAAAGGGTTGAAGCGGGGAGCTGTGTTAACTCAATATATTACATTGCAATGGAAGGTATGTACAAAACACAACAAGATGTATGCAGCTGAAATGGCTAAATGTCAGCTCATATTAAACATGAACTATACTTATTTGAGAATAAACCATCCTTATATGTGTGTTCACTTTCGCAGAGCTATAGATTAAAATTAAATGATGGGATAGATCCATGTCCTGGTCGTCAGGTAACTACGGACTGGATATGACGATGGACACCAAAGACTGGAGTTACATAGCAAGGCTAATTAAATTCAGCCATCACTTATTGGATTTGGCTAAAGGGGTTAGGGGATGTATTTCTTTCCCAGCATAATGGCTTAAGTTGTAAAAAAAAAAAATACAAATCCATAGGCCCGCTAAGTAAGTAAGTCGACATAGCAGTAGTTAGGGTTTTAAAAACAATTATTTAGTCCATGAGTTGGGGGCTTTCATACAGTATCTCACAAAAGTGAGTACACCCCTAACATTTCTTCAAATATTTCATTATATCTTTCCATGCGACAACACTGAATAAATGACACTTTGATACAATGTCAAGTAGTCAGTGTACAGCTTGTATAACAGTGTAAATTTACTATCCCCTCAAAATAACGCGACACACAGCCATTAATGTCTAAACTGTTGGCAACAAAAGTGAGTACACCCCTAAGAAAAAATGTCCAAATTGGGCCCAAAGTGTCAATATTTTGTTTTGCCATCATTAATTTCTAGCACTGCCTTAACCCTCTTGGGCATGTAGTTCACTAGAGCTTCACAGGTTGCAACTGGAACCCTCTTCTACCCATTCATGACGACATCAAGGAGCTGGTGGATATTAGAGTCCTTGCGCTCCTCCATCTCCCGTTTGAGGATGCCCCAAAGATGCTCAATAGGGTTTAAGACTGGAGACATGCTTGGCCAGTCCATAAGCTTTACCCTCAGCTTCTTTAGCAAGCCAGTGGTCGTTCGGAGGGGTGTTTGGGGTCGTTATCATGTTGCAGTACTGCCCTGCGGCCCAGTTTATGAAGGGAGGGGATCGTGCTCTGCTTCAGTATGTCACAGTACATGTTAGAATTCAATGAACTGTAGATCCCCAGTGCTGGCAGCACTCATTTAGCCCAAGACCATGACACTCCAACCACCATGCTTGACTCTAGGCAAGACACACTTGTCTTTGTACTCCTCACCTGGTTGCCGCTCCACACTCTTAACATCATCTGAACCAAATAAATGTATTTTGGTCTCATCAGACCACAGGGCATGGTTGCAGTAATCCATGTCCGTAGTCTGTTTGTCTTCAGCAAACTTTTTGTGGGGTTTCTTGTGCATCATCTTTAGAATAGGTTTTCTTCTGGGATGACAGCCATGCAGACCAGTATGATGCAGAGTGTGGCCTATGGTCTGAGCACTGACAGGTTGACCCCCCACCCCTTCAAGCCCTTCAGCAATGCTGGCAGCACTCATACGTCTATTTTCCAAAGCCAACCTCTGTGTACGACGCTGACCACGTGCACTCAACCTTCGTAAACTGGGCCGCAGGGTGGTATTGCAACATGATAACGACCCCAAACACACCTCCAAACGACCACTGCCTTGCTAAAAAAGCTGAGGGTAAAGGTTATGGCCTGGCCAAGCCTGTCTCCAGACCTAAACCCTATTGAGCATCTTTGGGGCATCCTCAAACAGAAGGTGGAGGAGCATAAGGTCTTTAATATCCACCAGCTCTGTGATGCTGTCATAAATGGGTGGAAGAGGGTTCCAGTTGCAACCTGTGAAGCTCTAGTGAACTACATGCCCAAGAGGGTTAAGGCAGTGCTGGAAAATAATGGTGGCCACACAAAATATTGACACTTTGGGCCCAATTTGTAAATTTTTTCTAAGGGGTGTACTCACTTTTGTTGCCAGCAGTTTAGACATTAATGGCTGTGTGTCGAGTTATTTTGAGGGGACAGTAAATTTACACTGTTATACAAGCTGTACACTGACTACTTGACATTGTATCAAAGTGTCATTTATTCAGTGTTGTCCCATGGAAAGATATAAAGAAAAATGTGAAGAAATGTGAGGGGTGTACTCACTTTTGTGAGATACTGTATGTTGGATGAATTAGGCTGTCCTTATGAGTCATTCAATAAAAAGATCACACACATGTCATTGCATTAAAACCCAGGGGTATGCTTTGGTTCTTTAATAAGCAGGTTTCGAGACGGGGGGGACGATAATACTGGAGAACAGATTTGACAGACATTCAATTAAATATCATAACTGATATGTCGATATGTATCACTTAAGTCGAGGAACATTTCCTTTTTTCGCCAAGCACATGTTTTATAACATCCCATTTCAAACTCAACTTGATAGCCTTATGATTGACTTAATATTCTGCAGCTGTGTACTCACTGTTTGTTCTGATTTTACCCCCCAGTGGAACAGCTACTCATGCATGGCAAGCAGGCAATCTCCTGGGAAGACGCCTACACACACACACACACTCGCTCTCTGTGTCACCTGTCTTATTGTTTACTGTCGAGGATTAAAAGTGTATTAGCTGCTTTGCCTCCTCCACATTTCTGTCATGTCTTGCCAGGATATCTGTTTTCCATATTACAGAGAACAGAAGCATTGGGGTTTTCTCTTACGACCAAATTCCCTTTTCACTTTCAGGAAGTCGAGCGGGAGATCTCCTTTCGGACAGAGTGTGGACTATACTACTCTTACTTCAAGCAAATGTTGCAGGCCCCATCCATACAGGAAGGTATAGGCGCTTCGTTTATGTGGATTTTGTTGAGTACACCTCACACCATTTTTAGCCTTTTATGACATTTCAGCCTGTCCATCTTTCCTTGAGCTTTGTCTTGAAAGTTGGCTTTTTTTCTGCACTATGTAAATCAACCGAGTGGTATAGAGATCAATCAATTCTGTAAAGCTAAGACATCATGAATGTATTCTGAAAATCAGTCAGAAAGTCAGTGTGGTTCACCTCACAACTGTATTTTATCCACCAAAGCACATATGACATTAATAGAACGTCCCATTTGGTGCCTTATAAATCTGGGAACATTTGGGATGAACCCACAGCAGATGGCCACCTGACCCGCGGCCAGTTTCCATCAGAACCCAGACAATCATCCAGGTGTCCCAATATAAATAGGTGTCCACATAGACAACCTACTTTGCTGGAAAATACAATACAATCCTGTGCAAAAGACTGCAGGAGAGCGGAGACTTTAGTGAGTGCGTGAGCAGCCCAGCCCATTGTACTACCAGGCCATGCAATCCTAGAGAGCATCATTATATATGGAAACACAACGTGGTTTTGGCAACTTAACAGCGCAACTGAAAAAGCAGGCTTGTCAGCATGCACACAACGGCAATGGAGGTAATAGGAAGGGAAGAATACAAGGCCGTACAGAGAGCCTTGGTACGAGCGAGCGGTCATGAAACATGCAACAAAAAATCAATGCGGACTCTCAGCATCCCCTCCAATAAGGATAGGAACCTCAAGAGGCACGGTCCGTGTGCCAAGATGCAAATCAAAATGGCCTGAAGCTATCGTTTGTCCTGGGCCTCCACTAAGCTGCTGAACTGGAAAGCTAAATCTCGGTGCGATAGAGCAATGCGCCATAAATACACAAGTGCTTTAGCACTTAGCACTTTTACACTTTGATACTCAAAGTTTCTTCCTAAGCCGCTGTGTTGTCAAAGTAAGATAGGTATTCAAATGTCTCTTTTATGAGACCAATGTTCCCCTAGGGATTGTAAAGTGATCTCTCTCTTTCTCTCTGTCTGTCTCTTACTCTAACCCTCTCTAGATAAATGACGTAATGCAATGACACTGTGGTTTAAGCTCAATGTCATCAATTGAAGATCCATGAAGAAGAGAACATAAGGAAGTAAAGAAACAGCAGTGTTCCTGTACTGCAGTGTAGAGTTTGTGAGACGTGTAGGAGCATGCTGGTACCTCATTCTGACATAACGAAGGTGATACCACACATCTTCACACAACATGTTTTGCTGCATTTGTTGCAGACACTGTCCCATTGACCTTCATCTGTGTCTCACATTAGCTAAAAAATGAATGAAGCCATCTTATCAGGTTGGGTTGACCAGTGTTAAACGCTGAACTAAAATCGTTAAATAAAAGTTGGTTATAGGCCTTTGTGTTTTGAAGGTCCTTAGGGATGAAGTGTGAAATGCTGAAGACGGCACCTTCTTCAGTGCTGATGTCATGCGTATAAGCTAATGGACTGGGGGCTTACTGAACAGTCATTTCGGGTCACAGCTAGACGACGGTAGTGTAAAATCACTCAACCCCAAATTTCACAGATATTTTGATTGCTGTTACATTGTGAGACTCCTGTCTGTAGCCTAGTGAAACACACTCTCATATTAAACAGCCACTCGTGACATCATTGACATTGTTTTACAAGCAGCGAGGCACCAGATGGCTGTCTCTATCCATTCTTACGAGGGAAAGTCAAATGTTTTTCTCTCTCTCTCTCTCTCTCTCTCTCTCTCTCTCTCCATTTTTCCAACTAGAACAGAACAAGTTCACAACAGTTACTCTTGACACACACGTCTGGTCTGAGGAGAAAATGAGTCTAATAACTGTTGTTCCCATCATCGTGTAAAAAATTCTCGCTGCAATGTTCCCAAGAAAATAATTGAGCTGCAGTCAGATAAACTGGCTTGACCTCCCTTTTTCTTTGTCTCACTCTGAGTTCACTTCTCTTTCTGAACACGGCACAGCGGCTTGATATGCTGAACCTACAGTCGTTCTAGTGTCAGTGGGAAAGAGAGAGGGAGAGGGATAGATGGAGGAATAAAGTGATGGCATTATGGGAGAACAAAGGAAACAAATATTGATCTGGGGATGGAGGGGAAAGATGCAAGGTTGCACGACATTTTAAATATTGTTATATGTTAATATTGGGATGTTAAGATATTACCTGCGAGAAATAAACAAATACATAAATATACAGTGTTAATGTATTTCTGCGTTAAGTTGGAGCAGCAGGGCTTCATCTTTTAGGACATGGAATAGGAATGGGCGTAACAGAAAATGATGAATTATTATTAATCGCAGTTCAAACTGCTTTTGCACAATGCAATATCGACATTCGCGATAACGATAATACATCTTCGATACGTTGTGCAGCCCTAGTTTAAAATGAGAAAAGGAAGGGATGATACTGTACATGAGCATGGATTAGAGAGATAGAGATATATGAATGAAAAATGAAGTGGGTGGATTTGGTTCCTTATGTGTATTTGCATATGGAAAGGGTCTAGGCTCAGACCATGGCTCAAGAATATAGACGTGATTAGGCTGACACATGCCAGCGGCAGGCAGCAGAATCTCGGCTCTATGCTGCTAGTGTGGTGTCACACTTTGTTTTAGTCAAACCGAATACATATTTTTTAAAAAAACAGTGGCTCATAATTATGGAATAATGCAACCAGTGCCGATGCAATGTCACAGGGTAAATCTGGGAACTTGCAACATGGGTTTTCTTTGTGGAGTTTTGCCATCATTCAATCTGTTATATACTTTTGGACTGTTGTTAAACATGTTTGTCGTCTGCTCACTCATATTCCATTTTCTGTTGAACTTTGTTTTAACCAGATTCCAGCTATTACTTTGGTGAGTCCAATTTGGATCACAACTGATATAATGTCCAGAACCTCAAAACCTGCAATAAGTGATTTTTTTTGTCCACTTGGGGGCAGTGGAGACAAGCCATTTTAATTGAATTCCATAAATACATATAACTATTGTGTCCATAGCAGCTTAAAAGCTTGTTTGGAAGAACTCTTTTCTGGGGGGAATATGGTAGTATGCAGCCCAGTTCTTGATAGATTCTTGTTTATGGTCAGGTTTATTTGGAAGTTTTGGAGAAAATGCAGCAAAACAGTTCTTGTTTTTTTGAAATGCAGACGTTTGAGGGCTTCCAAAGGAAGGATGCACTGATTGGCTCTGACATTCACTGTGCTTTTATATCAATTAAGCAACATCAATAAAGTAGCACCGTACTCTGTTGATAAGCAGAGTGAACTTTGAGTAACAGTCATACCGCATCCTCCCTGTTTATCTCAAAGCCACACGAATTTTTTATCCAATCCATCTGTGTACTTGTGAAGAAATGGTGGCATTTTAGATGTTCGTGTGTGTGTGGTGTGTGTGTGTGTGTGTTCATTGGTTCCCAGGGCTCTCCGACTTGATCCACGACAACTTGACGGAATCCAAGAGGACCATTAATCTCCTCCAGCGAATGAATATCTACCAAGAGGTCTTTCTCAGCGTTCTCTACAGATTGCTGCCCGTACAGGTAACACATCGCTCAGCTGTCTGCTATTTACACAGGAGATTACAGCAATGGCTGCCACTCAAACTAAATGATGGCACGTCCGTGGGAATGTTCCTGTCATTTCTGGCCAGGAATTAAAGTATTACTTGTCAAATGTGTTTAAATAATATCACACTCCAATCTTTTTTTTTATGTTTCCTTTTGTCATTTTTATTAACCAGGTTATCGTTTCTGTTTTGAATTATTGTCATGTTAGGAGCTGTCTGGCGTTTGAGGCGCTGTGGCATTTCACATGTTAGTTATTTCAGGGTGACATGGCTTGACACACTTGCACTTGTCACACTGGAGGAAAAGGTCTCTGTACTAGCCTTTCAATTAACTGACAAAACAGCTACTTAGCTTCCTTCCTCCGCAATCTCAAAGTTTGAAAATGCCACAGTGTTCCTGAGTGCACAAGTCAGCTGCTGTCCCCTTAGTCAACCCCACCATGTGTTCACTTAACAAACTAATGGTGGTGTGTGTGTGTGTGTGGTGGTGTGTGTGTGGTGTGTGTGTGTGTGTGTGTGTGTGTGTGTGTGTGTGTGTGTGTGTGTGTGTGTTGTGTGTGTGTGTGTGTGTGTGTGTGTGTGTGCGCGTGTGGTTGTCCAGGCGTATCTGGAGCCAGTGTATTTCTACATATACACAGTGTTCTCTCTCCAAGCGGTGTACGTGATGGCCCTATACCTCACAGCATGGCTCCTGTCTGGTTCCTGGCTGGCTGGCACCCTCACTGGGATCTGGTACATCCTCAACAGGTCAGTGACAACAGTGCGTTTGGCCTCTGCAGGCTTTTTCAATCAAGAATCATTTTCTAGTTGATGTAAAACTTTAGATACTACTATTGCAGTATGCGAGTGATCAAACATCAAACAATCCAAGCTCTCTCCAATGATATGGCGTTCATGTAACCGCATGCTATAAACAGTGCCTTGAGTGCAATTAAATAAATCAGATGTTTTTGTTTGTTGGAGAAGTCCCTCCTTGCACATTAATTAGTGGATGTGTGGTGTATTTATTACATGTTTTCTTTTCAATTGCTATCTGGAACCTCCACATTAAGCTATATCTCCCGTTATTTAAAAAAAATATTATATATTTAAGTGTTTATCTTTACACATTAGGCTGAAATCATTTATTTCCTTGTATGCCTTGATTATTAGTCGGATCACATTCACTACTAAATTACGTCCATGTACGGTTTAAATATGCTTTGATTTTACTCATGTACATGTAAAATCAATTTGTCCCCAAAATCATATTTGTGTCTCAGATTCTTAAAGGAATACTTCACCCATACGGAACCAGCGTTCTATCATTATAAAATCACTATTATAATATAATGAATGAGGTTTTTCTTTCCTCAGTCTTCCCTCAGTCTTCCCTTGGCCCAGCTGTCCTGTTAATCCTGACCCTACTGTGATGTCACAAGAAGGACATGTAGTAGACATGAACATAAAACACTCTTTATGCCTTTTCTCAGGCTAGGATGATCCGATTTCATTTTTTTTTAAACATTTATACTACATAGGATCTCCGAGTTCAATACACCTTCATATTCCAACCGGTGAAGTAGGTCTTTAAGAGGGAAAAAAACCTGCTTTTTGAATCCCTGGTCATGTTGAACTGTTTTACACCAATTTTTATTTTTTATTGTAATCAGTTGTATCTTTTCAAAGCATATAAAAGCAGTGAAATGAACAGACAAAGCATGCTGAAGGTCTGCAGGGCATCCGAGGTCACAGTGAGACATCTTTCATTTACACAAGGAAAATAAATGTCTTTGATTATACACCTCGGCAAAATGATTATGTCAAAGAGCTAATTGAAATTAGATGTTCTTTAATGGCAGCTGTGAATACAATCAAAGATACTGTTTAGAGGTCTTACAGTTCATTTTGATATGTGACTGATTGACTATGTAAGCTGAACTCTGAGGGTCACATTCAGAAAATGACTAATCTTGAACCTAACTTCAGTGGATCCTCAGTGATTTGGTCTCAAGTAGTGTCTAAAGAAGGCCTTTCTAGTTGTAGCTAAAAGTCAATGTGAGTTACTGCTGGTGTTACATTGCTTGGGGTGTTTTTTGTAAATGTGCCGAAAAGTTGAAATGAGTTTGGGAACCCTGCTGGCATTTCCTAGGCTGTCCTGTTGCGATCAACACAGGGTCAGGTTTCGGTGGTCACCCCTTGAAACTGGAAAACAAATTGGAGAAAAAAAAAGAAAACAGCAAAGTTTGAGGCATATTAGTATTTCAGTTGAAACTCTCTGGGACCTTGTATATCACAATTTTTACTGTTTTTTAAGGTAAATGTTTCTTAATGTATTCCCTGCTTCACGCAAATGTGCAAACAGGCAATGAAAAGTCATGCAGTTCATTTCACATTGGTGTTTTGTTTGGTGGTTTGGTAGTTTTAGACCGATTATTCAAAATGCACTTTTCACTTTTTAACATTAAGTTGGGTCCCCGGTGTGACTCGAGTACTAAAGTTCGATATAAAACAACCTTTCTCTCTTATTCTCCCCTTCCACCTTTAAGAAAAGCTCATTTCTCTCCCCTTATAATGTCATAAGGGGAGAAGCCACACCCTCCCTAATTCCCAACCTAACTTAGCACTGCGAGTTAGATTCAAACCAACGGTACGATTCAACACCAATGGAAGGCGGGGATTAAAGAGACAGGCTCTTATACAGAGCGAGGCTGAACAGAGCAGACTCAGCAATGGCACTGTGAGAAATATAAGGTTTTTCTTTAGGACACTTCAGCATAAAAACAGTTTATAGTAAGAAACTCAAATTACAATTTTGAACCTGAACATGAGATTTATATGTGACCTTTAAATACATTTTTTGAAATGTACTTCTCTCTCTTCATCCCTCCTCTGTCCATCCTCTTCAGGGTAGATACCACTCGTGTGGAGTTCACCATATCCCTCAGGGAGAACTGGTCTTTGCCCTTCCTAGCACTGCAGGTCTGCACTATCACCTGTTACCTGCGGCCTCAGCTCGGTGCCTTACAGCAGGTATACACACCAACCCACGCTGGATCAAAAGCTACTGGCCATACTCAGCACATAGAATGGCCAACCCATTTGCTCAATAATATAATGCTTTAAAGCAGCTAGCAGCACAGCCTGAATAAGAATATGTCATGCCTTGAGTATCTGGTTCAAGTATCTAACCTGTGTGTGTGTGTGTGTGTGTGTGTGTGTGTGTGTGTGGGTGTGTGTGTGTGTGTGTGTGTGTGTGTGTGTGTGTGTGTGTGTGTGTGTGTGTGTGTGTGTGTGTGTGTGTGTGTGTGTCTGTGTGTCCGTCCGTCTCCCCCCTCAGAAGGTGATGGTGTGGTTGATGTATGTGACCACGTTCTGTTTCTGTCTGACGTGGCAGTTCAACCAGTTCATCCTCCTGGTTCAGGCTCTCATCATCTACACCATGGACTGTGTGGACTTCTTAACCACTACACAGGTATGGACACAAAGAAAGGCCTGGATACTTAAAGGCTCAGTGCCAAGGACGTATTAATATACTCCCGAAAGGCACCCATTCAGCTGAATGAAAAGAACTTGCAGAGGTTATGAGCAAAATACTCCATTAGCTCCATATAGCGTGGCCCACACATGTGTTTTCTTTGTGCCTGTCTGTCAATAACCTTTTCTAGGCTCATATAAAGCTATAGGAATATAAATGTATAACATTCTCTGCATTTAAAAGTCTTGATGCAAAGTAGTGATTGACCTTGTTTGCAGTTTTCAAGTATTCCATGTCAACACTTTTATACATGTCTCTTTCATAATGGTTGTCATGGTCAGCACACACCACAGACTGTATATAAAAGAGGTTAACACACATTTTAAACCACTAGCTTTTCCTCACCTCTAGTGGTATCTGGTCATGCAAACTCAGTGTACTTCTGCTTGTGTGAAATGGCTGCCTTTATTTCAATACAACGGAGGTGATTGAAATTGCTTTGCCGGTGGTGGTCATGAACTGCTTGTTGTTTACTACCATTTTTGTATAAGGTAAAGATAAACTATAACAAGACAGCAGCTTTGCACATCTGCTTCAGTTTTGAGCTCATTAGACGGTGCTCTCGTTACAGTCAACTGCACAAGCAGAGCAATATATTCAATGTTTCCCCCAGCGCATTATGGTTAAGGCTGCAGCCGCCATAACAACACAAGCCACCCCCCCCCCCCCCCCCCCCCGAACCATGTCTTATGACTATAGCAAAGATTCATCATCTGTGTTTTAAGTACATTTCACGTATGAATTATGGATACTGGAAGTTATAATCAGTCACTATCTTCCATATTTACTTACACTCTAGCTGTCTAGCAGATACCTATGACCTTGTGTGTGTGTGTGTGTGTGTGTGTGTGTGTGTGTGTTTCTTCTCTAGGTGACCACTCTGTACCTTGTTCAAGTCAGCGGCCTGCTGAGTGTGTGGCTCCTCCAGTTCTGTAACTCCATGATCCTGGGATCACTGGTGCTGAGCTTCATCGTAGCTGTACTCTTCATCAGACATTGCCAGGTGTGTGTGTGCGTCTGTGTCTGTCTGTCTGTGTGTGTGTGTGTGTGTGTGTGTGTGTGTTGTGTGTGGTGTGTGTGTGTGTGTGTGTGTGTGTGTGTGTGTGTGTGTGTGTGTGTGTGTGTGTGTGTCTGTCTGAGAGAAAGAAAAGCTACAAGACGTGGGAACATAGACCATGAATGTAACGTTGTCCGTGTACCAAAGTCACACACGGAGATTAACGGTGCCGCTTGGGTTGCAGTACGTTTTCATTTGTATGCTGCAGACACATTTGCCTGACTGCGGTCTGAATGTAATTTAAATCAGACGTTATCACAGTAACACTCACAGATACATTAAATGTGGAATGATGAATGTGGAACAGACGGAGAGATGGCGGAGGGGTGAGATTAAGAAGTTAGACTCTGTCTGCAACACAGGCAATTCATAATAATAATAATTAATTGTAGTTATGGGCGCCTTTTTAAAGCACCCAAGGTCACTGTACAATGTAGAGTTAAAAAAGAACAACAATAAAGCAATTAAAAAGTGTTTAAAATCCTTAAGAACAGTGGAATGAGTGGGACAAAGTGGGTGATAAGCAACAATTGGGCCGAGTATGCCAGTTTAAAAAGATGTGCTTTGAGATGGGACAGAATGGATGTCTGGTGAAATGATCCATAGTCCCTGGAATAACATATTGAGGTGCCTGATCATAAACGTATTGGCATAAAACCTCGAGAAGAGCAGAGTTGTTTAGGAGTTGGACTTGACTTTGGAGATTGACTCTGAACTTCATAGCCACAGACCTGAGACTTACCCGTGACTTGCAGAACATAACCTTTGCCCCGATGTTGAGGTTAAATGTGTGTCGGTTTGTAGAAATGTGGCACAGCAGACAGTGTTGACGTGCAGTGTGTAGGTGAATGGATGCATGTTCAAGTGATTCTGGATGCATTCAAATGTAAAAGAACTGCACTGAGTTCATAGCTGTGAAAAGGGGTAGGATTAAATAAGTTTATACTTCTTCCTACTCCTTTTCAGGCACTATCAATTCAATATGTTTTTTTTTATTAATTTTTTTATCATTTGATTTTATTTTTTTGTGATTTTCATGCTTTTAATTTTTTTATTTTGATATGTTGAAATAATTGAATCAATCATCAATCAATATATAATCAATCAATCAATCAATCAATCAATCAATCAATCAATCAATCAATCAATCAATCAATCATCAATCAATCAATAACTGTGTTGGTGTATTAATCTGTTGCTTCCAGCCTGGTCTGAAGACAGGAAGCCTGCTGGTTCGTCTGGGCAAACTGCTCCTCCACAGCACCATGGTTCTCCTCCTCACCTTCACAATCAACTACCTGGCCAAGGTAATCTTCTTTCTTCTTCTTCTTCTTCTTCTTCTTCTTCTTCTTCTTCTTCTTCTTCTTCTTCTTCTTCTTCTTCTTCTTCTTCTTCTTCTTCTTCTTCTTCTTCTTCTTCTTCTTCTTCTTCTTCTTCTTCTTCTTCTTTCTATATTGCTGTCCTCTCCTGTTTCACCCATCCCTTCCTACCTCCAGCCCCAGTCCGTCCCTACTTGTCCGCCCCGGGCCATGCTCGTGGCCCTATATCTCAGGAAAGGGTTAGGGGGTTGAGGGACTTTCTTAAAACTCTAATTCAAGTAAATGGTAAATGGACTTGACTTGCATAGCAACTTTTTAGCCGATTTACTCAGCCCCAAAGCGCTTTAGATTTCTTACCACATTCAGCCATTCACACACACACACACACACACTCATACACCGATGGCAGTAGCTTTAATTAGTGGATTGACTCTTTAGATTTTGAAAGGTCAAAGGTCAAGGTCACTGTGATCTCGGTATTGTGAGGTTGCAGTGACTTTGTTACCATATGTTAGCTTCTTGGGAGCTTTACTTTCTTTAAAGCATTGCCTACCACCACGCCAATTGTAAGCCTCTTGTTTGGCATTTCACCGCCAGGAGGTAGTTTTAGTTTCTCATTGTGTTCCCTCGACCTCCTTCCCCTGTTTCCCTTTATACTCCACCCCTGCTCCCTCTCCTGCAGTCCTCTCCTCCTCCTGCTGCATCGTAGACTTGTAGGTATAATGTGAGGTCACCATTGGAGCTCAGCTTCACTTATTTACTTATTTATACTGTATATCTCAGCAGGCTGATCTGAAGCCTTGACAAGATGACCTTATCCACCTGTATGTGTGTGTGTGTGTCTGTGTGTGTGTGTGTGTTGTGTGTGGTGTGTGGTGTGTGTTGTGTTTGTGTGTGCGTGCGTGTTGCACATGTGTTTTACAGAAAGCACTTCAACTCAGGTCAGACGAGCACATCTTTAAATTCATCAAGTCAAAGTTTGCCCTGGGGCCGACCAGGTACGAAACACACACACACACTTATACACTATATGCCTACAAACATGGACTCACTTGCTTGTCTTTCTCGAAACACACACCACCACACACCACACTCATATCATTTTGACACAATGGCGGGCTCACGCACTGTGGTTTGTACACAATCTGCCCCGGTGCACACCTTCAGATTGGATCCAGCGTGACCGTATTATTGGCTAAGCACCAGTGTTGTAGCACCTGCAGGCTGGCGTGTGAATAATAGATGGCGGGGGTAAGTGCGGCAGGACCAACCCATCATTCAGATGCCGTGTGTGTGTGTGTGTGTGTGTGTGTGTGTGTGTGTGTGTGTGTGTGTGTGTTGTGGTGTGTGTGTGTGTGTGTGTGTGTGCTTGTGCGTGCGCTGCCCGTGCGTGCTGTTGAACAGCTCAGCCTCTGGATAGCTGCTCCAAGGTGGCAGATAACACAGACGCCACAGAGCTAGCCTTTAAATTATTCAGGAGGCTGTAGAACACAAATGTAATGCTCTATCTCTAGCCTCTACCCTTCGCCAGCTAAGACACCTTTTCTTCTCTCTCTCTCCAGCGGTTCCTGTCTTTTGTTCTTTCCCTTTTAGTGAGATCTCAATTCTCAGTTCAATTACGTATATCGGCCGGGCTGTTTACCAGGGAGCCGCCACGGTCAATGCAATCCCAAGATGCACGCTATTCAAAAAGAGACACTAGTTTTTACTCTACTCTCATTTATAAAAATAAATGCAAAACAAAGTCTACATTATAGTACAGAAATGCATCTTCCACCTGACAAAAGAAAGCCTTTCACATTTGTAGATTTTGTTTTCCATTGCGATAGAAACACTTGAGTTTTCATTCACGTACGGAGAAAAGTCAATACATGTCCACTGTTGCAGCTTTGTCTTCAGTGTAGAAGGGTTTTCTTTGCCCTTCTTTGCCATTTTTATTCTTTGCACATGGACCACTGTCTTGATGAATTTCTGAGTGGTTGGACAAAGCCTGGATTTTCCAGTGCTTCTAAGAGGGCTTGAAAAAATTGAGTCGTGTGAACCCTATATATGAACGAACAAGTATCTGTATTGACTTGCTTCTTATACTCAAGGACTTATGATCAAGGACATTCTCTAGGTATTTGCACTGTACTTGAGTGTTTTACGTTTGATCCTACTTTCTTATTTCTGCCCAACTCCATTTCAGGTGCAAATATTGTAACTTTTACTTCACTAAATTTGTTTCACAGCCATAGTTAGTGTTTCCCTATATATGGTTACTGAAGATTGTTAAAGAGTAAACCATGGCTCTCTTTTCAGTTTAAAAAAAAAAAGTCAAAAATATGAATGCAAAGTTGTGGGGCAGAACTTGAGTAGCGAACTTCTGCCTTGCTACTCCACTATTCATCATACAAGCTGTCGGATTTATTTTGTGGTATATTGAAAGAATACGGTTGTTGTTAGTAGGCATATGAATATCCTAAAGATGGTCCTCGACACACTAGTTACTAGACAACTGACTACCACAGTAGCCATCTTTAACCAAAGACTCTCTCACTCTGTGTGTTTGGCCTCTCCCCCTGTAGGGATTTTGATGCCAGTCTGTACCTGTGTGAGGAAGCCTTTGGTGTGTTGCCCCTGGACACACTGGAGCGTCTGGCCGGCACCCTGCTGCTCTACCCATACATCCTCACACTGCTGCTGCTCAGTGGACTGCTGGCTGTGGCCGCACTGAAGAATCTAAGGTATACAGGGGCTGAGTGAGGGGACAACAATGGGAAGAGGAGAAGGCCTCCTAGTGCACAATTTTCAAATCTCCTTCAAATCACATATAAAGGAGATATCTCTTAATACTAAACGTTGGAGTCAAAGATTCTGAAGAATGCTTGTTGTCAAAATTTACTGTTTGTCAAACTCAGTGAATATCTGCCCAAGATATCTGCGACCTGTCTGTACTGCTCGCACACGTTAAACAATAAAAATCCAGTGTTAATACACACCCTAGGCTCTGTAAACGGGCCTGTTGATAGCTACTGTGGGCCCCCCTTTTTTATTTATTTTTCTTAAATGCCCTTTGTTAACATACCCATTTAGAGAGCATATAGGCTGTGTATTAACACCAGATGTTTCTTTAGCGCACACACGCAGCACAGGCAGGTAGCAGAACGTGAAGAGATATTCACTGATTTGGACAACAAGCGTTATCCAGAATCGCTGACACCACCTTAAAACGCATATGAATATAATGATGTTTTAACTGGCCCCAAGGCCTTTCTTTTATAGCACAGGCCAAGCATTTGCTACATCTCCGTAACCCTTTCATCATTTAAGTCTTTGACCCTATATAAGTGTCTTATATATTTTTTAATAAGTGGTCTCTCTCGTATCCAGTGCAATGTTGGCTGAACATCATAACACCTAACCAGGAAGATTAATTAGGATGCAGTGAAGGTTTACGCTCTATTTACGACTTGCTTGTAAATAGAGTGCAAGGTTCATATCCCAAAGGAGAAGAGCCTACTGCGTTTGCATATTAATGATAAATATATAATGTTGCTTTCAAGAACCAATTAACAAAATTAAATAAATATCCTGCTCTCAGTAACTATCTTGTGCTTCAACATGTATGCCGTTTCTAGTTCAGAAGTAACTATTGCACATCAACTAAGTGAAATTTAGAATGATGATTTCAACACTATTCCTCCTCAAACTCGGCGTGGGAAAAACAAGTGTGCGTCCTTATAAGGGCAGTTTTCTTTTAAAGAAGGTAGTCAAATGTAAATGCACGCATAGTTTCAGGTCTTCCATGAGGGAATGCAGATTGAACTTAGAAGAGGATATACGTTTGTCTATAAGGAGGCATGGTGCCATGCAGTCACAGTATAGTGGTCAGATTTAGTCATGACATTGTCGCTTCGCGCTCCGGACGGAAAAAACACATTATTCCACCAGCTGCATCTCAAAAAGCTTCATTTGCCTGTAGGGCGAGGTGAAGGGGGGGGGGTCACATTCAACTAATCACATTAGCATAGCAACTCGCCCTCTGCTGTTTGATGGCTGGAATGCTAACCTCATCGAGCTAAGGGGCCTGTTTGCCAATTTCAGGAGTTCATTTTATCCCGTTTTACTCCCCATCTCACGTAGAAGGAAGAAGCCATATTGGATTTGTATTCAAATGGAAGCATGGTGTCCATCTCTTGTCGGTGCCGGGGGCCAAATACTCAGAGCGACATCATTGCCCTTGGTCCTCTCTCTCTCTGTTTACCTGTGTGCTGACTCCCGCAGTCAAAAAAAGGGTTGTGGGTCATTGGGTTGTAACGCTTGTTCAAAGACGGCTAATGAAATCTGAAATAACAGCTACCGAATTCTGAATAATCTTGATAGTACAAATTCCACCCACCTTACCCCGTCTGCCTCTCTTCTCAAGGCTGCTATATTTGATGTATCTCGGTTGTATTTAGTCTAGCTAAGCTGCCTTCATTGTTTGTTCTCAGCAGGCCCAAAGGAGGGGAGGGGATCGCGGTGGCGGTTCGCCCAGACGTTGCCTACAATCTCTTGCATACGCTCTTCTATGGTCTCTTGGCTTTCAGCACTATGAGGTGAGATCACCCACACCACACACAGGTCATCACAGGACCATGTACATGCGTTTAGATTAGACAAATGTATTGATCAATTCATGTGCAGTTCACCCCATCCACAATCACACAAACAACATCCAAAATGTTACATTTTGAATGCACAGGACAGCAAGGTAAAGATAATAAGGTAAAATAAATGGCAATAAATGGATACTAAATAGACATTGTAACATGTAAAGGTACTGTCAACTCTGAGTTGAATAACACAAAAAGACCATATTTGGAGTATCTGTTTCTTTAGAGGTAGGCCTACATGAGAACAGCTGCCCAAAGGCTGGGTTCACTCACATGTCTTTGTAATCACGTTGGTTAAAATCCCACACGACGGCAGTTCAGATGCACTTCTCCTCTTGACAGCTTGATTGTGCATGCTCGGGAGCAGACGCTGGATATCCAAGTGCCTCTCAACTGCTGTTAACCAAGTGTGTGAGTGGGCCACTTTAGCCTTGCTCAGCCAACCGCACGAGAAGAACCCTCACACAGTACTTCAGCATGTTCATATAGTGACACCAGTCAGGAAGAGTTGACACGGTCGGACAACGTAATTAGTACTCTAAACTACGCCATATGGCTGTCACACTCAAATGTCAAACCAATATACAGTATGCATGAACAATGGTAGCTCTTTTGACTGCACAAGTCAACACAAGCACACGATTGACTGTTGCTGTTATGCCTTATACCCCTTGGTTACTTTTGCTAGATGATCAATATTGTTTAAACAACAAATGGACATGCGCACTTTTAATAATTTTAATCTATCTATCTATCTATCTATCTATCTATCTATCTATCTATCTATCTATCTATCTATCTATCTATCTATCTATCTATCTATCTATCTATCTATCTATCTATCTATCTATCTATCTATCTATCTATCTATCTATCTATCTATCTATCTATCTATCTATTATCTATCTATCTATCTATCTATCTATCTATCTATCTATCTATCTATCTATCTATCTATCTATCTATCTATCATCTATCTATCTATCTATCTATCTATCTATCTATCTACAGTATATGCTGTATATCTCTAAGCAAACAATGATCTTAATGTGTTCGGATATTCATTTTGAAATATGATACAGCTTTACGATGATAACAATTGTGTGATCACTTTTGAAATAATAAGTTCTTGATTTCAGGCCGCATAAAATAAGAGTACATTTCCCCCAATCCAATAAAGAGCAAGACGGAGCTGTAACAACTGTCTCCTTAACTCTGAGCTAGTTTGTAAGAACAAGATGCACTTCTAAAAGATCCAGAGGCCACTTTCCACACGATGTTTGGAAGTCTGAAATAAAAAAAACCTTGACAGAAATATGAGCGTACCTCCGTGGTAAACTGTGACCCCTATGCATGAATATTTTCATATTCATATATTTAGTCGGTGGGAATTCTAAGCACCCCAAAGCGAAGTGGTGATGCATTGAACCCAGAGGCTGTTTTTTTGCTTGTTTTTCTTGGCACATTCACCACATGTCTCATCCTGGCATGTTACTCTATTGGATTGTGTCCAAAGGTTTTCACACCCGCAGCGTGTCTATCTCTATATGAAGAGATGGGGATGGGGGGGGGGGGGGGGGGGGGGGGGGGGGACTGATGGTGTTCTGAGCCGGGGGGATATAAGAAGACATATGGTCTGGACATTTTGTGCCATGCTGCTGTCAGTAACTATAGAGGAGAATTGGAAAAGGCATTTTTCTCATACTTTTTCATTCTAAATCAGATAACGAAATATGCTTCTCCAGATTGTGCAAAGCACCAGTTTCGTTTTAACTGATAAAGAAGAAACCCTCTGAGGTCTAAGGGTATGTTCTCCATTTCTACATACTTTTTTTTTTTTTTATAAATTCTCATTTTAAAGGTGTATGTGGATAAAATAATACCCAAGTGGTTCACATCAAACCTCTCACAACACTCAGCTATCTGTAAGCTGAGAAATGTCCACTTTGGTCCTAGACATATTTTTGGCAGATATACGGAAAATTGGAAGTTTGGATGTTGGAAAATCTGAAAATGTGTGTGAAAGATTTAAAGATCACCCTAAGTCATAATAGTTATGGCTCTTGAAATTGCTTCTGCAAAGCCTTAGGTTCACAAATGCATTGACTCCCATCCAAAAAAAAGAAGCGAAGTGCAAAAGCATGATAAAAATAAACATTTGAAATACTTTTTATGTCTATAGTTTCTCCATATTCTCCAAAATGAAACTCATCATACCTAAAATAAAAATAAATGTTCAAATGGAAAGGGGAAGTATATATGTATAAAATGTCCAAACAAACAATTTACTCAGACAACACACATTATTTATATTTACACATAATACAGTACATACCCTGAATCTGAAGGTGAGCAGGTAGGGAGGAGTTGTCATTTCTTCAGTTAAGAACAATATTTGTGTGAAAAAGAACATAAAAAAACACTGCCTTGCTCTGTGTGTAAGATATTTCATAGTGTGGTCCCATTAGCCATTAGCCTTTTCTCTAAAACTCTTCTCCCGTGTAACACTGCTCCCCTCTGGCCCATGGACTATTTCTCTGGTTGACTGCATCATCCTGTGGCAGCTTGTCTCTGTGGAATCACACACACACACACACACCAGCTCTGTCTCTTTACTTTAGACCTGACCATTCAACAGAAACATCCTTCTTGCGGAGGACCATTAAATCCAGGCCACTTTTCTCTTATTTCTCAGAATGTGTGTCGGCTTTTAGTACTGCTGTGACACGGTGGCTCTCAACAAATACGCTCTTTATGGGTCACACCATATCTATAAACACCAAACAATATCCGCTTGTCTGACCTCAACCTCTCAAACAACTGCCCCAATGTTCCACTCAGAGGAGTATATCTGTTTTGGCTTTGCACTCTGTGTTTTCCTTTTGTAAAATGATTTGCTGTAAATCGTCTGGCTTTTTGTGAAGTGTTTTAACATTGCTCCTGTTCCGTCACACTTTCTAGCCTTTGTGTGTTATGAAAGAGTAACTTAAAAAACCTTTGAAAGTCTTGGTTGTTGTTAACCTCCAGTAAGTCAAAGCTGTACCACAGAACTACAGCCCCAATCCCCATCATTTTCTTGCAATGATTTCCCTCACTGGTAACACTTAACAGTAAGGGTACATTAATTAACGTTTACTTAATGCTGAGTTAATGCTTAATTAGCACTTAGTACACATGAGGGTACATTAATTAACCATTCACTAATATGCGTTACCCATGCATTAACTAACCGCTAATAGAATGAACTAAGCATTAACTAACAGTTAATATATCCTTATTGTAAAGGGTTACCCACTCACTCAATCAGTAGGATGTAGCCAATTATTATCATGGGTATTATACATGCTACAATTGTATGTCATTTGGCAAAGCCTTGTGGTTAGCTGTGGATGATACAAGCCTCACTAACATTCACCATATTTCATGGGCATTATCAAATGTATATACAACCTTTTGTATAAATGGCTGGTCATATAATTGAGGCCCATGCTATTGTTTATTACGACCATATTTTTTTTTATCAATGACAAACCTTTGTTAACCCCATGTGACCACTCTGCAAAGTTTTAATTTGCCCTTGCTAATTAATGTCATATAAATATATTCCTATATAAAGTTGAGATACTTCTGACTTCACAAACCCAGATATACGGTAGAAATGGCTGACAACTGCTTCACAACAGTAACACAAATATATACAACTTGCCATACCATACCTTATTCATAGCTCTGTAGTGTCACACAACTGAACCAATATGGCTTGTTGCATTTTGTTTTATTCCACTTTAAATATGCAATCGTGAACACAACAGTCCTCCCACAGCTGCGTCCCAACGTCTGTGTTTACATCTCAATGAGTAGGTGTTGCTAGCGTCGTTAGCACATTTGCTACAAATGAACATGCTGCCTTGCTTGACATCCAAAATTATTGATTCTAAAAGCATAATTGCCGTTTATCTGTAAGGTCTTTGTGAGGACAGTCATGGAGTTTACAATTGGAATCCTCACTTATTTCCCTCTATATTTATAGAAACCTGTAATCATCCAGTCACAAAGAAGAGGCACTATTTTTTTTCCATCTGGTTCGTTCATAGCAACAAAGAGAAGCAGGTTGTGTAAGGTTCACATAATTAGCTTACTTTGAATAACACATTGAGTGCAGTATAGCAAGTAGCTTGGTCCCTCTGTGCATGTTAATGATGCATATTAGTAATATTACGTTGGTATGGTAAGTATGTGTGGAGGCCGGGCATAATCTGCTATACTGTACATCTAGTTTACTTTGCATATGACGTCTGTAACAGTCTGTGACAAATTCACTGATTGAATCGACACAAAAGGAGACAGCTCTAAAAGCTCTTAACACAGCAGCAGCTACAGTGCAGAACAGACACTGTTGATGTCAGCCCTTTATATGAAACTCTGATGAAGAGATAAAGGCCAGAAGTGCAGGCAGCCATTGCTTTCTCACGGACCTTTGCATAAAAAAAACCCATTGAGATTTATTTCTGTGAGGCTTCTTAATGCATCCTCCCTCTCTCTCCCTCCCTCACTCCCTCTCTCTCTCTCTCTCTCATGACAGTATAGCTCTGCACCTGTCAACTCTTTCTCAGCACTTCCTCTGTGCTGCCTACCTCCTCTGTGTTTAATTTTCTTTTCATTTGTAGAGAACTCTTAATTAAAGGCTTGTTGTTAGAAATCAATGAATATCTCCTCACGGTCCACTACCTGTCTACACTCTGTGTGTGTGTGTGTGTGTGTGTGTGTGTGTGTGTGTGTGTGTGTGTGTGTGTGTGTGTGTGTGTGTGTGTGTGTGTTTGTTATAATATTATATTATATTTTTGAACACTGCTTGATATTGCCCCTCTCTCTCCCACTCTGTCCACCCAGGATGAAGTACATATGGACGGGTCACATGTGTGCGCTGGCAGCCTACGGTGTGTCTGGTACGGAGCTGTGGACTCTGGTTCTCAACACGCTGCGCTGCAACAGCAAACTTCTGGTAACCAGCTCACAACAACTGCTTCTTCAGCTCAAGATTAATCGCTACACCCACACAAATTTAGTTTTCCCCCGCCACACTTGTAAAGCTATACATTAATCAATACTTTTTTCTATTACCCATGGATCAAAGGGACTTGTGTCATGTGAAAGGTGTAAGCATCCACCATGAATCGTCCCACTTCATATGTGTGTTCACATTATCCACATTGTTACTGTTCAAACACACCGCATACTAAATATGTTGTAGCAAGTGGAGAGAGTTTTTTTTTTCTTTTCCTACATTTTGTTTGTGGGGATTGAATTGAGCAGAGGGAAGCTCTTCTATTCTTTATTTCAAGCGCATAGCTCGGCTGTCTTTTTTTTTCACTTTCCCTTGATCCAGTGGAAGCATCTGTTACTCCGCGGCACTGCATGATATTAATGATGTGTCTAAGTTATAGGTGTGTATTTATTTATATAGCGCAATTCAGACACAAGGCAGTTCAAAGAGCTTTACAGCGGAATATAATAACAACAACCACTAAATCAGACATAACAAATATTTAAATTGCATTCAAGAGACAATGAAAGCGAACGAGTCAGACATGCTGTTAAAAGATTAAAATAATGTGCATTTAAAAGACAATACAAACAAGCAAATAAAAAGTGACAGCTTAGAAGGCGAACAGAAAAGTATGTGGCTATGGTTGAGAAGGGCTGAGAGTTGCCGCAGTTTTCTAGGAGTTTGTTCCAAATATTCAGCACTAAAACTGAAAGATGCCTCTACATTTAATATTCCAAACGTAGTGCATCAGTCTGTCAAGTGGCCTTCAAACAACGTAGCCTTAAGAAGAGGGTGTTTTTTTATTTTCAGACTTGCTGTTTTGGTCAGTACTTTGATACTTGTTCTAGTGGACAGTTTGTGTTCCACCATTCTGCAAAGACTACATACAACATTGATCTCTATCTCTTAACAGCCCATTGTGAGACACTGTTGAAAGATGACTTATTTTCCCCATTTTTTACTTTGAATCCTCAGCCTCTATCCTGTTGTCCGCTGATTACACTGCTCGTAAGGCCACTAGGTGTCAGTGTGGTCACAACATGACGACAGCATGGATCAGATAAGAATGGATCCTTGTGTCTGTCAGTTATCTCCCTGTTACTCTCTCTCTCTCTCTCTCTCTCTCTCTCCGAGCTTGTCTTCACTTCTTAGCTGTATATCTGCCGACTGATACCATTCTATTCTTCCATTTCATTATGGCTCTTTCCCCCCCCTCTTCTCTCTCATTGTGCAGTTAAGGCTGGGTGAGATACGCAGTTCCGCTGGCGATGATCGTTTGCCTGTATCACAAGGTATGCTCCATTCTCTGGGTGGTTGCTGCTCATCTCTGTATTGACAGCTTCATTAAAGAGCACCTGTCAGCTCGCTGCAAATTGTGTGAAACAATATGAAGAAAATGCCTGAAATTGAAGTTTTCCCCATGAAAATGATAACAAGCAATTAGATCATGACAGGATACCAAAAATGATTGCTTCCACTTATTTTTTTTTATTCTGTCCTTTGGAAAAAGTCTAAAATGGCTGCCATAAACACAGTTCTATTCAGTGTGGTAACGAGATGTTATTCAAGATATGTCAGTAGGTGTGATGCTCTGCCTCATAGTCTTAATGAACGCTAACACTGGGCTTTCCATCCCCCTTGGTCTGTTTTTCTATTCTAGTTCTGGCCTAAGATAATGGAGGAGCTTTCAGAACTGAGGGAGTTTCACGATCCAGACACAGTGGAGCTCATGACCTGGATAAGGTACACACACACGCGCGCATACACACACACACACACACACACACACACACACACACACACACACACACACACACACACACAACACACACACACACACACACACACACACACACACACACACACACACTAAGAAAATCCTGAGACCACTTCAAATTGGGATACATCTGATTAGCTTGTTTCCGCTGATCAAGTTTCCCTTTGCCTGATGTCCTTGATTAGTTTTTTTGTGTATGTGTGCGAGCATGTGTGCGTGCGTGCATGCATGTATGTGTTCGAGTGTGCGTGCGTGTGTGCTACTATGTGTGTATATCAGTGCTTGTTTGCGGGGGTTTCGTAAGACTTGGGGGTTCTGGAGAGAACCCAGCTGTTTGGCAGAGCTCTCACCCACCTCAGGCTCTCTGAATCTGGGCTTTCCATGGAGAGACTCAGCATGGGGCCATCACAGATAGAGATGTGATTTGGAATGGCTGCGTACCAGGGGAGGAAATTTGCAGCTCGGGGCAAAATGCCCCGGACAACTCTGAAATTGACCTTGAAAGTCATTTAAAATAGAGATTTGTTTTTCTGAGATTTAATTGGTATTTAAATTCATATGCATCGACAATGGACATCTATGCATCCTTAGAACTCTCCTATACACACAACTCCCACCCCTTCCTCCTACGCGCTCCAACATTATTGCCATAGAGGCAGCGAATCGACCATGGATTGATCTGTGCAGAGAGTCTTAAATGTGTTTTGGAGAGCCCTGGCAGTACCCTGATAGAGGAAACAAGGTTTGCCAACACTTGATAAAATTGCCCCTGGAATTTATCCATAATGCCCCTGAAACATAGTTCACTGGAGCAAAACAAAGTCCTTGGTAAAATATTTAATGTTCTTCCCTGCTGCATACTGTAGCTGCTGTCTGTCCTGTGTGTGTGTGTGTGTGTGTGTGTGTGTGTGTGTGTGTGTGTGGTGTGTGTGTGTGTGTGTGTGTGTGTGTGTGTGGTGTGTGTGTGTGTGTGTGTGGTGTGTGTGTGTGTGTGTGTGTGTGTTTGCACATCTGTGTGTGTCTGGCATTTGCTGCTCATAAGGTTGTAGCAGTCCATATTGCATACATGTACTGTAACTAAGCACCACAGTGTGTGACCCAGGGACATGTCACATCACATCCCCCTCTGCCATGCTCCTTCTCTCTGGTGTTATTCTCTATTCAGAGCAGCACAGTGAAGTGAGATGAGCCTGAACTGGTGGCACAACCCTCACCAGACATGGGTCACACAGTGTTCAGCACTGCTGAATAGGCCTTTCTGTCAGGCCTATTACCAAAAACTGAAGCCTAAAATAATGAGCTTTCATACACTTTTTTTTTTGTGGAGGATTGATTGATATTTCTTTATACAATTTATAATTAAAATACATTATTTTCCGTTTTTCCTTCTTACCTATTCAAGTTAAAATTGGAACATTCATTAATGAAAGAAAACTATTCTATGGGAAGAAGTACCTATTTTTTTCTATTTTAAAGTAGTCGTTTATAACTCAGTGTAAATGCTTAGTTCTGCAGTGAAGTGTTTGGCAGCTGTATATACTCTGAACAATGCTGTCTGAACATGCTTCAAGTGTTGTGTGTCAAACGTATGCTTGTCTGAAAAGGCCTTACAAATAGAAATGCAAACAAATACCACACTAATTACTGTAAAAAAGAGTGTTAGCATCAGCGAGAAGAAAGATCCTCCAATTATTGGGCCCTAGAACTCGGTGAGTATTAAATGTTTCCGCTTGTGTTTATGAATTTTACATACTTGCACATTTGCATCTGTATGCACTGTGTTGTCTATGTAGGAGCTGTGCCTAATGAGTACAGCCTGCTCTGTGTGCTATAAGTGAATGCAGAGACTGTGAGTCTCTGTATGTCTCTGCTGCTTTTAATTGGCCAGCCTTTTGGGAATGTTTTCCTTCTAGTCCCTTAGAGTCCTCAGCCCCTACGCACATGGGACAGAATGGATTACATTAGGTTTTCAAAAGCTTTGTAACGTTGCCGATGGCCATTAGTTTGTATTGTAGTAAATATATCTTCATTATTTTTTGGGGGGGGTGAAAACAATCCTCTAAATAGTCCATTGAAGCAAGCTTCTAGTTGAAAGCATTGCATGAAGTGGGATAGGAAGCAGTGATGGGTCTTTCCCATACAGATGATCAATGTAGTTCACTTTCTATACTGAACAAGTCATGGTTCAAAGCTCATTATTTCCACCCCATCATATCACCAGCATGATGACACGACATGATGAGTGAGCCAGATGTGTGATTTTGAAGAAAATGGCCAATTCTGCTCTAATCCTATTAGACTGATAGTGGAATTGTAAGAGAAAGAGAGAGAGAGAGACAGAGAGAGAGAAGAGAGAGAGAGAGAGAGAGAGAGAGAGAGAGAGAGAGAGAGAGAGAGAGAGAGAGAGAGAGAGAGAGAGATGCAGAGAGAGAAGAGGAGGAGAGAGAGAGAGATGGATAGTTAGTGAGACAGAGGATTGTCAATGTACTTGTGTGTGTGTGTGTGACACGGGTTCCCTTCCCTCCGGAGCTAATCCCATTAGGCAGTAGAGGATTAGGGGCTGCCTACAGTTACCTTGGGTTCAGGCTGAGAGCGGGGCGGCGCTAAGCTTCTTGCCGTGGACGCTAATTACATTCCTGATGAAAGTGTTAGGATGGGGAATGGATGGCTCATCTGAGGCCTGCTGCTGCTAGCCTCTTTAGCCCGCTGGAGGGGCTATGGTTCGGCTTTTTAACTTTATTTCTTGTGTGGAAAAGATTGGTGGAGCATCCCAGACTGTGTTGTAATGAGGAGCAGAGCGGAGATGGATACAGCACGCGCATACAGAAAAGAGAGGGTTGTGTTTATTATTTCTGGGGCCTGGCGGCTATAGCTAGTGCACTCATGTACAAAGCTGTGAGGGACTCATTGTGGGTAATTCTAGCTGCAGGTGCAATGTATGAATCATGCACGACTGATAAAGGTTGCAAAATATTCAGCAAAAAGATATTTAATAGGGTCCAGTGTTGAAATCAATTTTTATCTCTTTTCTGTTTCAACAAGGCTGGAATAAATTTAATGGGTATAACAAGTCAAATGCCACTAATTTCCCCCAAGTTTTATTCCACAAAGCTTTCCCTATTGTACAAATCAGATGTTGGATTAGGTTGAGGAGAGGATAAAGATGTTTAAACAAGGGATTTAGAGATTTTAGTTGAGTATTAGATCAGAGATAAGAAGGTCCTCACTAGAGCTAACGAGACATTTCCTGTGCTCTCGTGAGTATAGAAATACGTTTTTAGAGGACTTGATGAGGGGGGATTATCAGAGAACTCCCATGGCCGAGCATTGATGAACCCTGGCTGGCTTTTGAAGAGCTCTAGTCTAGTGTAGGTTTTCTACGTGATAACGACCAGTCTCAAAAGCCATTATTCACATGTGTTCCCCCCTCATTCCACGCCTGGGCTGTAGGCTGCTCCTCTACTTTAAATGGACAGTCAATAAATCAATAGCAAACGTCTGCCCGTCCCACTGCCTCCAGCTCTGAGTTATAGTTGCCAGTGTGCAGTTTTTTAGTCACCCACATCGCTCTTCTGTCTGTCCAGCCCATGTGCTCAGCTTGTTCCCTTAAACCCCCTACGAGGAACTTTAAAATGTCTCTGAAACGGTCTCATACTCTAATTTTTTCCCTCTGATGATCATTAGTGACCCGCAACGGCAAAACGGGACCATCAGTGAAAACGGCGCTATTTTTTTTTATAGTGTTATTATTATGAATGCCTTTGACAGATCCTGATTTCCCCAGGAACTTAGACCAAACAATTAACGGCAGGCACAGACGGGGAAAAGCCTGTGTTTATGAACGCTACTAAATCAAGGTTTACTTTGCTTCACCATCATTCTACCATTATTAATCTGACATAGTGACACACAAATACATGACCTCATTGCGACGCATCTGTGGTCTCTCTTAATGGATGTATTCACTCGCTTATTAAACATATGAATGCACCGCAAAACTGCAAAAATTCCTCATAGCTAATTTGATCTATTACGTCCTCCTTACTTCTTTCAAATTCACAATGTGTATGTACACTTGTGTTACAAAAAGCTTATAATGAAATGAGTGAGAAGGAATTTAGCTGCACCACTCTAGTGATCTCTGTGCTGGGTATGGAGGGTTCAAGCCGGTGCAGCTTAAATATCAAGGCTCACAGATAACCACATCCCATCTTCAGTACTGTCCTTACATGGCACACTGCAAGCCTGGAGCCGCAATAGGGGATTACACAGTACAGATGAGAGCCAGCCATGGGGTTGTATTGCATTTTGAACTTTTGGGAACAGAAGGGACGTTATGTTAGGATTTTTTGTATTTCATTTGGAGGGTGATCTGAATCATGCCCTCTTTGTGTTTACTTTTTTATTGTCAGATTCAAATTGGTACTCTATATGAACCAAAACATTTAGCAGTCACAGAATCCGTAAATTAATGTTTTTAATTTAAGCGTAGTGTCAACATAGCCTGGTGCTACCAGACCATCGTACTTCATTTCATTTGTACAGAAGGTCTGGAAGTGCTGTAATTGGCAAACGTTCACTCACTTGGAGGCGGGTGTCTGTTGAAGTTTAAAACTATTGGATCTGCTCAGTGCCACTCTGGATTAGCCAACCAATCGCATAACGTTTGGTCGTGCCGTAGGTCATGAGCTGGCTTCTGACGGTGCGTTCCAGTTGTACAGGGAAATGGAAATTTCCGACTTCACTACATATTGTAGTCTATGGATCTACCGGTACCTGGCAACGGTAACTTGCTAGAGCCTAACATTTAGTTATTTGGATGAGAAAGGTTGTAGGCGTCCATACAAAATACCCGGATGTCTACCGGATCCGGATGAGATTTTTAGTGTTGAAAACAGCATTCTATTTGGGCAATTCTGACCCATAATCCATTGCGAACCTGAAGTGACGTCACATCGACGGAGCCTCCTTAATGAAAACAAACGGGGATGCAACGGATATAAAGGCAAGAGGCAAGATCAAGGCACAATGTTATGATGCAATAAATAAGTAAAAGTCCCAATTGTAGCATACTGCATCCTGCATGGTCTGCATGGTCAGATGTGGTATGTAGAATAGAAACAAAGTAAGAGAGTTGTAGCGAAGGGCTTTGTGTTGTTGTGTTTTCGCCTTTCATACCCCCTGCCTTCTGGGTTTGAGATCTCCAATCTGTGGAGGAGAATTATGAAGGCTGCTGCAGTCAATGTTATTGATGAGGGCTCTGACAGCACTGCAAATCCAGCAGGCACATCTGGCTACTCAGCATGGGGACCCATTCAAAACAGAATACAATATATAAAAAGCCAGCGTGTTTGAGGGAAGGACTGACTTTTTTCGACCCACAATTTCTCACTCTTAACCCTGAAAATAGCTGGTTGGTCAGTGCCTGTTTTTAAAAGGAGCATTATGACCGGTCCAAAGATAACTCGTATGGACAATGTTTCCGATTTTTATTTTAGGCTTTTAACTTGGAAGTTATTCAGTATTTCTAGTCAACAGACACCATGCTTCTATCTCCCATTACATCGATGTGGCCAACTGTCACACCTTTGGGCGGGAGGCGGGCGCTTTCAAGCCCTTGCCCGGAGCTCCCATGACGCTCCAAACCAAAAAAAATCTCACACCAAATATGAGGAAAACCACAAAGCCAATCCTTACAGAAATATCCTATGAAGTCTGCAGGCTTTCCCCCCACACACGGAGCACATAGCAACATGTTTTTTCAGCACGCTTCTGGACCGGGCTTGGTCCAAAAAAATTGCAGAGAGAACTCATCAGGCTCCCTCCCCTCTAAGACTTGTTTCGTGAAAGATTTCCCCAGCTCGCTCTGAAAGTGTATCCTCTCCATTCTAGTTCTCATCCTCTGCTCAGACTTGCTACTTCACTCCCTTAATTGACTTCCTGTCATCCCGCTTCTTGTCGTGTTCTAAATCGTCTACATTAGCCTCCTTAAATGGGGAAAGTACAGCTATTTGTGTGTGTGTGTGTGTGAGTGTGCGAGCGTGCAGTGTGTCGGTTCATGTCGTCTTCATTCTAACTCACAGACAGGCAGTACGGAGGAAGAGACATTCCTCTTAATCACTTTCCCAATCTCACTATTAGTCATCATCACCATCATTTCCACGGAACTGTGTGTGTGTGTGTGTGTTTTGTGTTGTGTGTGTGTGAGAGAGGGGGGGGGGGGGTTGTGTGTGTGTGTGTGTGTGTCAGTCGGTCGGTTGGTGTCTGTGCTATTTCAGCTCCTTGCCGATGGAAGTTACTTAATATAATCACCAGAAAGGCAGCTACTCAGACATGTGACATTCTACACCCTGGTGGTAATTGACTGGTAATGATCATGATTCGAAGGGTCCAATGGTCAATGTTGGGTAGAGCTTTTCCAGGGAATTACCAAACACAATGTACTACCGAAGAGAGCATGCATTGATAACACATTTGTACCCGAGAAAACCCCCCTTCATTTTGGTTGCAGTCTGTGTGGAAGTGTGGCCCTTCTTCGCCTAGCCACGCCGCATTAGTTTTACATCAAGCCGTGATTGGGCTTGGTTCAGGGATGAGTGGCCTAGGGGGAGCCTTATTCCCAGCCCTGTTTGTTGACAGGGACATGGATTTCATTTTCTTTCAACACAAGTAGATTCTACAGTAGATGGCATTGCAGTGACAGAGGCAGCATGCTACGCCGTGCCCCCACTGTGTGGAACAGCACATTCATATCTAGTACATGCACGAACATGTCATTGCTCATTTCTTGACCTTGGGCTTCAAGGCAAAGCAAAGCACGCTCTGGGCTGTGTTAAGCAAGCCTGTTGAAGCTTGGACTCTGCTTGTTTTCCTTGGCGAGAGGAGGGGCATGTTTATACTGTTTATGAGTCCAGGGCTTAGGCAACCAGCAAATTGAGACTGAATTAATTGGCTATCATTCCCTATTTGGAAAGCTGTTGCCTGGAGGTGAATTTAATGCTAGATACATTTCTGTTACTCAGTATAAATACTGATCATTTTACTAATAGCCCGGAGTGAGCGTAATCACTCCGCCTAACCAATTTATGTAGTTGCGCTACACATTTAAATAATCACTTTTTAAACACACTAATTTAGTCTCCTGCATGCCCCACATACACAACAGTACATTTCCTTTTTTTATAATGTCAGTGGGGCTCATGCCAGTGCCCACTGCCATATGAGAACATAAAATGAAATGTAAATCAAGTTGAAGGGGGATGGAAGCTACTCCCCGGGATGTATGGGCGATAACACTAACACACTCACACAAAGAGGAGACAGGCAGGAATGAGAGGTAACCCACTTCTACTGGAGGTCAACGAGACCAAGACGTCAACGCACACATCTTCATTCTACCAATAAGAGCATAGTGGCTGCTCATTATTTTGCCTCATGCACTTACTGTACACACACAATATGCAAATCAGCCTATGTTCAATAGTCCTATGTCAGAGGACCATAACCATCACATTTCTACTGTACATCTATAAGTGTGTGCTTTTGTGACCTGGTTCTTCATAATTGGGCTTTAAAGCTTCCTCTTTATCGGTGAATGTGTGTGTAACAATTCAAATGATTTTGAACCGTGAGATGGTTTATCTGGACCAGACGCTAGATCTTGTCATGGGAGAGAAAATAATTGTCACACTGAAGCACTGCACAGACACTGCATTACTGAATCACTTTGGACAGCAGCAACACATGGGGAACACCAGATATGCAAGGCTTTCATCCATTCAGCCAGCCAGCACACTGTTAGTGTTGAGGGCCACCGCTGTCCGCTGAAGTGTCTCAATCTGCACTCTCTCACCTCACTTTATTTCTTGTTGAAAGCCTGACTGCACTCTGGACCATGTATTTCTCTTGACATACAACGTGTATACTGTTTAGGTCTAAACAGTTTTTTAAACAAAAAAAAATGAAGCCATTGACAAACAAGTTGACATGAAGTTGAGTAAGCCTATCAGCTGTACAATACTGTCTCTGTATTTCTCAGTATGGCAGCGTTTAAAGAACTGGTGTCGGCCCCTGCAGTGACACAGGAGTTCAGAAAAATCCCAAGAAACGCCCAAGAAATGTTTCAGTTATTGATTCTACTGCAAATAGAAATCTGGTATGTTTTTTTTGTACAGCACTAGGCATACAATCCATGTGCGATCACTGAAGGCTTAACCTCGTGTACATGCGCCAACTGAAGTTACGTACAATAGCTGTGATACTAAATATCCAAACTAAATGCCTGCTTATCAATGTCTTTAGTACCTTTTGCTAATGTTACAAACCATAATAGTTACAGGATGCCTGGCTGTGGACATATCAAGCTGTGGTTGATATCAATTGTCTATTTGGTTTTGTACTTCCTCTGTTGGAAAATCATGTCCCAGTCCCAGCCTATATATTCAGTATGTGTTTGGTTATACTGCTGGATGTTGGGATGCAACCTTTTTCCCAATATCACATATTTGGTCTCGCGGTGACAATATGAGTGTCAAAGTGTCCGGTATCCATAGCTCCCGCAATCCACTCTGTCAGTCCTGTCACCGTGCTGTATGAATGAGATTAGATTGCAAATGACCCCTGGGCTAACATTACAGGTAGGAGGTGTGTGTGTGTGTGTGTGTGTGTGTGTGTGTGTGTGTGTCTGTGTGATTGTTTGTGCGTGCGTGCATTTGGTATTTGTATTATAGAGGCCAGCTGAGGTCAAGTTAGGTTAATACAGTAAACAACACACACTGATTAACATGCACACATACGTACATACCATATAACTCGCTGACACGCAGAAACCTCACAAGAATTGTCCTTGTGCCGGCAGATATTTCTCTACCACAGTACATTGCACCTCTTTTTTTTTCCATCTCTTTGTGATTTATTTTGTATGAAAGTGGAATGTGTTTTGTTCTCGGTTGTGATGAACAATACACAGCCACTGTCCTTGAAGCCACATCTCTGAAACAAGCTTCTGAACAGCCTCAATATGTTCCAGTTATTGGGAGAAATGCGGAAAAACAACAGCACGTGGACTTAAATAACAAAGCTAGAAAAGAAGAAAAAAAAACATAATTGAATCATGCTTTTCTTGATGACTAAATGGAACTGTAAATGCCCTCTGAACAATGTTTTCATTTCTCCGAGTTCCCTTCTCCTTTTTTCCTCTCTTCTCTTGTTTAACGCTCGCCCACAAGGCCTCTGGAAATACTGTAGTTCATTAAAAGCTTTTCCATAGTATATATATATATATATCTATTAAATATACTTAAAGCGGCGAATAATGTGTCCTTCTCTCTCTCTCTCTGTGTTTGTCCACAGCACAAAGACCCCTAAGTGGGCCGTATTTGCTGGCAGCATGCAGCTGCTGGCTGGCATCAAGCTGTGCACAGGCAGAGCCCTCACCAACCACCCCCATTATGAAGATAAAGAGCTGCGGGAGAGGACCAGACAGGTAACTGTACACCCTCACACATACACAGGGCTGTGGAAACTA
The DNA here is from genome assembly GCA_026122265.1 of Ammodytes dubius. NCBI lineage: Eukaryota > Metazoa > Chordata > Actinopteri > Uranoscopiformes > Ammodytidae > Ammodytes > Ammodytes dubius. The sequence continues at coordinate 5,333,087 of CM047505.1, read as the reverse complement.
CCCATGGGGGCGGTGGGATAGCACATACACACACAAATATATTCAACTTTGAAACATAATAGATGGTAAAGATAGGGTCAGCTCTGAAAGTTACTAATGTGGTTTAGATTGGCAATGGGCAGCATGTGGGGGAGCGTGAGTGATTACTGTGAGCTCAGACAGAATGCAAGGACAACTACACAGGCGCTGCCAATGTATTGAGAGTATTGAGACATTATCACATGAAAGGACATGAGCTGAAAATGAATGGCAAATGGTTGATGAATTCGCTTCACAAGGCTGTTCACAATTGTGTCCCAAACTGGAAAAAATAGTTTGGCAAGACCGGTAAAAGTGCAATACTTTTGTGTTCCAATTGGTTACCAGGCAGTGCGCTGCTAGACGCGCCCACATTGACCACACACTTTTCTTTGGGTTTAAGGTTCTTTATTCCTATGGCGTAACAGACAATTTGGCATTCCTTTCTTACCAGTTTTGAGGAGAAATAGGTCGGTGCGTTACCTGGCGATCGATATGGATGTTTGTGGCCGACTTGCTGCGTGGCTAATTTGCTGCGGTCTAAAAGCAGTGTGACTGCATACCTGGGAACCCAGTTCCCCGACTGGGCACAGCTGATATAGATTACAAGCCGCCCTCGCCAATGCCAATTGCGGGGCGGCGTTTGTTTTACGCACCGTCCTATCCCTCTCCTAAATGTAATTAATCATAAATCATTTAAATAATCAACAAACAACTCAAAATTCATAAACAAATGCAAAATATACAATAAGTATTGAAATCAATAATTTGGCTTCAACATTCCGGCCCCTAATTGTAATGTATTTCATGACAATTACTTAAACTAAACAAAGGGAGCCAAACTTCTTTCTTCTTATTTAACATTATACAATTTCCAAAAACAACAGCTCATTAAAGGTATAGAAAATCCACGGATTCTTCAACGTACGATAACGTCATGGGAAAAATTCAAAAAAGATTGTCCATGGAAAAAAAGTCAATGAGCAAAAATGCTTGTGTGGGTGTGTGTGTCTGTGTTTGTGTGTGTGTGTGGGGGGTATCAGACTTCAACTGGAGCATCAAGGAGCAGGGGGCGAGCTTCGTGATGGGCCTGCGGAGGATGTTTGTCTTGGTCCGAACTTGCACTTGCCTCACGTGTCCTCTGGAATCTGGCAGGGTTTCCATGATTTGTCCCATAATCCATGAATTCCTTGGGGCTGTTTCATCAATGATGAGCACAATGTCTCCTTTGACCAAGTTTCTTGTTGTTTTTGTCCACTTCTGACGTTCTTGGAGTTCTGGTAGGTATTCTTTTGTCCATCTCTTCCAGAATAAATCTGCCATGTACTGCACTTGACGCCATCTCCTCCTGCTGTAGCAGTCATCCGGCTTGAACGTTCCTGGAGGTAAGAAGGGCTTTGTTTTGAGCAGTAACAGATGATTTGGTGTAAGTGGCTCTAGATCCAAGGGGTCATTTGAGGCTTTGGTGATAGGCCTGTCATTCCTGCAGGGAACACATTTAGTGATTACCTTTCGAATGGCTGAGATAGCTCCAGGTATCCAATACTTCTGCCTCAAACGTGAGAGTGTATGGCTTCTGCCACTGTGCCCAAGGTCCTCATGAATGTGTCTGATGATGAGTTGTGTTATGTGATGGTCCTTTGGCAGGATAACTGGGTGCTTGGCTTCTGACGGCATAGCAGACCTGTTCAACCTGCCACCAACTCTTATCAGCTGATCTTGCAGAATTGGTGGCAAGCTTGTGTAGATGGCTACTTCTTTTCACCATGTTTCCTTTGCTTAAAGCAGTCATCTCCTCTGCAAAACATGTTTGCTGACAAAACTGAAGGATAGCCACTTCAGCTTCCTGAAGGTTTTCCACCGACAGAGATTGTGGGTTAGGTTTGTCCTCCATTTTATTTCCAAGCAGTCCTTTTTTCTTTGCAACTGCCATTTTTAGTGCCTCCTTGATGCGAAGTATCCAGGCGACAGCCCTTTTGAGATTGTGCCACTTGGAATACCGCAAGATAATCCTGTTGATGGTGTTGTTTCCTTCAATGGCAGTAACATTTACTGCGAGCACCTTTACCTCAGGATCTCCGACAGTGAGAGTTAAATCTGGAGCTTTGGGCCACTCAGACTCATTGTGACGGAGGAACTCTGGGCCGGATATCCAAGTTTCAGCTTTCAGGAAGTTATGGACTGAGACACCTCTGGAAGCACAATCGGCAGGATTCAGACTGCTGTTTGTATACCTCCATTGCTCCAATTGTGACGCAGCTCTGATAGTGGCCACACGGTTCGCCACAAAGGTGTGGAATCTGGAAGTTTCGTTCTTTATGTATTTTAGCACCGATGTGCTGTCAGTCCAAAAGACTGATGGTTCAAGAGGGAGTTCAATCTCCTCTCGTATCATGCGATCCATCCGTACAGCTACAGTGGCTGCTGTGAGCTCCATTCTGGGGATGGTCACAGGTTTCAGGGGAACGACTCTAGCTTTTCCCATGAGGAAGGCACAGTGAACTTGATGGTGCTGGTTCATCATTCGCAGGTAAGAGACAGTGCCATAACCATTTTCGCTAGCATCAGCAAAGTGATGAAGCTGCGATGAGACTGGGTGTGCAAAACCATCAGGTTTAAGACATCTTCTAACCTTGTAGTCTGATAGAAGGCCCAAGTCTCTCAACCAATTTGACCATGTTTGTTCAAGATTTTCAGGAACCCTCTCGTCTCATCCAAGTTTCAACCTGCAGAGCTCCTGCAAGATCTGTCTAGCAGGGAGGATAACAGGGGCCACCATACCCAGCGGGTCATAAACGGAACTCACTACTGATAGAATTCCACGCCGAGTGAGCGGTTTTTCTGGGAGATGGATCTTGAATCTGAATGAGTCTGTCTCAAGGCACCATTGTACACCTAGTGCTCTTTCGACAGGCAAAGAGTCTTGTTCAAAATCCAGATCCTTGACCTCCTTAGCTCGATCCCCCTCTGGTATTGAGAGTATTAAAGCTCTGCTGTTGCTGACCCACTTGTTGAGCTTAAAGCCTCCTGTAGCGCATAACAATGTGAGGTCCTTAGCAAGTGTAAGAGCTTCTTCCTCACACTCTACAGATTTGAGGCAATCGTCTACGTAAAAGTTTCTGAGCACTGTAGTGATGGTTTCTGTCTTGAACTTGCCAACATTGTCCCTTGCACACTGCTGCAGAGCAAAGTTAGCACAACTTGGTGAGGATGTTGCTCCAAATATGTGCACAACCATCTTGTACTCTTCCAGTTCCTTTTCCACATTTCCATCAGGCCACCATAGAAACCGAAGGAGGTCAGCATCTTCCATCGGCACTTTGATCTGATGAAACATTGCTTCAATATCGGCCATAAAGGCGATTGGTTTCTGTCGAAATCTTGTGAGCACGCCAATGAGACTACTGGTTAAGTCTGGACCTTGGAGAAGCTCGGCATTAAGACTCGCACCTCGGTAAGTAGCACCACAATCAAATACTACCCTCAGTTTGAGTTTTTTAGGGTGGTACACCCCATGGTGTGGTATATACCAAACTCTCGTGCTCTGGCTTGCCTTAGCCTTTTCCTCAGCTGACACTGGAACAGCAAATCCTTTGTTTAACATGTTGGCCATAAACGTCTTGTATTCCTCACGGAACTTGTTATTCTTTGAGAACTTTCTCTTCAAGTTTAAGGCTCTTTGTACAGCAACTGAGCGGTTGTTGTGGAATTCAGTGTCTCCGTTTCTCGATGGCAATCCAATCCTGTAATGCCCATCTACCAATTTGACGGACTTGGAGACGTGTTCCATGAACATGTGATCCTCTTGTGACATTTCCAGGCGATCCTCATACTGACGTTCTGGAAAGTCATATTTGATTTGCTGTTGCATCAACTCTTCAATCCTTACAACAGAGATCCTGTGAGCCATAACAATGGGTTTTCCAACCTTTGAGACACTTGTCTTCCTACCTCCTGCTCTTGCAAGTTACAGGCCTTTACCCTCCACTTTTCTTTAATCTTGTAGGGAAGCTTTGCTAATATAGCTTTCATATTGGTAGTATGATTCATTTCCTCCATGTACTCCATTGTATCCATAGCATTTAAACAACCATTAAGAAACACAGAAAATCCCTTTAAAGCTTCAGGGTCTTCTACTTTAATAGATGGCCAGCTGAGCGCTTTATCAATGTAGGCTGTAGCAATCCTGTAGTCATCTCCAAAGTGTTTTTTCAACAACCTCTTGGCCTCTGCATATCCTCTGTCCGGTTGCATATATTGACAACTGCGCACAAGCTCTCTTGGTTGGCCAGTTGTAAACTGCTCTAGAAAGTAGAGTCTGTCCTTGCTGTTCTCAGTTCTGTCGTCAATGCCATGCTCAAAGGCCCTTATGAAAAACTGATAGTCCAGTGGATCTCCTTTAAACACGGGTATGCTGAGTGGTGGTAATAAAGACAGGCTCTGTTGTTTGACTAGAGCTTCCGTAATCATGTTTTGTTTTTGCATGATATTCGCCAGATTGTTGAGGTCCATATGTCCTTGGCTAGAAAATATTTGCTTGCCCTCTTGCTTTATTGGGTCACATTGTATAGGTTGGATGCTATGTTCAGCCTTCCAAAATGCACCAGCCCTCATGTCTTTCTGCGGCTGTCGTATGGGAGGAGTTATGTCTTGCACAGGTCTTTTGACAGCATTAGCAACAGTTTCTTCATCTGGAGTGAACTTAGTTGTTTTCCTACGTACAGTACTCACTCTCTGTTCCACATGCACTTGTAAATTAGGACTTGCACTGTCCTTTTCAATTTCTTTTTGAATGTACACATCGAGAGGTGGGGCATGATATTCTGGATTGACCAGTAAGGCAGCTTGTGCATATACATCAATTGCATCTTCATCAAATTCATCCACTCCTTTTTCCAAATATTTGTTCATCCTGTCCATTGACTGAGGCTGAGCAATGTGTGAGGCTTCATACTCAGTGATGATGTTCAACTTTGCAGCATTAGTTGCAATCTCAGTTTCCAACTCCAATTGCTCTTTCCTGGCTTTGAGAAGCGCTTCCTCCTTTTCAAGTTCCTGCCTTCTTTCCAGTCTGGAAGCTCGTTCCATCAATTCCACTCTTTTGCTTTCCAATTTGAGCCTTGCAGATATGACCGAAGAAGTTTTAGAGGAGCGGCTAGATTTTGTTGATTTTTGTGAACGAACACTTGTTATGTTAGAAACACTGTCCTGAGGTCTTACGTCATCATTGCATTCATCAGCATCAGTTTTACTCTGCTCATTTGTTATCCCTTTTATCCATTTTGTAGCTTCTTCAACAAATCCAGAAAAGCAGTCATTTTGGGTTTGTACCATTCATTTTGCTCCTTTTCTGCATCCTCAGCAGACAATAAGGCTTTTACAGATTCATTTAATTCCATCAATTCCACACACAGCTTTTCAAACTCATTTTCCACTTTGGATTTAACCAGTTCAACATTGCAAACATTTTCCATCAATTTCTTTATTTCATTTTGTCTTCTGGTTGTTAAGGCCAGTTTATTTTTTCTGGATGTTTTTAACTGATTGAGTTGTTCAACCAGTGCAACATCAATGTCACATTCCAAACTTTGCAATCCCTCCATGATCCTCCTTATTCAATTAACACACAGCAGAGGAGAATCAACAATGTGGAATCCTTTTTTTTTTATTATTTCACCTCATTTGCATTGTGAATATCCCTTGATTTCCTGTTGTGCTTTAACATGCATTTTTAGGAGACAGGCAGGTTATTTTGTCGTATTTCACAACGTCCATTGATCCCACTTGGATGACGTTTCACAGTGACGTAATGACGCAGCCACGGCGCTCTGGTACAATCAGGAAATGCGCATAAACATTCGAGTCGCCGCTCGTAACATCACTCTTCTGCATTACTTTAGAAGCGTCGGATCGCTTTCGAGCCGTCCATGCAACAAGCAGTTATTGCTTTTAGACGAATAAAAGTGCAATACTTTTGTGTTCCAATTGGTTACCAGGCAGTGCGCTGCTAGACGCGCCCACATTGACCACACACTTTTCTTTGGGTTTAAGGTTCTTTATTCCTATGGCGTAACAGACAATTTGGCATTCCTTTCTTACCAGTTTTGAGGAGAAATAGGTCGGTGCGTTACCTGGCGATCGATATGGATGTTTGTGGCCGACTTGCTGCGTGGCTAATTTGCTGCGGTCTAAAAGCAGTGTGACTGCATACCTGGGAACCCAGTTCCCCGACTGGGCACAGCTGATATAGATTACAAGCCGCCCTCGCCAATGCCAATTGCGGGGCGGCGTTTGTTTTACGCACCGTCCTATCCCTCTCCTAAATGTAATTAATCATAAATCATTTAAATAATCAACAAACAACTCAAAATTCATAAACAAATGCAAAATATACAATAAATATTGAAATCAATAATTTGGCTTCAACAACCGGAATAAAAAGAAAATGATCTATAGCTATTATCTATATCTATACAGTATTCATAGGTTCTATGGGAAAATGAATGGGAAACTGAAATGGACTGTTTAGAGTGGGTGACATCATCGCTAGAGTGAAGGAAAGCTGAAATGTAAAGGAGTAAAAAGGTTTTCAACTCGCTGTCACAGTAATTTCACTCTACATTCTGTACATTTTACATAAAAGCTCTGCTCTTAAGTACACACTCTGCAGATCTCTCAGTGCAGCCAGCTTTCGAGCTTGTTACTGGTAATATTACTAGTATGAGGATAGGCGTAAACGTGCTAGTTTTGTCTTTCCATGCGTTAAATTGACTTTTGCTATACGTGAGATGAGGAGAAAGTTCTTGATGGTTATTACGGTTGTTTGATTGCCTAGCAGACAAAATGGGGATATTGGAATGCTGAGAGGTAGAATGTATAGGACAGCTGCTCAATGGAACCCGAACCAGACATATCTGTATATGTCAAAAGCCAAAAAGATGCATACTGTGCATTTATCAAATTTTGTTCTGTATGTTTGTAATGGTATTATGAATGCTATCTCTATCGTTTTGCTGATGAGTGGAATTGCTTATGTTAGGTGACATGAAATGTGTTATTTTTTACACATACTGTATAGTTTGCCAAGAAAGGCGAATGTCATTCAAATAGAGGAATACTGTTTCTGTTTCGATGTGTTAGTCTGCAGAACGATGGAGGTATTTAATGAGGACAGGGACATTTCTATGAGTTGAGAATGGAATGACAGAGATAATAGTGTACCAAGGTGATTGGCATGCCACCAAGCTGTTAGCGAGGTGTTAATTGTTTGGTTTTGATAGAGTGCCATAATGGGTTTTAATTGAGTTGTCGATCAATGGGAGTTCAAATGCTGACAGATGTGACCTCTATGGATGTTCTGCGTCCAAACTGGGGATCCTTTGTTAACTTTCCACCTGTGTCTGTCTGATCCGTTTTAAAATGGTGGAGATAAAGCATAGAACTAAATTGAGGGCTTTAGCCTTCCTAGGCCTTGTTTCCACTGAGCGATACAGTTCAGTTGGGTACGCTACGGTAAGGGTACCAACAAGCGTACCGTTCCGTACCTACTTTTGTCACCCTTTGTCGGGGTAGCAAGCCGTTCCAAAGGGTCCCAAGAGGAAGGAGCTGCAGACTGCAGTTCATTGAATTGACTTCAGGATCCTTGTTTCCATGTGAGAGATATACCGCTGTGTATTCACCTCCGCGAGAGTGAATAATCTAGTCTTTTGAGAAAAAAAATGGCCTGGGCTGTTAAATGGCACTGGCCCCCGATTCTCTTGGAAAGCTGCCGACATGCTACAAAGTTAGGAATACCTTGTTGGCTGCATTAGGTAGTTTGAAATGTATATCTACAAGTATCTGATTTTAAAGGGTGAGTTTTCTGCTTGAAGCATTCAGAGTGGTCATATTGACAGGTACCATTTTGGTTTGTTGATCAGTTGATTGAGACGTCTTGACAGTTTGCTGAAGCTACATGTCAAATGATAGACTGCACTCTAGGGATCTTGAGTTATGAGGTATAAAAGTATGTCGCCAAGCTAAGGTTATATTCTACTGCTGTGGTCTGCATTCTTGTAATGTCATGTCGGATAGAGTTGCAAGTGTCCCATTGAAAAGAGCGAGAGACATATTGGACATTCCTGTCTTGTGCTATTTGTAATTATTGATGCAATTGGAGGTAGTAAAATAAATTCCAAAACTTAACCACTCCAGAATGATAAAAAACCCAGTGAAAAGCCTTGCTGCTGATCCCAGATCCCCTGGCGCTCTGCTATCTAACCATAGCATGGGATTCAGAGGAGACAAAGCATCCTGGCTATCTCTATCTCTCTTTTTTTCTTATTTCTTTTCTGTTGTCTGTGTCTGGCGTTCAAACAGCACCAGCAGCTAGCATTAGCAAACCACAAAGCAGAGCACAGCGTGTGAGTGCTGGCCTGGGGTCAGTACATCAGAGAACCATGCTGACACTGAACTGACAAAGAGCACAACATTTGTCTGATTGGGTTCAGCCTCATACTTGTTGTACCACCCACACACACACACACACACACACACATACACATTATATTATGCTTCAGGAATACTAAAATATATAATATACAGTGAAGTGCGAAAGTTTGTGAACCCCTTGAACATTTTGGAATTTTATTTATTTTTACCATTAATAATTCATTTTTATCAATACCAGTATTTTTTATATGAAATAGCAGGTGTTTGTTTATCAATTCAACATTTTTCTTTCCCAGAAATACATTGTTAAAACAGATAAAACAAATTATTTGACAAATGTTGTATGATCAAAAGTTTGTGAACCCTGAGCTGCATTGCTTAAATCGAGCAAGTAAACACAATCAGATGGGCCAAATTGAGTCATTAAATGGACCAATGTAGTGAGAGATCTTTAGGGAAGACATTGGGTGGCACTAGATACAACAGAGATAAAACCAGGTCAGTTTAGGCTCACCAAAGTGAACCCATACAGGTCAGACATGCTAAAAGGGAACCCAATCTCTGAGGATCTCAGGAATAGAGTTGTGATGCTGCACATTTGTCTGGGGACAGCTATAAATTATTTAAAAAAAAGTTTGAGCTCCATCGGTCCACCGTGAGGCAAATCATCTACAAATGGAGAGCTTTAAGAGTGACTGAACATCTGCCTAGAAGTGGACTTCCTTCAAAAATATCCACAAGCGCCACAAGATAAGTGATTTTTCAGGTAAAAGCCAACCCAAACATTACATCTAGTGATTTGCAGACCTCTCTTGCAGCATCTGGGACAGATGTGCATGGTTCCACAATAAGAAGAAAACTCAGTCAACATGGCTTTCATGGGATGGTTGCTGAAGAAGCCTCTGCTCTCAAAAAAGAACAAAACTGCTTGTCACAACTTTGCCAGAGAGCACCTGGAGATACCTGAAGTCTTATTCTGTGGACAGATTAGTCCAAAATTGAACTGTTTGGTCATAACCAAAACCGCCATGTTTGGGCAAAAACGCAACTCTGCCTACCACCAAGAGAACCTTCTCCCAAGTGAATAATGGTGGTTTCAAATTGTCTGCAAATCTCCAGATGTAATGTTTGGGTTGGCTTTTACCTGAAAAATCACTTTTCTTGTGGCGCTTGAGGATATTTTTGAAGGAAGTCCACTTCTAGGCAGATGTTAAGTCACTCTTAAAGCTCTCCATTTGTAGATGATTTGCCTCACGGTGGACCGATTGAGCTCAAATTTTTTTTTATGAATTTATAACTGTCCCCAGACAAATGTGCAACATCAAAACTCTATTCCTGAGATCCTCTGAGATTTGTTTCCCTTTTAGCATGTCTGACCTGTATGGGTTCACTTTGATGAGCCTAAACTGACCTGGTTTTATCTTTGTTTTATCTAGTGCCACCCAATTTCTTTCCTAAAGATCTCTCATTACATTGGTCTATTTCATCAACCAATTTGGCCCACCTGATTGTGTCAACCTGCTCGATTTAAGCAATGCAGCTCAGGGTTCACAAACTTTTGCACATACAACATTCGTCAAATAATTTGTTTTATCTGTTTTAACAATTGATTTCTGGAAAAGAAAAATGTTGAATTGATAAACAAACATCTGTTATTTCATATAAAAAATACTGGTATTGATAAAAATGAATTAATAATGGTTAAAATAAATAAAATTCCAAAAGGCTCAAGGGGTTCACAAACTTTCGCACAGCACTGTACCTACTGTATTAAGTAGGGCTGTGTCAAAAAATCGATATTGCGATAAGTCGCGATACTTTGTTTCACGATATCAGTATCGATTTTTATAACAAAAAATCGATTTTTTTTATACATTGTTTTATGATTTTTTATTTATTTATTTGCTTTTCAATGCTTTATTGACAGTACAGAGAGACATATATGAAATGGGGCGGAGATGGAATGAAATGCAGAGAACAATCACGGGCCAGATTCAAACCCATGTCTGCTGTCAGGCCTGAGCCTCTAGGATACTGACTATTGGAGGGAGATCAATTTTTTTTATAAGAATACTAAAGATTCACTGTGTCAGAAAAGCACACTGATGTGTTTTCATTTTCAGTGTGTCCTGTACAGTTAGTACACGAGTGAATTGGATTTGTTATTTTGATGTTATGGCAGCTGCAGCAGTGTTTGATCATTTGCCAAAACCAAAAAAAAGGAAGAAAAATAGTAAAGGAAGTTGTGAATGAAATAGTGATTATTTGTCTGTACCCTTATCAATATATTGTGCTGTTATGTTTGACAAGACATCCTGTTTATGGAATATCGCAACATATCGTGATATATCGTGATATATTGTATCGTGACCAGTGTATCGCGAAGTCCTTGACGATACCCAGCCCTAGTATTAAGCATGTATGATTCTATAATGTAAAACACACACACACACACACACACACACACACACACCACACCGTGAGATACCCAATGCCATAAGGATTTGATTAAAATCCCAATTGCTCCTGCTATTTTGGTTCATATCGGTGCAGCAGCATGAAGTGCAAAAGGGTCGGGTGAAAGCGAATATCAACCTACGGCTCATGAACAGTCCCATCATATCATAAAATGTCACACAGCAGCGTACCATTCTGCATTGTAAGAGAACAATGTAAAACACCACTTGTGCTTAAGAGAGAGTTGGTAAAGGAGACAATGACACACAGGATCAATGAGCCACTGGCAGAATACCCAGTTTTAATTGACCATTGTGACGAGTGTAGAGGTGTGTGTGTGTGTGTGTGTGTGTGTGTGTGTGGGTGTGTGTGTGGTGTGTGTGTGTGCGCGTGCGTGCGTGGTTACTCTGTAGCAGCTGGTGTCATTTGCACATAATATAATGAAGCTTAAACACAGGGAACAGCCGTTGATAGTGGTGCCGTGATCTGGCATACAGATCTCAGATCAGGGGCTGCACATTCATCAACATATAGTCCTGCTGTCTCTTTACATAATCACAGGGACTTATTGAACTGAAGGATTAGCTTACCGTACAGCGCAAAGCAGCTGTGGACGTCTGTAAGAATCACTTCAATTCTTTTCTTCAGCACAAAGTCAAAGCCCTATTTTTTTCCACCCAGTTATACCAATTTAAATGAGCCTCCCACAAGAACATTTGGCAAGTTTGGGAAACTAGCAAACCGTTTCAGTTCTCTCTCAATTGCTTGACCCCCCGAGTTCTAAATAGATTTTTTTTCTTAAATAGTTTGTTCTTTGTTGCTAAATTGGTAGTGTCTAGTGCCCACACAATCATTATGCTGCCTTTCAATTCTCTTGTCTCTGTTTTCCCCTTGCAATCATGAGTTTCAGAGCAGATACTCTAGAAACACAAAGTATAGAGAGGTGTAGTTTTTTATTTTTCACTCTGTTAAAATGTCAGTTTGCAGCACTACTCTGTGTTCAGCGTCTGATTGTTTGTTTTTGTCTGGAGACTGTTAAAGGTTATAATGATATAAAGGGATGATTGGCAATTAAAAAAGTTGGCAGAAAGCGTTATTGGGTTGTTTTTTTCCTCTCTAGACTTTACAATGGTGTTTGTCCGGCTCTATTGTTCAGACTTTCTCAAAGGTTTTCTCCTGATCTTCCATGACTTGGATTGTAGCTCATTTGTTGCTTTGGACACGTTTTTTTTAATGTAAATATGATAAACGTTAGCCTGCCTGGCTACGTAGCTTTACACTTACAGAACTAATCATTCATAAGTAAGTCATTAAAACTATGACTGGCCTGGTCTCCATGTAACACAAGTGCCCCACTTCTATTTAACACATTCTATTAGGCTGAAACAATTGTGATGAGCGGTTCACTTGAAATCCCAACCATGTCACTGACTAGCTGGCCAAGTATGTATCAGTTGTCCCCTGAATGAGGATGGGCAGTGTCTCAGCAGCTAGAAGCACACATCCTAACTTGGCATACATAACAACACACTAAAAGGGATTGGACCCATGGTACAGCTTTTCTTAATTGGCTAAGCATATTTAACATCTATGTAATGTTTTAGGGCAGTAGATGGGAAGTGGTCTGGTCAAGAAGATGGCCTTCTACATTACAGAGTTCTGTCAAATTGTGTTCCTAATATACTAGTGGTACTAAACTGGTTGGTGTGACTGGCTGGCAGTATCTGATCATTTGGCTGTGTGTGACCATGGTGGAATAGGACTTTAGTGTTTGGCTTCATTTAATCCCCTGGAGTGGTGTTTCCATCTATTGGCTGCAGTATTTCGTCCTCAAGCATTCAATAGACAAGTCCCCTCACTGACTGCTGATGTGTGACAAGTCTGACTGACAAAATTGACACAATTTCAGACTTTCTCGTACTTTTTATTCCTGGCCATCTCTCTGCTCCTGTCTCTATGTCTTGCGGGGTCAGTGACTCTTTAAAAAAAAAAGACATATTTTCACTTTAGTTGAGGACTCTTTGTCTGCCTAAGTTTAAAGTGCCCAGAGCATTTCTACGAGTATTAAGTCTTCTGACAACTTTTCTTCCACGAGGAAACTTTTTATCTGTATGTTAAAGCTCCCATATTATACACTTTTCGGTCTATTATACACCATATTATTGGTCTTATGGTCCCATACGTTTTTCTTTAATTGTTTGCTGAAAAAAACTTTCAGATAATTTATTGTACTATGCTGATGTTCAGCTAATCTCACAATGGCCTTTTTTTAAAAAAGAGCTGCAGCCCCCTCGTAAATATACAATCTTTGAGCTCCCCCCGCCCCCTGTCCGGAAGCGAAGCCAGATACGCCTCGCCCTCTGTCTGTCAGGGCCGTGGACCAATAAGAAATAGGGGTGTGGGCTGCACAGTGGAAGCTTCTGGCTTTCCAGTTTGTGAGGTCAGAAACAAGGAGAATTCTGACTGGAGTATATTGGGGGGGGGGGGGGGGGGGGTTTCAGAAAGGGGGAGAGTGAGAAAAGGAGAGTGTTATTTTTTAAAATATTTTGGCAGTCTCTAGGCACACCGTGGACCCATGGATATGTTAAAACACATGTAAAAAGTGCATTTAGCATAATATGTGACCTTTAAGTCAAAAGGAATCATGACCGTTCTGTTCAGTTACACTCACAGGTCTCCTCTGCCATAGTAACTATAACATGTTTAGGTGTATTTAATATTTACACAGTACATGATGCTTGTTGTGGTTATTCTAGTAATATACAGTCCCCTCCATAAGTATCGGAACAGTGAGGCCAATTCCTCTATTTTAGCTGTAGACTAGAAACATTTGGGTTTGACACCAAAAGATGAATATGAGACAATAGCTCAACATTTCAGCTTTCATTTCCAGGTATTCACATCTGGATCTGATACACCACTGAGAAGATATCATTATTTGAAAAGGAACACCACATTTTTAGGCAAGCAAAAGTATTGGAACAGATAGACTTTAAATAAATTAAAGTGAATAAACCGTAATATTTTGTCGCAAATACTTTGCTTGCAATAACTGCATCAAGCCTGTGACCCATTGACATCACAAAACGTTTGCATTCTTCTTTTGTAATGCTTTTCCAGGCTTTCACCGCAGCCTCATTCAGTTGCTGTTTGTTTTGGGGGTTACTCCCTTCGGTCTCCTCTTTAGCAGGTAAAATGCATGCTCTATAGCGTTTAAGTCTGGAGATTGACTTGGCCAGTCTAAAACCTTCCATTTCTTGCCCCTGATGAACTCCTTTGTTGTTTTTGCAGTTTTTTTGGATCCTTATCTTGCTGCATGATGGAGCATCTTCCAATCAGTTTGGTTGCATCTTTCTTTAAATTGGCAGACCGAATGTTTCTGTAGACTTCTAAGTTAATTTTGCTGTTGCCATCATGTGTTACTGTGTTGTTGTCAAGATGAACCTTTACCAAAGTGATGGAAAGGCTAAAGTTTGGAGAAAGAAAGGATCTACTCATGATCCCAAACATACAGGCTCATCTGTGAAACACGGTGGAGGCAATGTCATGGCTTGGGCTTGCATGGCTTCTTCTGGGACGGGCTCATTATTCTTCATTGATGATGTAACACATGATGGCAACAGCAAAATGAACTCAGAAGTTTACAGAAACATTTTGTCTGACAATTTAAGGAAAGATGCAACCAAACTGATTGGAAGATCCTCCATCATGCAGCACGATAATGACCCAAAACACAACAAAGGAGTTAATCAGGGCAAGAAGTAGAAGGTTTTAGACTGGCTAAGTCAATTTCCAGATCTAAACGCTATAGAGCATGCATTTTACCTGCTAAAGAGGAGACTTAAGAGAGTAAACCCCTAACACAAACAACAACTGAATGAGGCTGCGTTGAAAGCCTGGAAAAGCATCACAAAAGAAGAATGCAAAAGTTTTGTGATGTCAATGGGTCACAGGCTTGATGCGGTTATTGCAAGCAAAGTATTTGCGACAAAATAGTATGTTTTATTCACTTTAATTTATTTAAAGTCTATCTGTTCCAATACTTCTGCTCGCCTAAAAATGTGGTGTTCCTTTACAAATAATGATATCTTCTCAGTTGTGTATCGGATCCAGATGTGAATACCTGGAAATGAAAGCTGAAATGTTGAGCTATTGTCTCATATTCATCTTTTGGTGTAAAACCCAAATGTTTCCAGTCTACAGCAAAAATAAAGGAATTGGCCTCACTGTTCCGATACTTATGGAGGGGACTGTACCAACCGTTAGATTTCATTCTGGTACTAGAATCAAAGCCATACTTTTCCGTCCTTGGTGTTGCTTTTATAACTGCATTTTCCCCACAATGCCTCACCCATTTCGCCCCCCCCTTAGCTCTCTGCTAATGTCCTGCGTGAGCGACCGGGGATTTGTGTGAATATGGGGGCCAGTGACCTGCAGTGATTGTGGGGATGAATATGGGATCGTCAGACGATGCTCTGAGTACAATGTTCATCCATTAAGTCCATCTGAATGGTACGGCAGGAAGAAATGGAGCCTAAGACTCCAGTAAAGGGGAGATGAATGGTGGGGTTTGCACTTTAGGACATCTTACTAATGTATCTGCAAAGTGCTGCAGAGGGGCATTGTTTTTTTTTTGCTTTCTAATAATGTGGATAACACAAAAGGTTTTTCACTCCTGTTAGAGTATAAAAAAACACTTTTCAAAATACGATTCTTGTGATTTTTCTGAGCCCCTGCACCAGTGTGTCAGAGGGTGACACTAGTTTGTAGATGCTGCACTACTGAACAATACAGAGAGAGTGTTCTGGAGCGGATAGGCTTTATCAACTTTGTGTTAACTCATCTGGTAATGGCCTGATTGTAAAAGACAGTTTGGTTTGTGTTAATTCTTTGTGTCGAGACATGCTGTGAACCCAAACACATACGAATGATGAAAAACATGGCGGCAAGTTAGCTTTGCCGCTCTGAGCCAGAGGTAATGTGTGTGTCATCTCTTGGGTAGCTGTGACTATGTTTTGCCTCCCAGCAGGAATTCAGCCAAACTGAGCCACGGGCCAGGCCTGGGCTTAGTGTGGAGCTCATTAATGATCCACAGTACTGGTGTGTGTGTGTGTGTGTGGGGGGGGGGGGGGGGGGCTGCAATGTCCACCGTTTTAAGAGCCTTAATGATGATTCCTTTTCTTTTCTGAGATTCATTTGTGACCACAAGATAATGCATTGTCGGACAAAGAACACGGTTAATATTGTTTGTATTTTATATTTTTCTCCTTTTTCTGAGATGAAAAATAATAATGCTAAATAATTCACATACCCAGCAGGCAAGCGGGATCCTGAAGCAGCCGTTGCAAAGATGTATTGCTGTGTGTAAAACTGTGGAACTGATACACCCTCTCCTCCACAACACTGTGTGTGCAGGGCTTTTCAAACAGGATAGATTGAGTGGATTTCTGTACGGAAAATCGAAGAATATGACGTATTTAGGTTCAGGGGATAACTCTGTATGTTATTCTATCCTGTTTTACTTTTCGTCAATCTTCTACTAAAGCCAAAACAAACAATGTGAAAGTCAATCTGTCAGTGCTATTCGGTGTCCAGATTGTGTCTGACTATCAGACACTATATTTCTTAATCCAAATGAACGTTACTCACAGGGTTGTAGTATTTTTACGGACTATTTTGTCGGGGATTGATAGATAGTTGGTGCTCTATTGAGTATGTACAGGGGACTAACATCATAATAGTTATTTTCGTAGCCCAAAATTTACACCACAAGAAAATAAAATGCCAACTTCACATATAATGAAGATTACTGGGGGCAGTTTCAACATCAACATAAGGGTAGCCTCTTTTTTTTCCACATGTGAATTGGGATTCAAGTGGCCTTACATATTCCCCTTGGCCAAATCCGATCTAAGTGATTCTCCCTCTGTTGGAGACAACCTGATTGAAATCAATATGACAAGAAGGCATGGATCGAACGAGCGCTCAGATTCCTTTTAAACAGTGCTGTCTTTTCCTATGTTCGAAAGGAAGCACCTTTCATCTCCCCTTGACCCGATGATGTTTAGGGTTAAGGTAAAGTAAAGGAGGCTTAAAGCTTAGGAGATTTGACTATTCGTAGAGGCCCCATGTGTGTGTGTGAGTTGACTCAATACTGTATAAGGTTTTGTGTGTGTGTGTGTGTGTGTGTGTGTGTGTGTGTGTGTTGTGTGTGTGTGGTGTGTGTGTGTGTGTGTGTGTGTGTGTGTGTGTGTGTGTGTGTTCTTGGTAATAAAGGATAATGCAAGAGTGTGGCTTATTGTAAACAACGGAGCTATGTGGCAAAGAGGAAGAAGTGTTCAGGCTCTGGATACTTGATCAATTTATTAGAGGTTTTTCATGACATTTTGTGAGATGTTATGACAGGCAAATATAGAATATTACCAGAATTAATTTGTTATGCTTTTACATTACGTTAGTTTGATTTTTGGACAAACATATTTTATTTTGGCCTGATATAGAAGATAAAGTTTATTTTATTTATTTTAGACATCAACAATAAAAAAGTGATCATGTTCACATCTTTCCAAATGTGCCGTGCTATATTGTTTTTTTCCGCATAAAGTCGGGACATTCAAACAAACGGCAACGTTAGACACAGCGCACCACAAAGTTAGTCATTTCACTCCCAGCAGCTAGTTATTCATTTGGTGTAGAAACTGCAAGTTTTTGTTTTGTCCCTTGAATGTTCAGCCTCTCATTAAAACCAAAAGCCTATTTAATCCCTTGTACTGGGCCGGCTTTCTGTCCCTGATAAACATCTGTAAGAACTAAGGGAGTTTGTTCTAATTGTTCTATTTAAATGATCTTGTTGTGTGAAATTGGCCAAAAGTTTTATTTCCTCTGCTTTGATGAACCGTAACGGATTTCCGAACGTTGAGATCTGTTTTGTTTAACACTTGTTTATGTCACCCCTCCCTCCCCCAACCCCCCCTCTGGTTTTCCACCACTGATAATTGCTTTCACAGAGATTTGTTTCCAGTAAAAATGTTAAAATTTAATCTAAACCAACTCTCAAAAACTGTAATTCAGAAAACAGCTGAATTCAGAAAAACAACTGTGTAGTGCCTGCTGATTGAGTTAAGTAGTTGTCTTCTTCCAACAGTATTGTTCTGGTGTGTGTGTGTGTGTGTGTGTTGTGTGTGTGTGTGTGTGTGTGTGTGTGGTGGTGTGAGAGCAGGTGTATCAGGTGTACGCGCGTCAGTCTCCAGAGGAGGTCCATGGCATCCTGAAGGCCATGGGTGCCGACTACGTGGTTCTGGAGAACAGCATCTGCTACGAGCGCAGGCACAGACGAGGCTGCAGACTGCGGGACCTGCTCGACCTGGCAAACGGACATGTGGGTGGCATTGATTTAATGACATGACTCACCCTGGATGAGTGGGACACGTTTCTGTGTGTGTGTGTGTGTGTGTGTGTGTGTGTGTGTCAGCGGTTGCCCTGCCAGCTTCTGTGACTGGGTGAAAGCTCTCCGCCTCCGCAAAGATCAATAGTCTCACTTCTCAAATGCGCATCAATGTCTCTCTGTCGCTCTCTCTTTCATTTCACCACACACACAACACACACACACACACACACACACACACACACACACACACACACACGCACGCACACACACACACCACACAGCACCACTCTACCCATTATTTTGAAGTCTGATGCAGCACACTGGCTATTTTGATTACCAGAGGCGAGATGAGCCTGAGTCTGGCTGTCTAGCTCTGTGTGGTGTAAGACACATGAAACGCCGTGAGTCTGTCTGTCTGTTTGTGACGGGCGGCGTAAATGTCGGACAGCGAACACACCATCTGACATGCAGACAGCTTTATTGAAGAAACACTGGTTTACATCTGTCTGTTTCTGCCTGTTGTCTGTCATTTACTTTTTTCACTCTCTCTCTCTCTTCGCTACCTCTATTGTCTTTCCTTCAAAGAAAATAAGAGAATGAAGGCATCATTTGTTTCTTTTCTTTGTTTTTTCTTGAAATTGAATGTCAATCTCTCTGACTTTCTATTGGTGTAAACAATAGGTTTTTAGCAGATGCAATACTAGCAAATCAATAAAAGAGCCATGCATCTGCAAAGTCTCCTAGGATGTGGGATACCTGTTTTCTAACTGAAATCTGAAAGGATATTAAAAAATACCTCTTCACCCTACAAGCCCCATCTCATCCCCGACTCAATGCGACAGTTAAAACCAATCTGACATACAGTATCTCCTGCTGTATTAAAAAACAGGATTTTTTTCAAATTACTTTTCGTTGATTTCACAGATTTTATGTCTTTACTTTAATGGTTCTTTATTTAGTAGTTGTATACGGTTGTGTTATTACCCGAACAGTTCTTATTTCTACAAATATAATCAGTGTGTGGATTAAAATCTTAATCGTTGGAAGTTGCGAGAAAAAAATGTATGAAGAGCTTAACAGCCAAGAACTCCTCTGGATTTCGAGTGCATGTTTTGATCAGATATGATTGACAATGGCTTGGAAACATAAGCAGCAACCTTAATCACACTTGGATTTAAAGGTTGCTTACCTATGATTGGTGCAAAGATTACAACATCTCCCATGTGAAATAATCAAAGCTGTTGGCAGAGTGTAGTGTATCTGTGTGGGATCCAAGCACTTATCATCAGGAGTTGATTAAGATAAAATAGATCTCTCTTTAATACTGATTACTGATAATGATGAGCATCTCCTTAATTTCTTTGCTCTTTGTAAAAACCGGTGGGTTAAATGTGAAATTAGTTTGATCTTTCTGGTATGAAAAATAGTGTCTTTTGCTACAAGCCTAAATAATAATCTAGTAGTATTTATTGCTATTTCTATTTAGGTATATCCAGGAATAAGTAGTTCCAGGAAAAGCAATTTAGCATCAATATGTTCAATAGTTCAAGATCCATGACTCCCTTTGTACATCATATAGAGAAAAACAGATTTACATTTATTCAACTTCAATTAATTCCAACTTCAAATTGCCAAGATAGGCATTCTTTAAGATGATAAAACAGCAGCTGTTTGATGTGGTGATGGATAATCAACATAAATCCTATTTATGATTAGGAATAACAATCCTCGTGTCTCTGCCTGATGCTGTTAGGCAGTCAAGCTGGCAGGAGCACAAAGTGAATCCAGGGCGCTTTCACACCTGCTGTCTTTGGTTCTAATTTAAACAACTGTACCGCATGGGACATTCTGACCAACTGTAAAGCAGTTCAGGAACTACGTTATTGCAGACGCATCTGACGAAAGAGTGTTGAGAACTGTCTCACTTGGCTTGTGCCGCTGCATGTTGGTTCACTTCACCAACTGATTCAGAGGAACAATAGGGTGGAATGAAAACCAAACCTGTTGAAAGAGAACCAATGTGTCATTCTTACATCAGGTGTGAACCAAGGAGGCAAACTATAACCAACATGTCGGGTGTGCAAGCGCCCTCAGAGCCTGTTAGAGGCTGTCAGTAACTCACTGTGTTGATAATGTATTGATTGACACATGCCTCCTTTCAGACTGTGTTTAACCTTATAAGCCTTGTTGCTGCTGATGATAACATGCCTATCCACACACACACTGCCAGAGCTTAATCTCAAGGCCATCTCATGCATCGCATTTACAATAGCACAGGACAACCACACACCCACTCAACTGCCACTTCATGGACGCAGGTGCAGGAGGGCTAGCTATGGCAAAAGCCTGGTGCCTGCAGCCATAGCAGCACTAAACAAAAATCCAATATAAAACACCCCAGTCCCACTCTGTCTGCATGTTTATTTTGTTGTGTTTGTTGTCCATCTGTCTATTGTCTGTCGGCGTGCGGCCCATGAATGTACTGTGAAGTGAAAAAGAATTTCCCCTTAGGGACAATAAAGTCTAAAGTCATTATGTGTTCCCTCAGATCATGGACGGCCCGGGGGAGAACGAGCCTGACCTGGTCCCCGCCTCCCACCCACGGTTCTGTGAGGCCATCAAGACGGACACAGAGCCGGCATACTCCGCCCTGTTCACCAGGACATTCCAAAACAAGACCTTCCACGTGTACAGAGTCAAGAAGAAACGCAAGAAGGGCGCCAAAGAGTTCTTCAGAGCCCAGCGCCACTCAGTAGCAGTAGCAGGGGGGGTCTGCAAGAAAGAAAGAAAGAAAAACACAGCCAGAGGGAAGATAGACAGAGGAGAATAAGATAAAAGCACTGGATCCACACTGTTCCTCTGTCTCCCCTCTGCACAGCGCCCTACTGTGATCATGCCCATTATTTTTTTATTTTTTTAAACACATGGCTCTGTGAACTGTGGTGTTGGAGCAGTGGGCCGGTTCAAGCTTGGGCGGCATCGATTTAGTCAGCGGAGTGTGGAGGCACCTGTAGGATTGGTGCTTTGGGAAGTTCTGTGGACGCCAGGCACCCCCCCGTCCCCCTCCCATCCACCCCTCCAAGTGCAGATGAAGAGACACAGAAAACCACTATTCCACCTCTAAGCAGGGTCTGGAACAAACCCCCAAGCAACTTCTTCTTCAAAGCGTAATTATTTTTCCTCCACTGTTACTCATCATTAATACTTAGCTTACACTACACTAGCCTTTCTCAAATATTGGTTTATAATTCAGTAAAACGTTAAAACTCAAAGATTGACATCAAAACACTCCATTGGAACACAAGGCTAAGGCCGAGTTTATTTTTCCTTTTGAAAGCATAACACATTTTTGGATAGTGCAGATTAGAGAGAAAAAAGAAGGTTTGTAGACTTCAGGGATCAGAACTGAACAAACTCCTGCACACTGACACATTTTTCAGTGAGCTCTATTTGAAGAGCCGATTAGGCATTACAACTGAAGCAAGGGGAGCTCTTTGTAAATATCCCATCATTGGAAAATAAAACTATGGATGAGTTCTAGAAATGTTCTCACTATTCTTTTTAAAGAGATGGTGTAGAACTTATTGGAATTGACTTAGATCTGTATTATTCTAGTTGGTGAACAACTGCTGCTGGGGAGCTAACTACTTTTTTTTGTTAAAGCTTTATTGAAGTTCAATACATATTACAATGTCAGAGTACAAACCAATGAAGTAACAAAGAGTACACACCTCCTATTAAAAGGAGTTCAACAGATATAATCAGTGCAACGAATATCAAAAAGCCAATAGATGGATCAAAATAAATAAAAGAGCAAGGGGCTAAAGTAAGTTGTATTCATCTATTATACTGTTAGGTTTTTGGGCATTTGGGCTTTTTACCCTTTTAAATTGTTTGTGAATAAATCAAATGAATTTTTTAGCACCAACTAACCACAATGGGGATGTCATTTACAAGATCAGTATTATTCCACACTGGACAATTTTAAAACTGAAGAGGTTTTCTCTGATGTCAGCCAATTATGCAGAGAATTCCAAAGAGTTTTTGACCAAGTCAAAAAAACTTGTGCTCTGTTTCAGGATTGGATTGGCAGAGAAGACAACAAGGGTTGCGGGGAGCTAACTACTAACCCGCTAGCCAATACATGCTCATGCTAGTCAGTTGCAATAGCTCCCAGAGCCTCTATTCTTTTCTGTATTTTAATCAATAAGGAGTTCAATTGACAAGGGTAAAAAGCTTGCCAACCAACTTATTAACAGCTGGGGTTAGCTACCGTTTTATTTGAACCTGGAATACTACCCAATGGGTAACATATGTCATTTCAGTGGTAAAGGATAAGTCCAAACGTATCTATTTCAACAATGTTATTTATTCAGAACATTGCTTTTTTATTTAAAGCCTCTTAAATACCAAACAGAATTAAACCCAGCCCTAACTCCCCCTACCCGTGGATACACGTCCACACATTAGCTGCGGCTGCTGTAAAGACTTAGCTATCAGGCTATTCAATACGCTAACCTCTGCAGCTTGTAGAACTGTTTTGTGTTTGAGCATGTGTGTTCTCAGGTTAGACATGTTGCCATGGTCAGCTTTATATTATGCATCACAAATATTGTAGTAGAGCGTTGTATTCATCATGTTAAGTGTAACCACACTTGAGACCGCTTTCAGCTTGCCATTGCCCTGACTGTTAAAATTGAACAAGCTCCAGGGGTGACATTCTACTCTATACTGTTAATTAAAAAAAGCATATTTGCACAGTTGAATCCTGTAGTTAACTATCTGCAGACCATTATCCACTTACGGAACAGTTATTACTTTGACAGAAAATACCCTCTTGTTTCTTTGTGTCCAAAACGGTCAGCACATTCAGCAAGGCTTGCTAAATTGGTCTAAGCCATATTGATTCAATGTGACCACTATTATCTTGCCTCAGATCACTTGGCACTGGTTGGCCTATTGGCAAGTTTGGCTCCGCTGTGTGAGTGTGGATGTACCCCTGAAAAGGAAAAATCGGAAATGATTTTGCTAGTTTGGATTCTGTCCCAATTGGGAACAGGTTCCACCGTCAGTTAAATGTGTTGTTGCTTTAAAACCGAGGTCAGAGCTGGTACCAAGTGATAGTTGCGTCAGTGGTGTTGTTGTGATTGCTGTCGGCTCTGTGATTCTCATCAGCGACAGCATCAACCTTTTCACTCCCTCTTCTCTCCCACACACACACACACACACACACACACACACACACACACACACACACACACACACACACACACACACACACACACACACACACACACACACACACACACACACACAACACACACACACACACACACACACACACACACACACACACACACACACACACACACAACCACAAACACACACACATGAATAATGTAAGTGGCGAGGAAATTGCAGCGGGCTGACAACGATGCTGATTCCACCGCCGCAATCCAAAATAGTTTGCAAGAGAAAGAGAGAGAGAGAGAGCCGGAGAGAGAGAGAGAGAGGGAGATGGGGGCAACACTTGCATATCAAACTAACTGAGGCTTTGTGGTTAGAAAAAAGAAAGTGGGGAAGACAGAAAAGGCTCCATAGCAGCGGAGAATCAAAACATGGATTCACAATGATCTGAACCCTGTAGTCTTTTTCTGTTTTCCCTCGAAGCAAGGGAGAGATGCAGATGAGGAGGAGGAGGTGATTGAAAAGCTGGAGCCGTGTCTGTCTGTAATTATGGGTTGGCCTGCTTCAATGAGCTGATATGTAGATACAACACATAGTTACACCCTTCTCTCCCCTCAGCCTGCCTATATGTGTACACTTGTTAATAAGGACCTCTGTCTTTGATAGTCCACACACTCTCGGTTGCATGAACAGGGAACACTCCTACAAACAGATGAGTTGTTGTGAGGCTTATTGAAAACATGTCGTTGGTATGTTTCCCGTGCAGGTTTATTGTAGGCTAATGCATAGCAAATGGGATCAGTGCAGAACACAACAGCAACACTCGTTCGTTCCCTTACCCCTTACCCGTTTTTATATTGGATGTTTAATTTAGCTGAGGTCTGATTGCTTTATTTGAAAGTGAAGTGATTCCATTATGTTTGCCTAATAAGAGTGTACTAATGTAATTTTTCTTCCCCCAGCGTTCTTAATTTCCATACATATTAGGATTAGTAGTTCATTTCAGAGGCACTCTCTCTGCCTATGTTTTTTTTTTATGAAAGGGAGCTGAAGAAAGCCATTAACTTTGCACTTGTATATTTCAGTCTAACACTCCATTCAGGGCTCCTTTTTTTAAAGAATTAGTCGATGTTGCTGAAACTAATGGGGCCACTTGAGTTCATATTACTGCTTGGGGAAATAAGTATTCAGACATAAATCTATAATGATAACTATTCCTGTCAGTCTTCGTATTTTGCCTCATACACTATCTGGCCAAATGCCACTTTCTTGGTTAACCCACTTGAAAGTTGTGATGCTCCTTTAAACTGTGAGGTAAATGCTTTAGTTGTTTGTACATTGTTCTGCTTGTGACATAATTTGTTCTTTTATATTATAGGGGAGAACGGGGTAATTTGTCACACGGGTTGGTTGTCACAATCGTTATATCTCGGAACCAGAAGGCGCTGTCTGTGAAATTTTGGTATGTAAATATCCAGAATTGGGATCAGAGGTCACCTACATAGTCTTCCTTGGAGTTAGACTGCTGAATTTGAGGTGAGAGGTTTGTGTTTTTCATTTCAAATTGAAAATATTTAGCTCCTCAGTATTTTTCTTCTAGGCTTTTACAGAATGGGTTTATAACAAAACACTTGTTACCCATAAAAAGTGTGAAGGGTAAACTATAGTTTAGATTGTGGTGAGCAAGCTAATTAGTTGTCAAATGGTTATTGGCCTTGATGCTAGCAAAAAATTCAAGTTAGGGTTGGTCGTCACATTTTTGGGGGGTTGGTTGTCACAAGTTATCCAAAGGCTACAGCCAGAAAAGGAACCCAATAACGAAATAAATTGTCAAGCTGTATCCTCACTGACACCCCAGAGAAGGATAAAATAGAGCAGGAAAAGGCAGCTAGCATGCAAAGGAAAAAAGGGCAACAAAATCAAAACAACCCAGTGCATCCCATTCTGTTCTACTTTCTTTCCTTCTTTTCAAGATTATTCCCATTAAGATAACATTGTGACAAACAACCCCATAGTATGTGACAACCGACCCCTTGATGGGGTTGATTGTCACAATGTGTAAGGGTGTCTTTGATGATTAATTTCTTCTTTATTACAATAAGATAGAAAAAGTGAGGGGTACACATTTCAAGCCAACACTTTAAGCTTCAATGTAATGTAGGAATGACTATCGAAAGATGTTTAGGTGATGAGCAATTCTCAGTAGAGTAAAAAGTGTGCCTACTTACCCCGTTCTCCCCTATACACTGTGTGTGTATATATATATATATATATATATATATCATGCATTTTAGTGCTACCTAAAATAGTCAATATGGGAGATTTTGAGGGTCACGGCAGACACAATGCTTGAGAGTTAAGGCCAGGACACACCAGCCCGAAAATCGCCGTCGTAGAGTCGATAGGGGGTCGGGAGACGAATCTGTTTGGTGTGTGCCGTGACGTCGGCCGACATAGAGGTCGTCGGGCTTGTTTTGAGCCGATTGAACATGTTCAATCGGCAGCCGACCGTCTTTCATTTGGAGCAATTTGATTGGTGGAGGGCTAGCGAATCAGTGAAGCCCGGAAGTGAGGCGGGTAGCACACACAGCTAACAACAGCTAGCCATCGTTTTAATGTGTTTGTTCGTTTCGTTTTGAGAGTACTCACATGCATCAACCCTTGTTGACTGCTCGACACCATGCTCGACACTCTCTGCTAAAAATTGTGCTCTTATGGTCCATAAATATAAATACGTATTTCTATCTATGTTTATGCTCTAGAGAGCTGTCCCATCATTTCCGGCTTTCGTATTTTTTCGGGCCACAATACAGATTAGCGCCGCCTGCTGTTATGGAGACATTACGTCCCGCGCAAGCAACAGAGCGTACGGAAAGTCAGCAGTCAGTTTGGTGTGTTCTCTGGCCGCGACGGGAAGCCTGGAGCTTCCTGAAACGGCCGACTCCATTTTTTGCGTAGTCGGAACAAGTAGAAACAAGTCGGACTGGTGTGTCCTGGCCTTTATGGATCCCGGAAGCTTGAATCTGTCACAATACAACATCTTTCCAACTTTACCACAGTGACACTGGCCCTCATTTATCAATTTTGCGTGGAAACTGGTGCAGATTCTGGCGCAAATACCTCCCTACGCCAGGTATCGCGTGGGATTTATCAAACAGGCGTATCTCGCCAATCTCAGCGTACACCAGGCCATTATTGATAAATGTGGCGGATGAAAACGAGCGTATCACGCCCCTATATTTTCTCAGTTTAGAGGCCTCGCCCAGAGGTTTTACGACATGGATATGCGCAATACGGCACTTCCCTGAAGTAGAAATTGACAGAATAACAGCGAAAGTAGGAAAAAAAGAGTTTCATTTCGGAGCATTAGCCTACAAGCAGCATCAAATAACGACAGAAGGCAGCAGTTAGGAAGGAAATAACTGCTGCGGTCAACAGCGTTGGTGTTGACTCAAAATCGCCACTAAAAAAGCGTGTTGCTGTTCTGAAATGCAACCAACTGGGGGTGCGGGGCTGCGGGCATAATATAAGTGGTGGAGGAGAAAAAGACGCACCAACTGTCCGATAATGGTCCCCATAAAATAAATACAGGTCTGCAGAGATTTGAATGATTAGAATGTATTGGCCCTTTTAGATAGCACTACTCAAAAGGGTTTTAAAAACTAAAAATAACACATTTAGCGTTTTACTGTATGACAGCATGCGCTTGGCACGAGTGGTCAGCCCGGCCGTCAGCTGCACAAGCCGACCCGGCAGCGATCAGCTGTGAGAGCGCCCACCGTCCTGCTCCACCAGCAGATAGGAACAACGTGCCGGTTAAGGTGGAAATAAATCGCTCGCTTTAGCATCAATGACACATTAAAAGAGGAACTAACATCTACAAAGTGCGTCAAATAAATAAAATGTTAAGCTGAATGTTGTGCCGTGTATTTTTTTTTATCATAAAGAGCAGTGTATGTCTACTACATATTTAATACTTAGGCTAACATTTTGAATGAATGCAGCCCCCGTGCCTCAGTGTCCCCCCAGCTGCTCCAAAACGGAGACAACTGCCCTTACGTGCATGCAGCCCTCCTAAGTGGCCGGTGTGCGCACTATTGAATCAGCTCTCCTACTCAGTTGCACACCATAAGCTGCTCATTTTTAAGTGATTAATATCTTTATTTCGGTCTTATTTGCACTGCATTTGTATTATCTTCTAATAATTGTCCAACAAAGTCATCGGCTACCCGGCACAGCCTGCACTGCGAGTCCAAGCTGTTTTCAAATTTGCGTACACGAGCTGAGAGCTGGCGTGGGATTTGAGCGTACCCTACGCTCACGTCCATATTGATAAATGCCGAGATTTGCGTGGAAATGTACGTACACCCATTTTTCTGGTCTACGCAAGATTGATAAATGAGGGCCATTGTATTTTGTCTTTATTCTTGACTTTTTTTTTCTCAAAGTGCATACTGAAACATTTTTTTATTAATTATAATTGTATAATAATGAGTTTTAATTATTATTAATTATTTAATTATTAACTAATAATGTTTCTCTCTCGTGGCCCTAATACCCATGCATAATAACTAGATGGCTGTAGAGAAATAGACCAGAAGTACACAAAATGTGTGTTACTGCATCATAAAAGTTTTCTAATTTGGCTCGAAAGATTAGGTTTATGTTTGCTGGGGATTGATGATTAGTTATTTGTTTGTTTTTTTAGCACTATTGGGATCTTCAAAGAACTGAATCATAATTAGGAAAAAAAGTGAGAGAATCTTGGGTAATGCTTGACATTTCTAGAGCCACAAGATGAAACACCAGCACACACAAACAACTTCCACTCCTAGGTTTCTCTCTTGTCAAAGTTCAGTTCTCATTTAACTAGTGAGGCTTTGATCAGTGTTTGGGGGCATGTTGGTGCGGATGTTTGGGTTAATAAAAAAAAAACCTCACATGTCAGTGTTCATTTCACTGTGAGATCAGTTATATCCATGATGCATGTGCCAATCTAAGACAAACCAGCTGGAAAATATAAACAGACCAGTGCCAAATAAACACAACTCCTGAATGTAAATTTTCCCATATGGAGTGTAAGTTAAATGTGTGATGAGTGATGAGTTTGGTGCTTTTACTTGACATGATGTACAGGCTTTTCTATAAAGGAGACTTCTGAGACATTTGGATTGGCTAACATCAACTACTATTGAGTACACACTGAGGTAAACACATTAACCTTTAATATTACGTAATTCCTGAAGCACTTTGTGACCCTGAACATTGTCTGGAGCACAAGTTAAGTTGGATGTACAATTACATTTGACCAGCATCTATTTCTGTGTTGATTTGAAAGATGAATGCTGTGTTATGAATGACTGAGTGCCTACGGTTTTTCCAGGAATCCACTAAACGGTCTAGTACAGCTGGGTTTTATACTACAGGTTATTTTCCATATCAAAATATATCATACAAACTGCTTGATGTTTACTCTGTTCTCATAGTGATATGTGAGATAACCTAGTGGTTATCTAGTCGGAATATGTTCCCCCAATGTTAGATATTACACACATCCATGTTCAATGTTCCTATCATCAATAAAAGTATTTTTTCCCAACAGTATAATTTCCTTGTTTGTTATTATGTTAAAACACACACACACACACACACACACACACACACACACACACACACACACACACCTTTGTCGCTTTCATTCAGATGCAGTCAGGATTCAGCACAGTCACTGGTGCAAATCAAATAATTTATTGAGAAAAAGAAAAAGACCAAAGCAAATACAAAACACTTAGATAACTTTCCCCAAAGCTCATGAGCGTCATGATGATACAAAATATATGTTTGGTTTGATTTTTATTCTTTTCTCTGAAGCTGCACATCTTAAACCTATGGTGCTTTTCTTGACAAAAACAAGCAATACTTGTAATAATTCATCTATCTCTGTACAAATGAGGTAAAAACATCAACTTTGTCCACAACATTTCTGCACCCAGAACACAACATTTAAGAAGCTGTTTCTTATGGTACAAATGAATGGTGGTGGTGGTGGGAAGTGAGTGTCTGCTCGCTCCTTACAGCTCTTCGGGACTCGGACTTTCTCTGCAAAAGGTATACAAAACAACAACATGTGCATCTTACTTTCAGGCTTCGTCTCACACCTTACCTGACGACCAAGCCTCTTATATTTTTCAGCATGACAGCAAGCCATCAGCTCCTATTCGGATTAATGGTCTGACTTGTTTTCACACACTGCATCCCTTTAAATGAATAGTTCAACATGTCTTTATATTATTTTTAGCTTGGTACCTCACTCTGCTGTTGAAGACAATGTGACAAAAACCATTCATTTAACTGTGCGTGCATTTTTGAAAGAAATTGGCAAAGTTAGCTCATCGCCAGTTAGCTTAGCACAAATACTGGTAAGTGAGTGTTAGCCTGCCTCCAACGAATATAGACTTTACAACATCACTAAACGGCCCTGTGTGACTACCAGTATTTGAGCTAAGCTAACTAGCAATTCTTCAGAAATGCTCAAACAGTTAAAGCCACTACGAGTAACATGGCACGTTGGTGTCCCCTTTGGACAAAAGCGGTAGTATTTTTACGACGCCCGCTGTCGCAAAGCTGTTTTCTAGCTCGTGCCAGGCGTGCGAGTGTGAACTGAGAAGGGTGCAATATAGTGCATGTCCGTGTGTTGAAAGTGTGAGGCTCTTTTCGGCTCCGTGAGAGTGGTTTTGACACTGCATCAACTAATGCCAGTCAGTACACACACCTGATTGCAATGAGTTGATGCAGCAGCGTCACCTAACTACTCTCTCTCACGGAGCTGTGTCCTCACAGAAAGCGAATGAACAAGAGACGGCAGTTAGTATGGATCACGATGAGGTAATGTGTTTGTGTTGTTGATGTAAATAATGACTATTTCAGATAATGGTTATCTGATGATGGTGAAGCAAAGCAAACTTTGTGTTAGTACCAACCGCTCATTCATTTAGGAGTAAACACTGCAGTCTAGTTTCGCTCTCGTGAAATTGTATACACGTTGCTTGGCAACGCCCTCGTCCCGCCCGTAGCCTATATCACTCTCCCTTTTAGCTTTTCTTCATTGCATTCTCTTTTTTTCTTTGATGGTTCAGCCCCGTTATCAGTCATTATGACGACAAATAACTATCTCAAACAAGGCTCCCGCTCCCCTTCCCTCACCTGGAGGGATAGGCTTCTCAAATTGCGTTGCAGCGCCACACTGAAATCTGCAACCAATACAGATATGTGACCATAGAGCCTGCACGAGCGAACCGAAAATCGGACTGGGTGTGCGACCAGACCAAAAGCAGTAATAAAAACTATATAAAAACGTCTTTCTTTGCACTGATGGTCTCGTTTGCTGTTAAAAGTCAGAGGAAACATAAGGCTGTTTAAAAGATATTTAAATGCTACTCGTAGCCGCTTTAAAGGACTGGTTTCTGTCGCTTTGTCTTGTACGCCAAGTGAGAGGCAACAAGCCAAAGAAAATGTTGAACCATCCCTTTAACTGCTCCATGCAGACAGGCTCTGCCCTCTAGAAAGCGTATAAAAATCAGCGTCACCGCTCCACTGCTACTTCCAGCAGAATACAGCATTGATGAATGGCCAGGTCGGATTGCAGAGAGAGGGAGTGGGGCTTGGCTCAGGACATGTGACTTTTGTGGTTACGCCATTGCTGTGCAACAAACCATTTCCTCCTCTGTGCTACTACCGAGCTCCACAGTGCACTGGTGGCATATTTCACCTCAGAGCCAGGCACTTGTTACGAT
The DNA here is from genome assembly GCA_026122265.1 of Ammodytes dubius. Lineage (NCBI taxonomy): Eukaryota > Metazoa > Chordata > Actinopteri > Uranoscopiformes > Ammodytidae > Ammodytes > Ammodytes dubius. Next base: position 5,301,815 of record CM047505.1, on the reverse strand, counting down.
GCCCCCCCCCCCCCCCCCGTAATAATCATCTCTCGTATCGAAGGTGCAAAGATTAGATACCTTTTCAGAATCCTGCGCTCCCCTTTCCTACTTTTCATTTTTGTTTCTTGTTCTTTGCTTTTTCATTCTTTATTGACACATTGTCCTCACCGGTTCCACAGCAGCGGGAGTCTTTGTTAGGTAGAAAAGAGCCACACAAATGAGAAGGAACCTGTCATTTCACAGCTAGGATTATAACTGCTGTGCTATTATTTCCTCGTCATTTTATGTCAGCCAGTTTTCTCACAATCGCGAATTATAATTATAAGTAAAGGTAATTTAGAAAGGGGCAAAATAGTTTGAGTGAACTGTGTAGGGGGCAAATATCCCAGCTCAGAACTATGTGTGTGAATAATCAGTTATCCTCCTCCTCGTCTCTATTTATTTAGTAGTCACCTTGTCCAGCCGTTTGCCATAGTTTGTATTCCACAGAGAAACTGTTTGTTAAAACAGCCCCTTGCAGCCACCGCATTAGGTATGCCTAAGGAGGAGCTCACGCGAAACAGAGCAACTATTTTCTCTCACGTCCGCTCCCATGTGTTTGTTAAGAAAAGCTATTTGAATTTCTGTGCAACCCTCCCTCGGGGTGTGTGGGGGGGGGGGGGGGGGGGGGGGGCAAGGAGCGGGAATGTGAATAGGAAATCACATGAAGACGGGGGGCGCAGCAGCAAGTAGAACAAGCTTGATGTCTCACAACCCATGGAGTGTTGAAACTTGAAACACCCAATCAATACAGAATTACTCACCCCAGCCAAAGACACGATACCAGAAGAAAAAAAACCTGCGACCGTGATGGTCAAACGATTTTCCTCATACAAACATTGAAAGAAGCTGTGTACAGCTAGGCAGCAAAAAGAACACTATGTGTCCGATATAAATTGACAATCCAGCCTCTTGTTTTCTATATGGGCTACTCAGTATGATCCTACTCATCTTCACTATCTCATCAGATATATGCAATAGTCCTTTGTTTCTTTACAAAGATTAAAGTCAGCCGCAAGGTGCTAAAAATAGATTTTATGTGGTGTTGATTCACTCGGGTATATACATATAAAAAGTGCCGAAACATTTTCACTTTACATTTTTGGCCTTCAGCTGACACTCATCCAGAGCAGCTCACGATGAGTGTTAGAAAATAGAGGAAATAGTTTTTTCTAGTGGCTGTGACAGGAGCAGATTCTTTGTGACAGTGAAGCTAAGCTCCATCATGATGAGTAGCCCAGGTAGAGACTGACGCCTTGAACCCCAATGACAGGTTTGATAACGTCTGCTGTTCCTGCAAAAATTGTCATCCAAAGTAGAGGCAGCACAGAGCGACAGGCTCTTTTCACGGTGGGGACACTTACATCCCTGTGCCGGGCCACCGTGGTTGATTGACAGGGTTCATCATTTAGTACATACAACACCTGTGGCAGTTGTCAGAGTGAGAGAGGGGGACTGTGGAGCAAGTGTCTCAGTCAGTCTAGTCTGGAGTGAAGCCCCACAAACCCTGGGCTGCAGGGCGGAGCCAGCAGATATGAAGAGCCAGTAAGAGTATTCGGTAGGTTGAGGATTGCCGGAAAGGGATGTGTTGAGATTATCCCGCGCACCAACTGCACACGGCCAATCACACTCTCACTATATGTGCGGGCGAATCGTCCTCTGTGGTCAAAGGTGAAAATCCACATTTTGATTGGTGCACCAGATTTCCGCGCTCTTGCACAGAAGTTCTTGCAGCCGTATAGCTGCAACACGAGGGATTCTGGGTACTCAGATAACAGTCAGTCACTCTTCCTCGCTGCTCCCTAACCCCGCTAAGCGTCCTGTACCAATTTATTGTTTCGGGATAAGCCCCCAGCTGTAGTTATTCTCCTATGTCAGTTTGTGCGTCTCAAGCTCAGAGGTCGCTGGTCTCTGCTTGCTCATACAGTGCACGCAGCTTCTCAAAGCGAGGCCCCCACTCCCCCAGTGTCTCTTCCCTCCTGGCCGGCTCGTCTCCACCGTCGGTCCCCCCTGTGTCTGGCCCCGTGGAGCTAAAGGAGCTGAGGGAGCCAGCGGGCGAGCCCCCTCCCTCCGTGGAATAGACCTGCAGGGAGTCAAAAGGCCCTGTGTCAGGGTGCTGGTCGGCGTCACGTATGATCTCACACAGGTAGCGTGCCAGGTCTTGGCTGGAGAAAGAGAGGGAGCGACGTGCTGCTAGCTGGGAGGGCCGTGTCTGGCCCTGTGCTGGGAGCCCGGTGGGGGGGACGTCCCTACGGAGGCCCATGGAGGAGGAGGAGGTGGAGGCTGCAGAGGGGGGCAATGTGCTGGAGCTGGCTGTCCTGCTCAGGGGGTCACAGGGCGGAGCGGGGGCCGTCTGGTGGAGATGGTGGAGATGGTGGTGTGGAGGAGGAGGAGGGTGGTGGTACAAGGCTCTGGAGCGGCAGTACTGCACCGACTGGGCAGGGCTGGGCTGGAGGGACTTCTGCAGCTCTGCCATGTCGTAGGCGTTCTGGGGACACACAAACAGAGCAGGTGTTCAGAAAGTAATATACATTTGTTTTGTCACCGCCCCCACACACTTCATCAGTGTTTTGGAGCGACAGAAAACTTTGCACATGAGACTTGACATTTCCTAAAATGTCCCGTTCTCTTCAGCGTGTTTTAAAGCGTTGAACAACAAAGCAGCAGCCAAACGTTCTGTGCTGTGAGCAGTTTTCCTTGTGTGAGTATTACTATTCAATATTCCCATCAACATGCTATGAACCGAAATAAAGGAGACATGCTATCAGTGGGTCAGATAATAAAATAAAAATATGATCAAAGTTTAAATTACAATGATCAAACCTGGACATATAGTGAACTGTAGTCGCCCTAACCTGATGAAGTTTGTAAAAATGAATACTAGGTTGCAAAATGTATATCAATATACATATTCAGTACCTTTTTATTGGCCATAAACTTTCCATTTAAACGCTTGTAGTCAAGAAAACAGGATTGAAGCATATAAAAAAACTTCAAGTCGCGTTTATCGCAGTCACGTGCGGGCAGCTTATGCTCTCGCCTCACAGGGCTGGTGGAGACAACGGCATAGATTAAAATCAGAATGTTTTTTGGGGTACCTTTGGTGGAGACTAGGGGTTATGCATTATAAAAGTGTTAAAAATATGACTTAAGTTATGTGTGGTATTTTGAAACTCAGACATTGAAGAGATAGTTCAGTATTTTTGAAGTGTGGTTATATGACGTACACATGCATAGTACGTGTGATACCTTATGGTGATGACTGTCAGTGCAGTCATTTTAATGAGTTTGGAGAGACGTCTCCGTAGCAGACTTGTACTGTTGCAGAGGGGGCCAGCAAAAAATATATATGTTCTATTGCCTATTGTACACTAAATTTAGGATGTTTTCATTGCTCCTTCTGCTATAGTCACGTCTCCCCCAAACTGACCGCCATCTCGATAAGGTAAAAGACTACTAGACTATGCATAAGTACCTCATACAACCCCACTTCAGAAAATACTGAATTATCCCCTTAAAGCATCTAATTGCAAGGCATGTCTACATAGATATAGCTTATAATTACAAATGAAAAGTTTTTTTATTAGGTAAAACCAAGACACTTTCCCTGGACTTATAAGGAAAAATTAAAGTGTGAACATCAGCAACTTTTGGCCGATGACGATTATTCTCAGGCTATATTCGGACCGTTAAATCGGCCAGTAGATTAATTGGTCGGGCTCTAGTACATTTTAAAATTCATGAAGCAAGGTTATCTGGGTCCCTCCCATACATCAATATTGTTCATGAACATGCACACTTAAACCCATTTTCTGTAGTTCATGCTTAAATCTACTTCGTTGATGCTATGGTTTATTTACTATGTAAGAAAATGTATTTCCATATCTTAGTTAATGTATTTGTTTAATTGTTTTAATGGATATAACATTTAATTTACACTACGTATTTACTGTATGCATATCCTTTTTAGGAACTAGCTGAATGTATGATATTTTATGAATGTATGTCCAAATGGTCAATAAAGAGTTGCAAAAAACTAAAACACGTCTTCAGTCACACATACAGTACATAGCAGAGAGAAAGGATGAATGTTTTGGAGGAGATGAGGTGGGGAAAAATAAAATATGACGGATAGAGAGAGAGCAGAAATATGAAAAGAGAGTGGAAAACAATCAGCACTCTCCATTACGTTTACTCTGAATGTTCCACCTATTTCAGTTTCCAATCCATCTCCCTTTACTGTTTGGAGAAGTTACAGTAGGTTGGGGGATATTTGTGGTGTGTGTGTGTGTGTGTGTGTGTGTGTGTGTGGTGTGTGTGTGGTGTGTGTGTGTGTGTGTGTGTGTGTGTGTGTGTGTGTGTGTGTGTGTGTGTGTGTGTGTGTGTGTGTGTGGGTGTGTGTGTGGTGTGTGTGTGTGTGTGTGAGAGAGAGAGAGAGACCAAGAAGATAAAATATATATATGAGTGAAGGTGATTCAGATAAGAAATGAAGGGCATTTCTCCTTCCATCCATCTGTTTAAGGAGCTGCCCTTACTCTCGCATATACTGTAACAGCCAATCATTTCAGTGCTGTTATTATTCCACTAGAAACTGTAACCACGGCAGCAGAGATGAAAAACACACACACACACACACACACACACACACACACACACACACACACACCACACACACAGATGAAGATGTAGGAGGAGGAGGTAGAAGAGAAGACACACACTGAGGAGGAGATGGTTGCTTTGTCAAAGTGATTATGTGATGAGTAGAGTGCTTTTTCCATTCCCCCAGAGAGCTTTCAAACAAGACTCTTGAGAATTCACAGAATGTCAATACATGTCCTCACAAGTATAGCCGTACAAACATGTGTGTGTGTGTGTGTGTGGGTGTGTATCAGAGTGTTTACCTGGTCCTCCTCCCCGCCTCCCTCTTCGTCATAGTTGAGGACATTCTCCCGTATGTCCTCCCAGCCATCATGGTGGGCAGACGCGTGGTAGACTCCCTCCTTCAGGCCTTTGTAGCTCCTCCAGCGAGTGTAGAGGAAGATACCCAGCAGCAACACTGGAGTTCAGAGAGAGAGAGAGCGAGCGACGGAGGTTGATCAGTGCGGGTGGTTCGGCATTTCAAATCAAACGATTAAGATTCTTTCAGCCAATTAAGACGTGGCCCCGAGAGAGAGGTTTGCTGTTTGATGGAGATGGCCTTAAGCGTCATGTGCCCAAGAGCTGAGCTGCTAATGGGATAAGTTGGAGGGGTTCAACTTATAAAGAGGCCTTCTAATGATGAGGGTTTGAAGCAGGTAACTTTTTTACTGCAGTGATCTTTTGGGGGGCTAGCAGTTGAGTTTTTGTAATTCTCCAGGAGACCAGCTCTACCGAGCGGGTGTTTTAGGCAGCTCCAGCTAAAGAAACCCTGCTCACATATTCACACTATACACTGTGTATAAAAAAATAAATCACACATTAGCAAGCCGTTGCCTACTAGAAAAGTGGGAGATTCATATAACTGCCCAGCCACAAACAAGTCACACACTAAAATATCTTGTTGGACCATCTTTAGCTTTGATTATGGCACATATTCGTCGTAACACGTTTTGATGAGTTTTATTTGGCACATAAAGTTACTTAGAACCTAGACCTGACCAGCTGAAGCAACCCTAGATCCTACACTGCCACACTGGCTTGTACAGTAGGCCCTAGGCATGATGGGAGCATCATTTTATCTACCTTTCTTCTTACCCTGATGCACCCATCACTCTGGAACAGGGTCGGTCTGGTCTCATCAGACCGCACAACCTTTTTCCATTGCTCCAGAGTTCAATCTGGGTGCTCCCATAGATAATTGAAGCATTTTATCCTGATAAGCCCCACTAATAAGGGTTTTTCTTAAGGCATTGTCCATATCCCTTGTTCTCTTCACTTTGTGCGCTTGGAAATGCTCTTACTTTCACTATTAAACATTTCCAATGTCGATATTTAACATTTTGATTCCACCAAATCATTTGAATTACTTTAAGTGATCTCCTATCATGATCATTAAAGATTTTTTTCCAACCACATTTCTTCCTCAACGATGACGTTTCACCACTATCTATCCAGGTTTTACTAATGCTTTGGACAGTTCTTAAACAGTTTTAGTATTTTCATCTTCTCCTGAGTAGTTTACTTTGTTTGATGCAGGCCAATAATTTCAACCCTCTGAAACAGAGTTTAATCTTTTCCAAAACTACAGGATATGTCTTCTTAGATGGTCGTTTAAGAATAAGAATATATTCACTGCAACAGTTAGGGTTTAATAACTTGTTGAAACATATTAATCACTGCTGTTTTTGACCGATGGAGGGCCTATTTGCCTAGTAAATGGTTCAACCAGGTCACAGTGAATATCCTGTGTCTCCAAAAGATAACAGTGGTATATATGCATACACACTAGATCAGAATGTCGACAAAGAGTCATCTATTTTAGAGTTTTTACTTGAAGTTAATCACGTCGATGAAGCTTGAGATATGTGACTTGACTGGCCATGTATAGCTTTTCAATTAAAAGTATCCTACTCACATTACTAAGATTCAAATCCTTTACATTAGAAGTTATTACAACGGAGTGATTGTATGATAAGGTTCTGTAAGTAGAAAACATCCTCTCTAGATGAATTGCAAAGTATGCAGTACATTACACTAAATTCAAAGTATACTAATTTTTTCCTGGCTAACTGCAGTGCAGCCCAGACTCCCGTTATTAGATGACACATTTGAAAATAAAATACATTAACTTAAGTAAAAAGCAGGTTGAAGGCAGCACACACATTAACACACACAAACACACACACACACACACACACACAACACACACACACACACACACACACACACACACACACACACACACACACACACACACACACACACACACACACACACACACACACACACACACACACACACACACACAGTTGAACCAACCTGCATGTAGTTCCCTCTCTAGTGGTTGCTGTGACCTTTTCAGATGTCTAACCTTGTGTAGCCCAGCGGATAAGTACCCAAGGTTAGACATCTGAAAAGGTCACAGCAACCACTAGAGTGTGTGTGTGTGTGTGTGTGTGTGTGTGTGTGTGTGTGTGTGTGTGTGTGTGTGTGTGTGTTTATGTGTGTGCTGCCTTCAACTGCTTTTTACTTAAGTTAATGTATTTTATTTCAAATGTGTCATCTAATAACGGGAGTCTGGGCTGCACTGCAGTTAGCCAGGAAAAAATTAGTATACTTTGAATTTAGTGTAAAGTACTGCATTCATCTGCTCACACCCACACACACTCTAACTGTTTTAGTCTGCCAATTATGTTTTCACTATTATTAAGCTGTGATTTATTTCTTTAAATAAAACAACTGAATCAAAAGGACCCTCCCCCCCTCGCACACACACATATAAAATGAAAAACTGGTAGAATCTTGGATGCAACGTCAAGATAATATTAAAATCGTATTAACTGAATTATCTTCAAATCTGTTTTATGCAAAGCCTGTACATAGGAGAGCTGTGTTTAATCGCATTTTGAGAACATTAGCAATCACATACCACAAACAAGTTCAACTGGCAGCCCTATAAATAGCCCATCTGTCTAAATCCTATTATTCGGAGCTAAGACAATCTGTGATCTTAAACAATACAAGTACACATTTTAAGCACCCACTGCTTCTGCCTCCACCATCAGTGTTTTCCCTCTGCATCGCAACTAAAATCAGCAGCCAATCCATCATGTAAGCACACCGACAGACGGCACTCAAACTCCAAGAGAATTGATAACTCCCCATTAAACAGCCCACCCTCTGACAACTCTCTAAGAGTAAATCCACTCAGCCTGAAACCAGCTGCACAGTACGGGAAAGAAATCAATAGTAATTTACAGTCAGCTTGTCCCCCTCACCACAACTCCAGTGTCTGGCAGATTTATGAGGCCAAATTGATTCAGAGTGATTCACCATTTAGTTTTTTTGAGAGTTACGTAATGGCTTTTAATGACAGTGAACAAGAGGTGACACGAAGATGAAGGAACTGAAAGAAAGGCTTTTGGGTTTTGGCAGGAAAACGCAAGACCAACATGTTAGACAGGCAGTGGATTGGCAAAAGCAAAGTCACAGGTTAAGTCCCATGGCCCCAACTGTAATGGTCCTCATTAACTGTGGGGTGCCCTCAACTACCCAAAGACAGGAAAAAAAGAAAAGTACTGAGAGGCAGCTGGTCCAGCATCCTGAAGATATCCAGAGTCAGTGATAATATGAGGCATGAGGCTTTGAAGCTACATTGCGTAACTTTTTCATATCAATGAATGTAGGTTACATTCAAGCCAATGCCAAACGAATTGTTACAAAGTTGATTAGGCCTATCAGCTCCACACAACTCTGTATTTTGTCAGAAGAGCAGCATTTACAAACTGATGTCAAAATCAAAATCAGCACTGTCAACTGAAAACAGTAGAAATGGTATTACGTCCTTCAATTAACACTGAAATGCACAATAGTGAGTCAGGGTAAAATAAAAACTTCACGTTCAGTCAGACATGATGGTGGTCAGATGCTTTTTTTGATTAGTATGACCACGTTTTATTTTGTTTGGATCTGCTATCCTTTCACACCAAAAAGAACCATGAATCAGTTCCGGGCTGGTACTGGGGCCAGTTCAAAACTGGTTACAGCCTTATACCAGTTATGAACCGGTTGGTTTCACAACGACCAGAGTCTGCCATGGAGCAGGCAAGAGAGCAACGTCATGACGTCACCGTAAACGTGTGTGTACGTCGCCCGACGCCGCTGCTCTCGTGGCTAACGCTAAAGCTAGCGCTAGCTTTAAGCACAACAACAGCGGCGAATACGTCTTATTTTTACACGTGTTGGCTCTCACTACACGTGTTGGCTCTCACTTTATCTCACGTTTGTCCAGTGAAAGGCTAATGTGAAGCCAGTGAAATGCTTTTAATGTGACGCCGCAGCCTTAATGCTCTATTTGTAACTTAACTGCTGCGCGCTGATCTAAAGATAGTGTTTTTCAATATAGAAAGCCGTGTCTCTGGCATTCCCGGTGGTGACACAAGTTTATTTTGCTAAAAGAGGACCCATACAGCATATTTTCGCCAGTCAATTTGACCGCTGCGTTCGGTAATTATGTTATGTTTACGTCTCGTAGTAGCGGTGTTTTTAAATATGGCGGGCATGTGGTTTGAGTTGGTCTGGTTGGTCAGGATAATCCCTCCCCCGGCCGCTGGCGCAAGCAGTTCTTACTTCAAACCCTGCTCAATCCTGGGGTTTGAGTTGAACCGGTTTTTAGAGCCCGGAGCCGGCTCTCTGGCGTTGTGAAACCAAAACACTGGCTCTAGCTCCGAAATAGCCCGGAACTAGCTCCGATTTTTCGGTGGTGTGAAAGGCCTAAGGGGGGCTGAATACTTTTGCATGCCACACTTTTCAGTTTTTCATTTCAGGGCCCGACCGATTTGGATTTTTTGGGACCAATGTCGATTATAGGCTTGTAAAGTGCCTTTTCGTTTGGTGCTTTACGTCTTAATGCAATAGCTTATTAACCCGACAGCGGGTGATAGCTCCGGCTCATGACAACAGAGATAAACTAATGAAGCCAATATTAAGATCAAACAGAAAAATAGGAAAAAACAACGACAAAAATAATGGATGAATGTATAAATAAAAAGATCTATGAACAAGATTGCTTTGAGAACGACTGTGCTGTACTGAATGGATCACTATCCTCTGTGCATTAGGGCTGAGGCCTATGTGAGGGGGGCAATTCAGCCTATAGAGGGACTGAAGTATGCTGCTTGGAGTATGCCACTGGAGTTAATATCTGTGTTTATAATTGTGTTCTGCTTCTTCCATCGGCTAAGCAGTGTGTTTGTGTGTGTGTGTCTGAGTGTGTGTGTTTGTGTGTAAGAAGTAGTGGCTGGTGTCAGCTCCACAGGGAAGTGAGCAAGGAAGATGGAGGTCAGGGTGTGCAAGATGAATTGGTTCTGTTCAAAGTCCCTCTCTGGAGGGCAAACAGAGAAATGGAGAATTTGATCGGTATTTCTGACAGTGTGCGTGTGTGTGTTTGTATGTGTTTGTGTGTCTTTAAGGGTGAAGAGTGAGCCTGAAAAGAGAGATTATGTGTTTGCGTGTTTGTTTACACTGCCTCCAAGGTCCTATGGTCTATTTGACCGTACCGCCTTTTTTGTTTAAACTTTCTCACTCAGTTTGCCTAACTTGTACTCCTCTCCTCTACTTTGCCAAGCTGCCTTAAACTATTTTATTTTCCCCTTTCTTGGCCTTAAACAAAAACCACTACTCAACGTCAAACTTACAACTTACTCCTGAATCTCCGGACTGAATCTCTCCCTTGGGTTTTTTGCACTGAATTGCAAACAACACAAACACAAAATCCCATCCACACCAATACACTTCTAAACATTATTGCTACAGTCATAAAAGCAAAGGAACTGGTGGAAATGAACTGATGTTGAGGGGGAACATCCCAATGCACAATACCCTTTGCAGGCATTCTTATCCAGTAAGGGAACATTTCTCAAACATTTCAAAAAATTGGCGCTGAATGTGTGTGTGTGTGTGTGTGTGTGTGTGTGTGTGTGTGTGTGTGTGTGTGTGTGTGTGTGTAATGGGATTTCCAGTCATACAATCAATAGCCGCACTGCCCTGCAATGAGATCAGTGTCTTTGAGTACATCAACACAAGTCAATAATAGGCATCATCAAACTATAATTAAATGTACTGCAGCCATCCGTTGATTTAACAATACTCTTTGTCTCACTGCTTTTGTGTGTGTGAACACGCTAAACCGGCTAGGTTTCTTTGTGTAATACCAATACCAATATGTAGCTGTTTATCACCCTTCACTTAAACTGATGTCCAGAGCCGGCCCAAGCCTTCAGGGGGCCCTAAGCGAAATATGATTAGGGGGCCCCCCTCCAATGTTAGTGCTGCTGAAACTATAGATCTTTGCTAAATATCATTCACACACCCAGTGTTTTCCGCGAGTGCCTCCACTGTGCAGCTGTGCGAAAATGTTAGACAGCCGAGATTCCGACCCTCCTAGGGGGTCCGGGGGTATGCCCCCCGGGAGATTTTTTTAACCTTTTTAAAGTGAAATGCATGAATCTGGTGCACTTTGAGGGAAAAATTAAGAGGCTAAATCTGAGAAATTGTGTGAACAAAACATTTGGATACACTGGGTCAGATGAATTAGAAGCTATTGAAGGACACATGGATTTTCCATACAAATATTAATATAAAATTAAATATTATGGAGGGTCCTCTGGGTTGGGCTTGGAGCTCTTTTTCTTTTACGGGACATATTTCTCTGTAATATAATGAATGCATTTAAATTCAGTGAGAGGAACGAAGCAGAAGAACTCTGTTGTCCAGCTACTGTATCTTTTTTTCCACAGACGAGGCTGAAATAGGCTATAGACTATACACAGTGCATGGGCAACTGAGGGCAGCCCCATTTCCAATTGTTTTTAAATAAACTCAATACACAGTGTGCATGGATGTGAACGTGACAATTTCGGATTACCTCCCAGATGAACTGATTACATTTTTAGGCTACTAATTATCTAGACCAAAACATTTTATTATTTTTTTTGTATGTTAACTCACATTTGCATAATATGATGTTAATATCAAACACAAAAACTAAAAAAAATTTTTTTTTTTTTTTTTTTTTTTTTTAGGGGGCCCCCCTGGCGGTCGGGGGCCCTAAGCGACCGCTTAGTTCGCTTATGCCTCGGGCCGGCTCTGCTGATGTCTACCTTCAAATCACCACATCTACAGGAACATAATTGTAGGACAATTACAATGAGTATTTGCAGGTGTTAAGGAACAAAAACTCCTCTTCAATTTTTAACAGAAGTTCTTCCACACACTGACTATTTTCATTCCAAAAAAAACGAACGTGTATATGTCCCCAAAGTTTGTATTTTATTTGTGTCATTCGTTAAGCTCATAGTCTGATATGACACTGAATCCAAGGCAAATTTTTGTCCAACATCATTTTAAAGTGGCTCTGCTTATGTCTCTCTTTTGCACTCGTTATCAATCCTGAACTAGCTAAGGAGGTTTTCAGAGACGAATACTCCTGTGAACATTTTATTGCGACCAATGTCCAGTCCACAATCAAAATATGATGAAAAAAACACACAAAAAAGTGCAGGCACAATGCCGTCCGTTTTCTAGCTCTACAAACACATTCTCTGGAGGGTTTTAAATCAATCCTACGTCTTAGCTTTATGTTGGGAAAGATACTAAGGCAGAAATAAAAAAAATTTTGCTCTTTTGTTTCTGGTCATGGGAGATTGGAGTAAGAGCAACAGTCAACATTCTTTTTGGCATTTTTTTTATGTTTTATTAGACATATTGGAGAGACAGAGTTGAAATGGGGCAAAGAGGGTATACTGTATTATGTATCATATGTACCTGTGGCTACAATAAAGCTTTATATATGCCACAATCACTGCACAGCCCAGCAATATGAGGCTTGGAAACAATCTGGTCACTTCTATCAGAGGGCTTTCGCACATAATTATTGCCTTTTTCTATTACATGGTACCAGCTCTTCTCTACTCTACCAGCCTTGGGTTTAATGTAAGTTAGGTAAGTTGTTTTTCATTGCAAGATAGTGCATATGAAAATACCGCCGCAGAGTAGCTGTAACATTAACCACCGATGCGTCTTAATCAGGGCGATTATTTACACATTTTCGTTTTGGATAACGTATTCTAGGTCTTATACCGCTCAGAGAAACGTGCCGTATTATAGCAGGCTGTATTATTGTTTCATTCATCTTGTTTCAACATGCAACATTAACCAACATGATTATGTGTGCACTGCCATCTTGTTTGAGAGTTGCTGGTAGACTCCATGACTACAGTACATATAAAAGAGGATGACTCTCATGTCGTGTGGCCTTGTCAAGCTTGCGCTGAATTTTCCACCAAGGTAAGGAACAGCTCTATCTCATTGAGTGACCACGGCATGATTGTCCAGGACACCGTTTTTTTTTTTTTTTTTTTTTTTAAACAAAGAGACAGCAAGCTCCAAAACTGCGACCGCAACAGTAGCTTGGCTGTTTGTTATGCAGGATAGGGCACTGCCGACTGATGATGCCCCGTGGTATGCAGTGTTTCACGTCACCGTTAAGTACCTGTTCCATGGAACCTCGACTGAGTAGGGACCAACAAAGTAAGTAGGCTGCCAGGTATCAGAGTCTTTTACATAGTGGAAAACCAAAAAAAGGCAAGTAGAGTAGAGTAGAGTAGAGCTGGTACCCTGTGGTGGAAACGTGCCATAGATAATCACATTCAAACAAAAGGTAAATTTAGAGTCTGCATTCCACTCAACCCACCTGTCAGTAGAATGTCACAGAGATCTGTATCTAGCACTGAGTTTGTGCAGACATATGGTTATAAAATGGCGTGTTTAAAAATAGAGACGTATTGTTTTTGGCAGGTGTATTGTTTAGGCAGTAAATCAAACACTTCAAAGCTATTGGAAGTTATGCTATTTACTATACAGCTTGTCTATTTTTGTTCTACTTTTTAATGCCTGTTCGGTTTAGAAAGTTAGAGTTGTATGTTACTAAATGTGTTTGTGTGAAGATTTCATACAGTGAATTATCCAAACAAGCATCTTCTGAACCTCCCTCATAGACTGTAATTACTGTGAATGCACACCTGAAACACTTCACCCTCCTTCATCTGAAAAAGCAGATTTTGCTATCAGACTAATTATCTTTGACTTCACATTGCTTGGGCGAATCATGATTTTTCTCACAGCTTTCTCAGCAGTCCTTCTCATCTCCACATGGCCTAAGTGGGTATTAATGTAGCCTGAGGAATATGAGGGAGGATCTGGTATTCTGTGTTTAGTCAAGATTAAAATGGGTTTGGCCCCTGAGCTGGCTGCTGCGCTGTCCATTTGGAGCACTTACAAGCTAAGATAGACATTCTATATACTAATCATTTAAGTGGAATTGAGTTTGTTTTGCTTTTGGGCATTGTAAGCTGATCGTCTGAATTGCTTTTTTGTCTTGATGCTGCAGTTTTAGATGCTGTGCATCTATTATGAAAATAAGGAGATTGGAAGGAAATCGTAAAGTGCATGCGAATGGAAAAAGGCGAGACACGCAACTATACAGTAGTGGACCTGTGGAACGGAGGAGATAGGCCTACTCTAGTAGGAAATTAAACCCAGACGTGACAACAACAGTAACTTTCAGTGCATCGTAAACCGACAGCAACTGCAGGAAAAGGAGCTTATAAATAAAAAATGTTATATAAATATAAGAAATATAAATGTGTCTATATACTTTCTAAATATAGCATTACTAAGATCATTAAACCCTCACAGTTATTAAGGTATCTTTTACAAAGCTCACTATCATTAAATCTCCCCAAAACGCCGTCAAATGGTTGTCTGTGATGTGTCCTCTCGAGGACTTGTAGCTTTTCATAGATTTAGGAGCTACTTTTAGTGCTAAAATGCTTTGTGAAAAACACTTATCTTAACAAGTTAGGAGTCCTAAAATTAGGAGTGAAACGCCCCTTATTTTCAAGAGTTACTCCTAAATCAGCCAGTTAGGACCTACTCTCAGCCTTAAAATGTTTTGTGAATATGGCCCCAGTTGTATAACTATCCACTCACAAATTCATCAAACACATTATCATCATGTTCTTAAAATCTGCACACTAACCTTTTTATTTTGCTTGCTGCAATGCTCTATTGAACAGTATGAGACATACATATATTGCTGTTTATAACTATACTACTACAACCATGTGCAATTATGATTCAAACAAATTATTCTCCTGTGGTTTTATCCTAGAGATCATCTTTGTGAAAGACTCATGATGATGTTTCTTATCTGCCTCAAAGTAATGCTAGCAGCTCTCCATTGGCTGCCAGATCACTGACTATTTCATATGAATAAAACTTAGTCTGAATCGATCTCATGTGATATTCTAACCTGCTAGCTCAATCTTCCTCCAAACATTCAACAATGCACACAGATAACCTTGGAAACATCATTCACCTTGAAGGACTTTGGTGTGATATAATCAAGGAAGCTATAACTGAACTGGCTGCTTATATTAGTTGATCTGGCACAGGAGAATGCTCCTATATATTCAATATGTTTCAACATCTGTGTGCCTTATCTGA
This sequence comes from Ammodytes dubius, assembly GCA_026122265.1. Taxonomy (NCBI): domain Eukaryota; kingdom Metazoa; phylum Chordata; class Actinopteri; order Uranoscopiformes; family Ammodytidae; genus Ammodytes; species Ammodytes dubius. Next base: position 5,286,590 of record CM047505.1, on the reverse strand, counting down.
TGTCCTTCGATAATCTCCCCATGCTAAGCCTGTGTGACTGCTCAAGGCTCAGAACCATCGTAGTGGGGATTTTCTTATAGATCATCACAAATTAACTACAAGTACAGCTTCATTAAAGGCACATCTGCTGCCTGTCTCTGGGGTTTTCTGTCATGCATTTGGGCTGACATTGCATTGGTGATGGCTTGTTCCAATGGTTAAATACAATTCCAACAGACTTGAGGTATTATCATCCACCAGTTAATGCAAGAAAGGACACAATTTTAATTAGAATTCTAACAAGGCTTTTCATTGTCTATGTTTTTTGTATCAGATGCTGGAGCTGTTTAATGCACCAACAGCTTTCAAACATTCCCTATTTGCGGTTGCATTACAATGTGAGAATAATGAATAACGGACCAAATGAACACTTACATAAATAAACATTCCCTGGGATGGATTTTAAGTTTTAAGTTGATTTTACCGAAATTAAATAAAAGTAGAGCTACCTTTGCCTTTCAAAACAAACGCTCAAATTGTACTTTCCCATTCCCGATCTACAGCCCAGAATCTGTGACCAATAGGGGCCTTTGCATTACCGAGAAATCTGAATCTCGTGTTTGAAGACTTGCAATGAACTACAGTCCACACAGCTGTGGATATGTTGCTTGAGGTTGAGATGGCTTTGGCCTCGACACTTAGCGATTTGGAAGACGGCACTCAAATCTTTCATTAGCAAGAAAGAGGAATGTTCTGTTTTGCCGACCGACCACGGCAAAAGTTTAATTTACCAGTTAACCCCACTGTTCGCTAAACAAACAGGGCTTAATACGTCACCTTGTTCATTGCTCTGCTTGGTCGTAGTGCTATCCAATTGTGTGCAGTGGTATTTGAAATGTATGCGTATGTGCCGCCCCATGAGTTGGAAAGGTCTATTGATCGTGGCCAGACCCTATATCGTTCTAGATATGGGTCTGGATTTCCAGGCTACATAACGTCGGCTTTCTGGCACAAATTAACAGTCCCCAGACCAGCCAACCAACCACACACTCACCCACACACGACACAAACACACAGTTAGTTATACAAAGGCATGGAAAAGGAATGCAAAAGTCTAAGTCTAGAAAGGGGTAATAGGCGGCTGCATATATGGAAAAAAAACACCTAACCCTAAAAAAATTCTAACAAAAGGTTTTTCAGCTGTTTTATGTAGTACTAGGTGTCCTTAATAACATACTAAAAGTCTACCAAAATTTGACCACTAGAAAGGTGTCATTTTCAAGATGGACATTGTTTTAGTTTTAAGCTTTTTTTCAACCTCTTTCTAAATTTATAATGGGATCCGGATGGGACAGAATGTTCAGAGGCAGAGTGGGGGAACCAACTGTTACAGTGTAGAACTGTTGTAAAAATACACCAAAACCTATGATATAACTGCCTGTCACTCCTACAAATTAAACCCTACATGGATAATTCTTACAACAAAATGTAGGACATATTCTGCCGGTCGCATAGATGTGACTACTGAAGCAATTGGACCTACACAATGGGAAGTCTGGGCTTCCAAGCTAAATGGTGTCTAACCAACTGCCGCCTTGATAACTGAGACATGACATTTCTGGAGAAAGGCAGACTGTACCACACTTTTAAAATGCTCTGGTTCTCATATTCTTCACATTACAGACATAATCTCCACACTGTGTCTTCATCAGATTCTTCTGGTTCTAACAATAAAATTATTTTGTCAGTTAGACTCATGGTCTGTTAGTTAGAGGCAGTGGTTTGAGGTGACGTTTTGGATGAAATTACCTCTCTGAGGCCTCGAAAAGTTGGGATTTCTGTCTGATCACAGACCCTCAATAAGACATACACTCACCTTGGTGACTCACTCTGCCCATTAAAGGGCAATTTCACTTTTTTTTCTAGATTTTTTTTCTTCTTTTTTCCGCTTTATTAGACAGTTTGGAGAGACAAAGTTGAAATGGGGTAAACACTCTGCTCTTTGAAGGCCTATTTCACACATGAAAAAAATGTTCATGTCTTTCAATAATAATTTTATCTAGAAATGTTTAAATATTCCACATTGTTTCAATTAGAGTTCAACAATTCACTACCGTTCATACTTTAGACTATTTCTAACTTTTCCACATCTTCATACTCCTTTAGCTGATTCATATACATTCTCTCTCTAGGTCGTCCTCAGACGAGCCCTCCATCAAGCCATCAATGTACTTTAGCTCCAAGTCTATTCAATTACTATTTCACAGTTCTAAGTTTTTTTATCCATGTCTTTCAACGTATTCATAATTTCAGAAATAAATATTATTCAAACCTCTATATATTCAACTTTTCAACTCCATTTAAACTCCTTTTATACAATTATGACCTTCATAAACTTTTTCAAATCTTCATACTCAGCTATCCAGTTTAGCGTAAGCTGTTTCAGCATTCACACGCATTTTCAGCAGGAAATGCATTTTCTATGACCATCTTTAGTCCCCTAAAAAACATAGTCTTAATGCTTGCAGGTTTCCATACTTTTATGAACCTACTTGGTGCAATAGGCACACTGATGGAAGGCACAGGACTGAGGGACATTATGGAAGTTGTCTATGGATCAAATGCCGTCCAGCACATGATGACTGGAAAGTCAGTGCAAAGAGCTTTTCGTGGACATTTGCTGGTGGACAGATGTCTTAATCACCTAGTTGTGTCAGAGCTGCAGGAGGATGACTCACAGTTTGAGACATTGGTGAACCAAGCTGAAGAGATATACTCATCCATGGTAACGAAAGAAACAACTTTGGAGAGTGCTGCAGCATCAGATATGCTACACCAAATCAAGGAAAAGGTGGACATGAAGAGGGCAGACCTTAGCACAAGGTCAAAAACCCGCCGGCTGTGGGTAAACTATCAGAAGATGCTGCAGACAGCCCGAGCTCTGATCAAAGCAGATCGTACCGGATCTTGGAAGATGCACTTGCGCACAATGTTGGACTGTCTGCCAATATTTGCTGCCGCTGGGCACTACAACTACCTGAAATCGGCATATTTCTACCTCCAAGAAATGTGTCAACTCGAAACAAGACACCCTGATGTACATGACACGTTTTCCAGGGGCTTCCATGTGATACGCCGCAGCAACCAGTACTGGGCCGGCCTTAGCTCTGACCTCGTCATCGAGCAGACATTGATGCGATCCTTGAAAAGCAGTGGAGGCTTGACCCATGGAAGTGGAATGACTGAAGAAATGCGAGCATTGTGGACCATGTCTACACCCATAACATCTGAACACAACAACGCCATGCAGGAATTCAATGACCTCACCTACACGACCAGCGAGCAGCACCGAGAATCCTCAGAAGCAAGGATGAAAAGAGATCACTCTGATTTAGAAAAGATCAAGGAAAAGCTTAGCATTTGCACACCATTCTCCCCAGACCCATCTCTGAGAAATATTGTAACTGGTGTTGTTGCAAAAGAGGAGGTGAATGTGCATGAGTTTGAGACTGTTGGCAAATAGATCATTGAAAAGATCATTGGAAAACCCGTTTTTGGAATATCCTTCAAACGGAAAGACCGGGCAAAAACACTTACAGATGACTCCACCATCAAAGTTGCCCAAGACCGAACCATTGATCCTGCTCTGCTGTTCCAACGCTTCCTGATCATGTCGAAAACTGGACAGTTTTCACTGGAAGACGTAATGACCTACGAGCTGTGCTCATTTCCTGCAGCCCTGTTCGAAGGCAAGGAAATCTTCCGTAAAGCCAACAAGCCCCAACTAGCACAGGCAGTCACTGAATTTTCAAGCAAGAAACAAACAACAAACAAAACTATCCTGGATTCCATCCCACCAAGTGAGCATTATGTCCTTGATGTTGGCTCCCTGGTTCACCGCTTGGCATGGAAAAAGGGTGTGAGTTACTGTGCCATTGCAGATTCATATGCAGACTTTACCATACGCCATTATGGTAAAGCAACTGTTGTTTTTGATGGTTATAGCGAAGGTCCTTCCATCAAAGACAATATGCATCACAGACGTGGTGAAAACACTCACCCTATTGTTAACTTCAATGCAGAGACTGAGTTTGTGGGAAGAAAGGATGATTTCCTTTCAAGATCTTGCAACAAACAAGGACTTATCAATCTTATGACAGTGGAGCTGGAGAAGAAGGGCTGCACTGTTATCAATGCATTAGGTGATGCAGACGTGGACATTGTCAAAGCTGCAGTCAAGGCCTCAGAACATCAGCCCACAACCTTGATAGGGGAGGATACAGACCTACTCATTCTTCTCCTCTACTATGCTGGGACGTGGAGTAGAGGCCTCTATTTTCGATCAGACAAGTCCAAAGTTACTAAGGTTTACAACATCAGTGAGATGAAAAAAGTCCTTGGTAGTGACTTGTGTTCCCAGTTGCTGTTTATTCACGCCTTCACAGGATGTGATACAACTTCCCGCATTTAGGACTACCATGCATGTGGACCATGTCAAGTAGGGAATTGTGAGAATCACTATAATCAACCTCTATGGCAGGAAGAGTGTGACGACTAATGGTAAATCTAGTGAAGGTCAAGGTGCAAAAAAGTAAAGAAAAAAAATCAGAATAAGAGGAAACAACTGATGAAAATATAAAAAAGATATGTATAAATTAGAAAAGTATAAAAAAAATATAAAAAAACAAAAGGCAAAAAAAACACATTATAACATTTAAAGAAATATATATAAAAAAACAAAAAAATAGAAGGGGTTAGCGGTACTGAGCCTTCACGTGGCAGCCCAGTTTTGACTAATTTTACAGTACCACAGTTATTTTTTGGGGCATTTTTTCTTTATTAGATAGATTGGAGAGACAGAGTGGAAATGGGGCAAAGAGGAGAGGACATGCAGAGAGAATGGCTATGAACCACAGAAACCACCAACGCTAGGCAAAACGATATGAGAAAGGAGAAATATGGAGTTACTTAAGGGAAATTGTCCTTATTTTTTGCATAATTATGCTTGTTACCAATTCCTTTAATATATAACTGTACTTTTTATTCACTTATCTATCGTGCAAATATGCTAATTAGAATATTTCATGGCCAAAACATGTATCGGGCACCAGTATTCCTGTTCTAGGAAGAATACAAAGGAATGGAATGTTCATTTTAAGGACCTGACGGCCGCCATTTTGGAAGTTTTGAAAATGGGGCCTTTCTAGTGGTCAGATTTTGGTAGACTTTTAGTATGTTTTTAAGTACATATGATACTACTGTAATCCACTGAAAAACCTTTTGTTAGAATTTTTTTGGGGTCAAGTCATATCTGCAGCTGACTATAAAGAGAGGATGATATTTAACATTCACCATCTGCACATGTAGAATCCCCCCAAAAAATTAATAAATTAATTCCCATTGTGTGTACCAAATCAATATTCAAGCTACATGTTAAATTCAGAGGTTATTAATCATTAATATTGTCAAGAGATAGCCCATTGGACTTGGTGTGTAGCCATGCTGACATTTCTCTACCAGAAACTTTGTTCTGAACCCACAACCCCAGAGGAGCACCCTGGGGACCATCACTGGGTCGGCTCTGCCAGTCTCCCAGTCTCCCCAATCGAAGAGGTACAGAGCAACTCAACACATTCTCTTTAGATGAACTTTTCAGACCAAGAACATCGACTCCACTACATTAAAATATATGGCAAAGTCACTGCATTTAATAATGTGAACTCCTATTAGAGCCACCACACTCTGGCTTTGTGTTGAACTAAATGCTTGTATCACCATGCTCACATTGTCATTGGGACCATGTAGTTAAGCAGGTTTGCTTACCATGTTCCCTATTTTTAGTTGACCCTGCTAGCATTAGCTAAATTAGCATTCCAGTGTTGGTATTCGGTCATGAACCAAATTAAAAGTTTGACCTGATGATGGGTCATCAAGATATATTACATTTGTGAATGGCTGTACCAAAATTAATGCCAATCCATCCACAAGTTGTTGAAATTAAAAACTGATACCACAAATGTCAACCTGATGGTAAACATATTATGAAATGCCCTCATCAAACCATGATTGGAAAGGCAATCGATCCAATCGATTGTAAGATATTTCAGTCTGGACCAAAGTGATGACCCAACCAATTAATTTGGGCTCAAATCAAATGACTGTTCAGTCATATGGCTATGATACAGTCATAGCTAATGTGCCTAAAAGCCTACTGTATACAGTATATCTTTTCAAAGTTGACCATATGAGACTGGACAATAAAACAAAAGAGAAGAATTTGAAGTAAGTTTTTATTTTGTCTGTAATGTTAACATTCTCGAAAGACTGACACTGACACTGAGGGAGTTGCTGTCATCCATTTGTTCTAGCTATTTAAAGATTTGGAGTCCTATATAAATATTTGCTGAAAGCATTAGGGAAAAGCCTCTCTCGCTGCTACTTAAATGTCACAGCTAGGAAATGCTTGACCGATCAAGCATGCAACGCTCAACAGAAATTCCTACCAAAGACCCTAGAGCATTCATCTCAATTCAAGCAGGTTTGGCTAAACAGCACTAGCCTGGCACCGCCCACCTACCAACTTCCACTCAATTTTCATTTCACTTCAGTAGTCAGTCTGGGTCTGCGGTATATTAGTGGGTTCCTGCTCAGCCAGATTGTTGGCGGTCCAATCAGCGAACAGAGGGAGTGGCTGAGAACGATGACGTCAAGGTTGTGCGCCAGTTACAGTTGTAGTCAGAGGAAGACCAGGAAGACAATGAATAAGGATACCAGAGCAGGTATTCAGTCTGTTGCGGCAACGCTGCCAAATATCGATAAATTAAAGCCGGAGCAAGAACAAGCTTTGCTGAGCGCATGACAGCCTACGTCACAACCAAACGTTATGCGATTGGTTGGCAGATCCAGAGTGGCACTGGGCAGATCCAATCATTTTAAACTTCAACAGACACCCGCCTACAAGTGAGTGAACATTTTTCAATTGAGCAGTTCCAGACCTTCTGTACAAATGAAATGAAGTACGATGGTCTGGTAGGACCAGGCCAAAACAGCACCTTACAAACAGGCAAATCAAGTAATTAACACTTAAAAACAGAACTGGGACTCAGCAGGATAAAGGGTGTGTGTCCCATTTTAATACAAGCACCAAAGCCATGTTTGATAAGAGACACTGTATCATGGAGGTGAGAAGGACAGAAGGAAATAATAAATTATCATTTGAACTGTGTCTGTCTGGTCTCAGGTATGGGAAGCAGGTCTGAATTACCAATGAGACATGGCAGACATGGCCAGGAGCAGTGTGACATTGACACCATCCTTTCTCAGCTCTTTGCAATACCTCCTGCTTTCCATTCTCTCACTGTGTTGTGCAGTGCCTTCATTTTGTAATCTTTTCAGCTTCTTCTTGCTTTTTTCTCCTGCTATTGTGATGTGTCCTGTTTTATTCTGTACCTCTGTGATCTTTTTCTCTTTCATACTGCTCTGTACTGCTCTGTTGTACTGTCCTCAATTAAACAAGACCAACAGGACATTGCACTGACAACTCATTCTCTGTGTGCCCGAGGCCCTTTCTCAGCAGAGGATCCTTCAGGAATAGGAACACACACCTGAAGGTACTGCTAGATGAATATTCAACAAGGAAAAACAGACTCAAATGTAAAGTTGCTGTCAATCCACCAACAGGCCAGAGGAAGCGCCTGTACATTACCACCGCAGAAAATTAGATAGGCCTAAACTCTGATTGCTCCTGAGACTTGATTATGAGATGATAATGGTTTGCTATGGACAGAATGAATGGTTCCGACATTTAAGGTATAGACACTTAAGGCAAAAACATTTTTTAAGCACTGAAAGGGCCAAAGGCATATTAAAGCTACATTGTGTTAGCCTGGTGCTACCAGACCATCATACTTCATTTCATTTGTACAGAAGGTCTGGAAGTGCTGTAATTGGCAAACGTTCACTCATTTGGAGGCGGGTGTCTGTCGAAGTTTAAAACTATTGGATCTGCCCAGTGCCACTCTGGATTAGCCAACCAATCGCATAACGTTTGGTCATCACGTGTGTCATGAGCCGGCTTTTGATGGTGCCTTCCAGTTGGACAGGGAACTCGGAAATTTCCGACTTCACTACAATATTGTAGTCTATGAATCTACCGGTACCTGGCAACAGTAACTTGTTAGAGCCTAACGTTTAGTTATTTGGACGAGAAAGGTTTTAGGCGTCCATACTTTCGCGAGCAGATGCACTGGAACACAGACAGGTCGGAACTCGGAACTACCAAGTCGGAAATCTCCTTCTTCCGAGTATAAAGGAACGCAGCATTCAACTGAAACTGGAGCGGTCTCAGCCACTCCCTCTGTTCGCTGATTGGCACGATCGTAGATTCTCCGGAGAATCTGGGAAATGGGCTGTACACCCAGACTGACTACTGAAGGGAAAATGAAATTTGGCCGGAAGTAGGCGGGCGGGCGGAGCCAGGCTAACATTGTGTATCTTTTTTCATATAAATTCATTTTGGTTACATTCAAGCCATTGCCAAATTAGTTGACACAAAGTTGATGGCAATGGAAATTTATCGGACAATGGAGCAGGAGCGCATGAAGGGCCAAGAATGCTTCAGTTGTTGATTCTACTGTTTAGAGAAAACCTGGACGTACAAAAGAAAGAATAAAATCCATGTGTGCGTGATTACCGAAAGCTTACCTCGTGTAGATGCACCGACAGTGTTGTTGTAATTACTCAAGATACCTCATGGGGGCAACAGAAGTAATGCACTATAGCTTTAATGTACAAAGTAATGTGCATTGTGTACAGTGGGTAACAGACTTCTGATGGGGTCATTTCTGATTCTGAATGGGGTTGTCTTTAGCACTGTGCTTCTTAAGCCGTTTTGTTTGGGGGAAGGCAAACACACGCAAACATATCGAAAGTGCTCCTGATGTACTTTCTCAATCACCCCTCAATTTCTGTAAGTGTAATATGTGATAGATGCAATATGTACCTAGTAGGGCCATGAAGCAGATGCAGATGGCGAAGAGGGAGCTGAAGCTCAGGCCAACTTCGTCCCGGTAGATAGCCAGTGTGGTCTCACAGTGGCGTCCTCTGTAACCCCCCGGGCAGTGGCAGGTGAATTTGGACGGTGACTGGGCGACGCAGGTTCCCTGGTGACAAGGCCGTGTGGCACAGAGGGTGTAGACGCAGGTCTTTCTGGTCCCGTTCACACGTATCATGTGACCTAGAGGACACCTGCACACGGCAAGAGGGAGGGGAAGAGAAGAAGAGGAAAATAAAATAATCATAAATAGCATGTAGATTAAAATCCCTTAGCTGGATTATAACATGTACATAATCAATAAACCTTCCTCAAATTATACCCCGTTTTACGGTATTACCGTTGTGTAATTATGTTGGCCTTTTTATACTACTCCAGCTGTTTTTGTCTGTCATCTGTCATCCATCAGCTTCTTAGCCAAAAATGTAGCTGGGAGCTTGCTGGTTTAGCAAGTGTCCTTGTTTTGGCCTTGGACCTGGCTTGTAGCCGCTTGTAGTCGTAGCTCTAAGCTGCTAGGCTAACCAGCTCTAGCTGCCAGATCAACATTGCAGAAGAATGATAGCGAGACATTGAGGTTGCGTTAATGGACGAGGGCTTTACTTTAACCCGACTGTACATGGGCTCCACCATCATCACAGTCTTTCTGTTTAATTTCGCAGGCTACCCATCACATGCTGAACAACGTCATCATTTTAGTCATCAATCATTTTAACAGACAGGCCACAAGGGGAGGCTTAGCCATTATAACTTATATATCTTCTTCCAACACAGGCAGTGGTGCTGACAAACGGCGACAAGCTGTTAAGCCAATTATTATAAACATACAGATGTTTTTTCGGTAATGACGGTCATGAAAGGAATACTGTTGCTATTTTTAGATACCCCGGTATACGGTACTAACATATTATCGCCCAGCCCTCATTTTAGGAAGCATTTAATTAGAGAAGCAGTTCCAGAGGTGTCAAAACAAAACACAGAAGGTCTGAGAAGGAAGAGCTGACACAGAGGACGGAGCACACGGTTCTAAACGTCCCACACTTGATAATGAAATGATTTTGTATATACACTGGATAACTGAACAACCCGATCAAAGTGCGGGCTGGTCGACTGGACCGACAGCCCACCCCACCGAGACCATCGAGTGCCACGTGTCAGAGAGAGCTGTTGCATGTCATGGCTGTGGTCCAGGGGTTAGTACCTTACACCTAACCCCCTAGATAGGTAAGATCACACTCACCCAGGGAAGCTCAGGTGCATGTTTCAAGTCTAATGCATCACGTAAGGAGAGACGCTAAATTACGGGCTGGCTGACCGAGTCAGAACGAGTCCGGTAAGTTTAGCAGTGTAACATGATAAATCTTATTGGATATTTATTAGCATTTCTCATAGTCAAAGATCATTTAAAAAATACTCTCCTTTTATAAGGGATCTTACACAGGTGTACACTTAAATAGAAAGTGAACTGGAGAAGATGAAAATGCTGACTGTAGAACTGGCAATAACTAGCACATTTTCAGCTCCAGCTCAGAAAGCACCACTATAATTAAAAGCTCATTTGAGTGTTACAGCTCAAACAAACATTTTATGAGCCCATTAATTCAGTATCCCGTTACATATCTATGAAGCAGCTCTAGGCTTACATTTTGATGACATCAGAGATAAGTCTGGCCTCTGGAGATTTGTTCAGGTTTATAAGTATTGACTTAACTTTCCTGTAAAAACGCAGCATTACATTCAAAATGGCGCTGGAATTAATCATATAACAATTCATATTCCTCCATAAAACTACAATAAACGGTAAACCTACTGTATCTTCTGCCAAACTCAGAGGTAGAGTTCTATCTATGTTGAATTTTCACTTGTGTTATGGTTCCTAAAGAGTCTAGACAATTGCTGTTACAGGTTTGTGTTGACCCAACAATCAATTTAATGATATAATTTTCAGTTATTTTAATCAGAAATACCAATGAACAATCTGCGTTTGTGGGTTTGTGAACATTTTATTTTAATCCCTAGGGAGATGAATTATTAGCCTGGCTCCGCCCGCCTACCTACTTCCGCTCAAATTTAATTTTCCCTTCATTAGTCAGTCTGGGGCTGCGGTGAATTTCTCAGCTTTAGCTCAGGAACATTTCCGGCCGTACAATCAGCGAACAGAGCGAGTGGCTGAGAACGATGACGTCGAAGTCGCGCTCCAGTTTCAGTTGAATGCTGCGTTCCTTTACACTCGGAACTCTGAGATTTCCGACTTGGTAGTTCCGAGTTCCGACCTGTCTGTGTTCCAGTGCATCTGCTCGCGAAAGTATGGACGCCTACAACCTATCTCATCCAAATAACTAAACGTTAGGCTCTAGCAAGTTACCGTTGCCAGGTACCGGTAGATTCATAGACTACAATATGTAGTGAAGTCGGAAATTTCCGAGTTCCCAGTACAACTGGAACGCACCGTCAGAAGCCGGCTCATGACATACATCACGACCAAACATTATGCAATTGGTTGGCTGATCCAGAGTGGTAATAGTTTTAAACTTCAACAGACACCCGCCTCCAAGTGAGTGAACGTTTGCCAAATAAAGCAGTTCCAGACCTTCTGGAACTTGCTAATGAATTATCACTTAACTACACATACTTTTATTATTTAGCTGTGGCCCAAACGTACCACATTCCACCTACTACTCATTAATAATCTCCTAAGGACCTAACCTGGCACATCAACACGGCTGCGGTGGTTGGAAAGGCTCAGCAGAGGCTTTACTTTTTAAGACTGTTGAGAAAATGCCAGGTGGAGACTAAGCTGCTGCAGACCTTCTACCACTCTGTCATTGAAAGCGTTCTTGGGTATGGCATAACAGTGTGGTACGCAAACTGCGCAGCCAAAGACAGGAAAACCCTACAGGGGTTACAGCAGGAAAAATCATTGGCTGCCCCTGCCCTCCTTGGAGGACATCGCAACCTCCGTGGACTAAATAGGGCAAGGAGCATCATGGCTGACCCATCCCACCCAGGCCACAGCCATTTCCAACTCCTCCCTTCCGGTAGGAGATACAGGTCCCTTGGGAGCCGAAACAAACAGGCTACGGAATACCTTTTACCCCTGGGCTATTCGCCTATTAAATGCCTGAACCCCCGCCCTCCTCACCCACCCCCTCCCTCCCCCCGTCCCTACTGGACATAAGAAATACTCTATTTTTTAAACAGACTCTCTGATTTTTATTTAGCATAGTTATTAAATTATTGTTGTCTATTCTTGTCTGTGTATGCATGTATGCTAATCTGCACTGTGGGTGGTGAGCACCACCCTAATTTCGTTGTACTGTTTGCACAATGACAATAAAGACTGAATCTGAATCTGAATCTGAAGGTTCTGAGCAGGAATGAGCAAGGGGGACAGAGTGTGAATGAGAGCCATTGTAAAAAATAATGTAATAGCAAAATATTGTGGGTGAGTGGAAAGAAAGGAAAAGGCTATATTAAAAGTGAGGAGGCTGCACAGACTGAATGTAGGCTGATGTTTCCACAGGGGAGAAAAATTGCTGAGATCAGTGAATGTGGCCAAGAGCACTCTGTGCCACACGGGAGGGTGTTTTAGTTAGTTGCGTCTCTTCATTGCTCGACATTTCCCATTTCCCACTGCCAAACAAACTAGCTCTCATACAGTCAGTCATACAGTGGTGCAGGTTAAATGTTGATACCGCACTCAGTGAATCCACTCAGGGTCAGAAGAAAATTGAGGAAATACTTAAGAGCAGATGGGGTCCACTTCCTTATTCATTACCTTTTAACGAGGGACATGAACAGATTGGCTCTAGTGGGGTTTCAACTTTTAGGAGTCTCTCTGAGGCCATGTTTTGGCTGACTATAAGGTGACCTCAAAAAACCCAGCCTCCTCATTCATTATGAATGAGACCACAGTCATAGTGTACTGGGGTTGCCGTGGCAGAAGGTAGATCCTGGCTTAGGTTTGGCTGCAGAGTGGCCTAGTTCTAAGTGTTTCCCTTACAAACACCAAGGCGGAGAGGAGAGGAGGTGTTGTGACGATTTAAGTCACACAATCCTTCCTCAAAGAGTACTGCGCCATACTGTTTCGCTCATGGCTGTGTGCTGTGGCCAAATTAATGAGTGCTGAAATAGGAAGCACTGTTGGAATTATATTTAAGCGGCTCCACAGTATTTCTCCACTGTCAGGCAATGCTGAGAGGGTAGCGGCGAAACGGCTGATCTGGATTAAAGCCACTACGAGTGACATGGCACGTTGGCGTCCCCTTTGGACAAAACCGGTAGTATTTTTACGACGCCCGCTGTCGCAAAGCTGTTTTCTAGCTCGTGCCAGGCGTGCAAGTGTAAACTAAGAAGGGCGCAATATAGTGCATGTCCGTGTGTTGAAAGTGTGAGGACTCTTTTCGGCTCTGTGAGAGTGGTTTTGACACTGCATCAACTAATGCCAGTCAGTACTACACACACCTGATTGCAATGAGTTGATGCAGCAGCGTCACCTAACTACTCTCTCTCACGAAGCTGAAAGATTACGTGTTCTCACAGAAGGTGAATGAACGAGAGACGGCAGTTAGTATGGATCACGATGAGGTAATGTGTTTGTGTTGTTGATGTAAATAATCACTATTTCAGATAATGATTATCTGATGATGGTGAAGCAAAGCAAACTTTGTGTTAGTACCAACCGCTCATTCATTTAGGAGTAAACACTGCAGTCTAGTTTCGCTCTTGTGAAATTGTATACAAGTTGCTTGGCAACGCCCTCATCCCGCCATAGCCTATATCACTCTCCCTTTTAGCTTTTCTTCATTGGATTCTCTTTTTTTTCTTTGATGGTTCAGCCCCGTTATCAGTCATTGTGACGACAAATAACTGTCTCTAAAAAGGCTCCCGCTCCCCTTCCCTCACCTGGAGGGATAGGCTTCTCAAATCGCGTTGCTGCTCCACACTGAAATCTGCGATCAATACGGATATGTGACCATAGAGCATGCACGAGCGAACCAAAAATCGGACTGGGTGTGCGACCAGACCAAAAGCAGTAATAAAAACTATATAAAAACGTCTTTCTTTGCACTGATGGTCTCGTTTGCTGTTAAAGGTATTTATGATTATCAGAGGAAACATGAGGCTGTTTAAAAGATGTTTAAATGTTACTCGTAGCTGCTTTAAGTAAAGGAGTTTAGTAAAAAAAAAATGTAAAGTCCATTGAAATGGTTATACGATCTGTTGGTTTAAATACGTGCCTTGTGTAGTTGTTGTCTATCACTTCAGCCACGGACTATTGTGCCATAAAATGGTTGCCATTGAGCTTGCAGAGACATTGACCAGCTTTATATTGAAAACAGGCTCAGATATATGTGTTCAATAATTTCCAGGGCTGTCATATTTTAAAGCACATTTTTGGGGTTAAATCGGCCAAAATGTTAATGTGCCAAACCAGAAGTAGTACCAAGGCGTCAGAGGTTGAGTTATTTAGTTTGAATGTAGGTGTCTTTATGCTTTTGTGTCAACACTTCTTACTGTGTTCGTTGGTGCACTTACGTTTGGTATTTATGGGGGATGTGTGCTTACCTGCATTCGTGGACTCTCCATAAGTCAACACAGGTGAAGGGAGGGTTACATTGGTTCCTTTTACAGGAGTCAGAAGAACACCCAAGGGAGATCCCTTGTATGCTGACCTGGGAAACCCCGTCTCGTGGCCGGCTGTCCAGTGGCAAGTAGTGACCATTGAGGCGTATGTCCCTCATGCAGCCTGTAGGGAATGAAATGGAACAAAGAAATACAAAATGATTTACCTGCATTTACCTACATACACATACAATTAAATGAGACACCTAGGGCCACATCTACCAACGTAGAATGGATTGCGCGCACTAATAGCTCCATGAGTTGCTGCAAAATAGCGCCCCGGTTAAGCACAGTATCCACTAAGGAATTTGCACTAAGTATATACCGATGCTCAGTGGCGTGCACAGGTAGACCTGAAGTGGTGCTGCAGCACCTGCCCTTTTCCCCTGGCCCAATCAAGTGCCCTTTTGAAAAATCTGAATGTTTTTTTTTTTTTTTTTTTTACAGTGTATGTGGCCCATGCCAACGTTATCTATAAATGCTCAACGATTAAAAACGTTTGACAATAATGCCCCAATAAATATGCCCCCCCCTCCTCTCACACTTCCTTTGTCAACGTGAACGCGCAGAGTGGACACAAACGGAGGCACGTTGCCGCAGCAGTTCACAGCTGCTGCACACACACACCTACTCCCCGGCCTGCCCTGCCCCACCAGCGAGGTAACACATACATGAATGGTGTCAAGAGTGTATTGTTTGCCCCCTAAGCCTCAGTTGCCAAGCTATAACTCTGTTATAAAGTAGCCTCTAAAGTAGCCTCTATCATGCAGCGCCACACAGCTGAGCATAAATTAGCCGACTGTCCTAGCCCAAAAAAATAGATATGACGTGATGAACACAACTAATGTCGGCAGAGTTTGTCATTGGTACAGCATGTGAATCTATCAGTATGCTGAATATTTAGTGTTGTTTAGGTTTACTTTAGGCTATATAATTAACTCTTCACTTGCAGTAATTTATTTGCTAAATGACAAACAGGCAATTCCCAATTGCCTGCAGAAAAAGTAGCCTTGTGCCTTGTTGTAATGCACTCTGTAACCAAGCAGTCTTATTCATATGGTTGGTTGGTCTCTTTTTGTTTACAAATTGCAGTATAATGCCTAGAAAGGAGAGATTAAAAAAGGAAAAAGAAAGGGAGCTACAGCAGGCAGCCCAGGGGAGCAGCTCTCTGCTCTCCTGGATGAAAGCATCCACCAGCAGCAAGGAGGAAGATGAAGATGAAAGGTCAGAGTCATGTTATCTGTTCAGGGCCTTTTAAAGCTCAGATTTTAATGTTGAACTGTTCCTCAAATGTTATTGAAATATCTTAAAAGCTGTCCACACATTTTATTTTAACTACGCAAAGTGGGTTGGTGGTACTAAATCAGTCATGAAGCTATATAAGCTAATTATATTATTTTGTCCCAACCATAAGTTATTTCTAGGTTACAAGACTTGCAGTAATCTTGTATTTACCTTAATAGGATATTATTATTATTATTATTATTATTATTATTTAGGGCCTAAATAAGACTTCAAAGAGAGAATTCGGGATAAGGGATTATTTTAAAAAATCCGAAGCTGACTGTTTTTTTTTTCAAACATGTACATTTTTTCTTTCTGCTTTTTGGTAATTCTGTGTCTCCAAATTATTCCAGAAAATAGTACTAAATAGCCCACATTGACACAGGTGATTTAGCCTTAGCTTTCTTCTCAAAGTGCACCAGATTGATGAATTTTACTTTAAAAGGTTCAAATTTTTCCCCCTAGAAGGTCCAGGGTCCCAAACACAGTCTCCCAAATTCCTTTGAGAAACACTCTATGTGTGGCCGGGTATTAAGAGTCATTAGGCCAGGGGGGGACTTTGTACACGTACCATAAAAATGATTTGGTCATTCATCGATAGAATATATTGTGTCCTTTTTTTTGCACTGAGCACCTGCCCCCCAAAATGTCTGTGCACGCCACTGCCGATGCACCGCCACAAAGTTTGGCAGCGAGGCACAGTTTGCCCATGTTTAGTGTTTCCAGGAGGGGTGGGTTTCACAGGTAGAAAAAAATAAAATGAATTCTCTTACAAGAAAAGAGAAAAAGACAAAGACACTGCATTGCTTACTATTACCAAAATAAAATTAAAACAACCTTAAAATAAACTATTCAAGTAATTAAATCAGTGTAAAAGCATGTCTGGCTGATTTTGCGTTGCTACATTGTGCACACACTACTGAGTAACGATGTACTAATGGCCGATCTTACTTACACCTAATGAGAAAAAGACTAGCACTGAGTTGACGTTAAGTCACTGCTGAGTTGCTCAGTTTTGTTTCCCAGCAGTGGAGGCCATATGTTAACAGCTACGATAACAATGTATGATTTACTCAAGTGTTGCTGAGGTGTTAACATTAAGTCATAGAGCTTAATGTCTGGTGTGTTTCTATGTCTTGCTTAATTTGTGTATGTAGTTAACATCTCATTACCTTTTGTCTCCATTTAAAGGTTCTCACACACACACACACACACACACACACACACACACACACACACACACACACACACACACACACACACACACACACACACACACACACACACACCAACTTACACTTTCCCTGTCACCATGCATCATGTCCAACTCTTTTAAAGGGAATTTACTTTACACATACTTAGTCTTTTACGGCCCGAGGCACATCTGTCTACACCTCTCACTATCTAACATGAGGTAGCTCTCGCTCTCTTTCTTTCTCTGCATTTATTCATAATTATTGCCTTTTGCTCTCTATTTTTTGATACAGTAATATGCGTTTTTCAGTCTGATACTGTATATATTTTGACACTATCTGCATTTAGTTTATTTTATCGCCTAACAAACCTTTACAATAGCGTTGTCACAACATAACCAAAAAGATGAAAGGGTAAAGAATTTTGGAGGCAAAGACAAATACCTGCATGCAGATGCAGGAGAGATCCATTTTAAAGTTTTTTTTTTCAAAGTGAAAGGTAAAGATGTATCACAAACAGGCATAGTTTCACTGTTTTTTAAAGTGCATTCATATTTATGGTATGATCTGTCTCACACAAACACACACTATGGCATATACTGTACAGTACTGACCCACTTTAAACACTCAAACACTTTGCCTTCCCGTTCCTGACTTCCTAGCCCCTCTATATACCCCGCTGTGGGGACGGTCATCATCCCAGTTTACAATAAAGATGCATTTGGGTGAATTGGCCATTACAGTTTCATCAATCATTCATCAATACATGAAACGCCACAATCCTCCTTTAAAAATGATGTGTATGAATAGATAAAATGAACTATTGCTGGAAGCACTTTTCAGAAGCAATACTTGTTAAACTGTCTCAGATGCCCTAAACTACACACCACTCTTTTTCACTTTACCCCCTTGACAGATCACACACACATTACATTATCCTTTTCTCCCACACTCAAACACAGACAGGTTATAGCAATGCCTGGACGCTGTTTGGATGGTGTAAAGCAAACAATTTTAGTGTTATTTGGCCATTTCGCCCTCCTACAATCCATCAGTCTTCACTGAAAAGGATATTCAGGAAGATTTGTACTGTTGAGTGTCATAACCGTTCTCACATTCTGTGCAGAAAATGTTTACCTCCTAAGAATTCAGCCCAGCAATCACCTGCCTCTGGTGTTCAAGGACAATTCACTTAAGATGAAAATAAAACAAAAACTGTCATCCCTTTGAACAGTGCCGTTGTGCAACATCATGGAAAAAAGGGCCTTGGCATCGGAATGATTCAAGAAAGGATTCATGACATAAGTTTGCACTACTAATCCCAGCCATTAGAAATCACATTTAAAATGTGGACATCTGATTATCTTTTATCATGCGTCCATTGAAAAAAATACACTGTTGTATTAAGGAAACATTTTGCTGATGTAAGGATGGAGCTAAGCATCAGTATGAGATGGAATATTAGGGATGGATCATGATCTTCAAAGTGTTGATTAGTCATTACATTACACACAGGTATGCTGAGTTTGGATCTTATCCTCTCTTCCCTCTCCTCCCTTGGTGATTGGCCTGGCTGGGTGATCATCTCAATGTTCTGCTGCTAGTAATCTAAACCCCAAAGCTTCATTTTACAAAGCCTTTGGCTGTATTGCTACCACAGGTGATATATAGCAGCAATATAGCCCATGTAAAGCTATGAGAGCTACAGCTAATGCAACCGGCTCAAAACTGCTTAATATTATGCACAATCCACCACCTTTTTGTACCAAAATATCTATGATTTTTTTTGTTGATGTTTTGGTTACATTGTAAAGGAACCCTCAACTTAACAGCCAATCACCTATGAATTATACAAAGAGAGAGACCAATAAACAGGCAATAGCGGCAACCTTAAAGAGATAAGAAATATAAACATTTAAAAATGTTGCCATTAGCACACTGCAGCTCAGAAATCCTCACTAGTGCAGCTGAGCTAGCCTGGTCCTACCAGACCATCGTAGCCTACTTCATTTCTTCAGTCATTCCACTCTGGATCTGCCATAACCAATCGCATAACGTTTGGTCATAACGTATGTCATGCGCTGGCTTCTGCCAACTTAAACTGGCGCACAATCTCAACATCATTGTTCTCAGCCACTCCCTCTGTTCGCTGATTGGAGCTTCACAAATCGGACAGAGAAATTGAAATTGAAATTGAAATTGAATTGAAATGCTTTAATGATCCTTTGCAGGAAATTACAGTGTCACATAAACAGCGTCTGGACAGACATAACAACACACACATTCCCTCATAGCTAAAATACTTAAAAGATAAAAACAATAAATACAATAATAAATAATAAATACTAAAAAGTGCAAAGTTATATTTGTGCATTATAAAATCGAATGGCAGCTGGTATGCAGGACTTCCTGTAGCGCTCTGTTTTGCACATTGGTGCAATTAGTCTTTTACTGAATGTACTGTTCTTGATGACCTTCAGGGCGTGGAGTGGGTGAGTGGGGTTGGTCATCATTGAACCCAGTTTGGTCAGGATTCTGGCCTCTGCCACCTGCTGGACTTTCAGCTGCTCAGCCCCGACCACTGAGCTGGCCTTCTTGATAAGCTTGTCCAGCCTGTTTTTGTCTGCTTTGCGGGCACCTTCTCCCCAGCAAGCCACAGCAAAAAACAAAGCACTGGCCACCACTGAATGGTAGACAGTGCACAATAGGGGTTGGCAGATGTTAAATGACCTTAGTCTCCTCAAGAAGTAGAGTCGACTTTGTCCCTTCTTGTACACTGCCTCCATGTGGCTTTTCCAGTCCAGCTCACTGTCCAGCTGCACACCGAGGTACCTGTGGCTGGCGACCATCTCCACCACAGTGCCCCGATGCTGACTGGTGCTGGTTGAGTCCTCCTCCTCCCCTCCTGAAATCCACAACTATCTCCTTTGTTTTTGAGGTGTTGAGATGGAGATGATTGTGTGTGCTCCACTCCACAAAGTTCTCTATGGTGTCTCTGTACTCCTCCTCATTTCCCCTGTGATGAGGCCAACAACAGCTGTGTCGTCTGAGTATTTTTGCAAAAAGCAGCTGTTGGTGTTATGTTTATGATCCGCTGTATAGATGGTGAACAGAAAACCTGCGAATATACAACAGCCCAAGACTGACTACTGAAGGGAAATGAAAATTCAGCGGAAATACGTAGGTGGGTGGTGCTATGCTACAGCTGAGCTCTATACGAACACAATTAGTATTGTATTGTTTAGAAAATGAAATGGGCTACTAGTAACTAGAACATTATCAAAATGAATTGATGCAAATATCTGAGAATATTTTACAGTTGCTACTTAAAGAGGGTGGTTTGTAGAAAGTGGCAACATAAATAAACCCAAAGGAAGAGCAGAAGGAAACACAATGGCCTACTCAGTTGTTCCATATGCTGTAGGATATGTTTGGGGACCTTGAACATCCAGAGTGAGGAGGTTTTGTTAGAAATGTCAGCACCTGGCCATTAATTGCCAAATCATTGGTATCATTGTGTTCTATTGTTCTTACTTATAGTAAGTTGTCCTTCAGCCTTTAGCTGCTCCAGCTGGTACAAACCAGCTGTACTCGACAGCTTCAAAGTTTGAATGCAAAGTGAATTGACACAGTGTATCTAATTCATGCAAACCTTCACATAGTGTTGTCTGGCAGCTTTTTTTCTGAGAGCAATCCTGTGATGAGTAAAACTGACTACCAATCAAAGGAAATCAGATAATCTCATAATATTGTGTTCCAAGTTCTTGTTAATAAACAGAAGATTCAGTAGAAAACCCATAGCCATAACTCTAAACACATTTGTGTATGCGCTAAATGTGCTATTATCACCTACCCTGGAAGCTCTTGTTGATTCCAGAGGGGAAGTTGTTACCCAGCATCACCACAGTGGGGTCAATGATTATTTCTCGACTTCTGCCGAGTGATCCTGTCACCTCCCGCTGCCCTCCACCGCCGTCCAGACGCAGCGTCACCTCGTTGTCATGCCGATCCAGGAAGACCTCATGCCATTCCCCGTTGTCCAGGCGATAGGTGGGCAGGGTGACGTTGTAATCCCCGTCACCAAGGTTGAAGAAAGCACAGAGGAGGCCCTGGAAGATCTTCAAATGGAAAAAAATATATAATTTAGAAGAAGGCTACCAACTTAACTTTGACTTCCCATGTGTGGATTAATTAGCAAAATGTCATAATTGCCTCATGTGTGAACATTGTAATTGACTATGATGTATGATTAGCTCTGCAAGCCACAATCCTAATTGAAACAAGTTTTCGGCTCTGCAGCCTGAGGAACCAGGGCAGGAACACACAGCTGCACCATTTTTTTTATTTAGTCATAATCAGTTTTTCGTACCATTTCATTCAGCAGACTAATGATGTGCTTGCAGTGATTAAAATTGCTCAAAAAGCCATGTGAGCGAAAGTTTGAACAGTGCACATTAACATGGAGCTTGCTCATGTTTGCTACACATGTTGCAGTTCCTCTAAGTTTAGTTGTTATCAGAAATGTAATAGAAAGTTAACTTGCACCTCAATGCTAAGTCACTGTACACTCCACTCTGTGTTACCCATTCAATATGAATCATCTCCCATGATTCATATCACTGTTGCACTGGGGCCTTTGATATTGCTTCGAGATCTATCATTTCAACTTAATTAAATGAATTGTCTTGTCTTGTGTAAGCTTGATTACTTTGATTAACATACACGGGTTCACACATAATATAATGGACTGACATTAGCATGAACCACTAGCAAAACACTGACAAACTGCTGGAAGCAATCCATGTATCAATGTATCCTGATGTTTCATTTGGCACTTTGTCAGGTAACTAAGTAGTGTTCTGTAGGACGTACTGAACAAGACATATTTCAGGAAACATTTAAATCTTCACCATTTTCTGTTTTCCATCTAAGCGGATATGAATAGCGTTGCATTTGTTTGACAGCTTTGAGAAAATATGTGAACTTCTGCTAGGTCAGGTCCAATAGTCAATAATAGTATAACACAATGATCACAGTGATGGTGCCGCGGAGACACCGTGCATGGTGTCTTCTAACTTTATAACTCACATGTGGGTATTTTAACAGCAAATGTAATAGATTACGCATGTGGGGAGTGGAGCTGTGACGTCAGCGTTACCAGAGAGACCGTTTCACTAGTTTACAAGGGTCCGCTGCAGTTGCATTTGTAAAAGATTCCACGCTGGGAATTGGTTTAGAAAAAATTGCCTGCTGTTTTCAAGCCTGCTTTTGCTGTTGTCATGTGAATGATAGGTTGCATCCACCGTTTCCAGTGTAAACACCCTCTCAGTGAGCACAGCCTCGCCACAGGCAGACCTGGCTGCCCAGAGAAGAAAGACTCTAAACCCACTGCAAACAGCAGGATGTGGAAAACTGAGCTGCACTTTTTAACCACCTGCAAACTATGTCAAGACATCACATACATACACTACCCACAGAGAGCAGCCAGCCAGACTTGATAACTGATAACGAGTTGTTATCTTGTGATCAGGATATAACCAAGCTTGTTTACTCTCAATACTTATACTATTATACACCCTTATCTCAAGATCATGAGAACATCACCCCATCAAAACAAAAGGTAGTTTTTTTTCTTATGATCATCATCTTGTGACCTAATATTTTAAGTAATGAGTGGAAACAAGCTTTTACTTAATACTTTGTGATAATGAGTTAGCTTGTTGGGGTGTTTTCGCAGCATGCTGTGTTTTGGGAATAAATGTGTATGTGTGTGCGCAGACTTCAAAATGTTGCCTGTTATCCACCACAGTGTAACAATGTTTAAGTGTTAGTGACATATTACAGTTGATTTCATGTTTAACCCTTTTGAACCACGTGTTAAACTAGTGACTTTCTGCCTTCTTTTGGGAGGAGAAGTCTGTCAAAAATATAGAAACCAACCATCATGTCAATTTACTGGTCCACTTTTCTTTTTTCTCCCCGTAACTCTCTGCCACATAAACCCTTCATCTGCCTATAGTTCCATTCTCTGTCCCTCAGTCTCTCCCTTTATAGCAGCTGGGTAAAGTGCTGGAAGGCTCCAAGGTTGTTTGGTTTGAGAACCATGGCTCATTTCAAGGCTCTGCGATGAAGTATTAATTATATTTTGAATCCACCAGGGTGGTTCTTTACACACATACACACACACACACACACACACACACACACACACACACACACACACACACACACACACACACACACACACACACACACACACACACACACACACACACACACACACACACACACCACACACACACACACAC
Source organism: Ammodytes dubius (assembly GCA_026122265.1). Lineage (NCBI taxonomy): Eukaryota > Metazoa > Chordata > Actinopteri > Uranoscopiformes > Ammodytidae > Ammodytes > Ammodytes dubius. Next base: position 5,263,152 of record CM047505.1, on the reverse strand, counting down.
ACACACACACACACACACACACACACACAGAAACCTGATTTTACCCCCAATTAAAGCTGAACTGAGCAGAGCCATGTGGCTCCTGCGTCTCTCCCTGAGTGGGTGGTGTGTGTGAGTGAATGTTGTAAAATGGAGTATGTGTGTCTTTGCCAGCAGCGCCGTACACTAGGTGTGCCATTCTATTTTTAAGCAAACAGTCCCAGTGCAGGGACAGTTTTGTTCCCCAGACTGTTCTGAATGCTGCAGCCTTGTGGAAGTGCAGACATGTGCGGATGATGTGTTAATCTGCCATCTCGTAATGATTAAATAATGGTGTACGATGTAGATTTTGTGCCTGTATGACTGACATAAGCATCTTTCATTCAGCTTAAATTATACTGGGAAAGTAAACCAAACTCTGAGCTCACAATGGTAACTACATTTCCCCATGGCTATTTTCCCACTTCTAGAGATGCGACCTGCAGTTCTGCTTATTTACAGACTAGATATTTAGTTGAATTCACTTTGAATTATTACAAGACACAGTATACACCTTAAGCTCCAGCTTGTACATGTGAATCATTTAATTAAAGTGTTTTGACGCTTGGAAAAAGCTCTTCACGAAGAAGTCTAAAACTCCATAGAATATTCCTCAAACCCAGGCAGCACCCAGGCAGCACATACAACGTACAGTATATGCTGCCAGGCCAACTGTTGGAACCAGGGGCCTCATTTATCAACCCTACTTACGCACAAATCTGTGCGTAAGTAGGGCGTAAGAACATTGCCACGCAAAGTATGGAATTTACCAAAATGTACTTAGACTTATGAATGTGTGTAAATGTAAGCACAACTCTGACCATGCTTACGAACAGAATCTAGTGGTAGAATAGCGATATTACAAGCACAAAGCAAAGCATTTAAGAGTTTCAACGTCTGCATTAACACTAGAACCGCCAGCGTTCTCTTTATATCTATAATCGCCACGCGTCAAATCCACCCGTGCATTTCTAGGGTAATATAAAGTCATACATTTGTTTGTTTAATCATCATCTGTGTTTTGGACCTCTTGTTTTATAATCTAAGTTTATTTAAGAACACTGATCACGACTCAGTAATGAAACTGAAAGTAGATATAATATCGCCAATACATCAATGAAAACAGACGGTCAAAACAGCGTCCAAATGAGCTAACATCCTAAATGCAATAAATAGTTATATGGCTCACTTATTTTTAGGTAAGCTCTAATTGATTATTCATTAAATGTGTCACACGTTTACATGTTTTGAAGCGGAGGATCCCTCCGATGCTCTCTGTGCGTCTCATCTGACAGCACTCAGCTGTGAGCTGGACGAGCCGCGGTGACTCGCAAGACTCGCCAATCACTCATTTCACTTAGTAACTCTAGTGTTAGGAACTTATCTTCATCTCTTATTTATTGAAAGAGTTTATGAATGACTGCACGTAAAGTTGTCAGATCGCGGACCCCAAACAATGCCGTTGCCTTACAACTTGCTCGAAAATATCACATTTTCCCATGCAGCATGCTTTATTTTGTTTTAATGCCTGCACTAAGTGAGCCAACAAAATATGTTTTGCTTTGATTCAACCTCGTTTACAAGGGTTTCCATTTATGTGTTGGAGAAGTTTGTTTTCGTTTCCCTCTTTCCCATTGTGGCGGAGAGGGGTAAAACACATTCACATGGTTGATAAAGGGATGTGTTGTGACCATATATGGTCAATTGGAGGCGTTTCTGAATGCAAATGGTCTGAGCGTGAACGAGCATGGTACTTAGGAACATGTGGGATTTATCAAGATTGATGACTTACTGGTGTACGTACGATAGGCCAGCGCACGTTTGATAAATACCGATTTTTTTGTACTTAAGCACATACTAAATTTCATTCGTAAGAGTGAATTTAGAACCTTTTCTACGCACTGTTGATAAATGAGGCCCCTGGCATTGCATCCTAACCACTGACAGAGTGTGTTATCAAGAAACAGAACCTGAAAAAATAAACCTCATGGCATGCACTAATAAGAATGTTTTTAGAAATGTCATGCCTTTCTCAATAAGTGCAAAATTGTTATTTATATGTGAGCTTATCCGCTGTACTAACATTTACTAAAAACAATTAGATAGGGTAAAACATAAAATATATTGCCTTTGCATTGTTTTCAAATTGATTGTATGTGATTAACAAGGATTAACAAATTATCACATTCTGTTTTATATACGTTTTACATAACGTCCCAACTTTTTCGGAATTGGGGTCGTACTGTTTATAAACTCTTGATACAGTATCTATCTGTCTGTCTGTCTGTCTGTCTGTCTGTCTGTCTGTCTGTCTGTCTGTCTGTCTGTCTATCTATCTATCTATCTATCTATCTATCTATCTATCTATGACAATGATGCTAATTTCAGTTAGCGCTTCAATAGAGTTTTCCATTTAAATTAGCACAGTCTCGGATAGCTCTGCTAACGGTGAAGCTTCGATTGCTTCCAAAACATTTTTTAAATCTGTTAGAAACTAACACCTAAACGAGTTTAAGACTATGTAAGATGCAAAAATGCCCTTCATTTTGGTTGCAAAAATAAATGCTGCTGCCTTCAAGCTGCAATTACCAATACCAAAACATGTTGACCTGTATGCCTATAAAGAATAGAGGATTATATGGTGCAAAAATATAAAAGAAAGACCAAAAGGGACATTGAAGAGCGATGCGACAGCCATTTCAATGACTGTGTGACACTGCCTATGTGTAGGCTAAATCTGTTGCTATGTGCCACTTTCATAGACAGGTTACATTTAAGCATGCAAAAGATAATACCTGCCTCCTACAGGCACTGCACTAGTTGATATAAATGTGGCTAAGGGCAGCGCAACCAGCCACTTAAAGTTGATAGTGCAGCGCCAAGGAAATTAAATGTGCTCATGCATCAACTGTGCACACTGTAATTGCTTTACGTATACCATAATCTGTTGTCACTGAGTTTGTGTAAAATGCTTAATGCATTTCATTATGGTGTATACATATTTATTGGCCGGCCATTAATCACTGAACGTGGCTGCCAAAATATATGGGCCACACTGTTACATGAGGTAATGACAATGTGTATATTGTTTGTATCTCAGAAAAGTAAGATACAATTACAGCACGATATGTACATTTTCTGTTGTTGCTGTTATTAGTCCATAGAGATAAAGCGTTGTTGAGAAGCCAGAAGTCAGTTTATTAAGTGCCTCGGAATGCTACAAAATAATCATTCTAGGACATGTCAGAATATTGGAGAAGATTCTGAATATTTCAGTCCAAAAATTTCTATTTTGGGACAAATAATAAAGCCTAGGAAGAATCATCAAATGAACAACTTAGCTGTGTAGCAAAATGCCCTCATTTAGGAGAGCTTTTTCTAGTGTATGCATGGTTGTAAGCAAATACCTTCCTGATAAGCTTTGTAACAAACTCAGTATGCAATCAGTAATCTGGAGGCAAAAACCGAAGCAATATCTTTCACTAGCCGCGCTGTTGGAATGCAAGTCACACAAACAGCAGACACAAAGAGCTCCTCACATTGTGAGTTTGCAGCCAGCCAAGAGTAACGCATACTAATTCCCCCCTCTGATTAAAAGCAAATTAAACTATCATCGTGAAACTTTATCCAAAAAGGTAAAATGATTGCATTTCTAACGAAGCATATTGCAGGGTTTCCAATGGATTCACAAGATGATGGAACACACTATCAAAATACTATTCATGGTGGATAAATGATGTGAACCAACTCCCCATGTGGTGACTATACGGAGACATGTAAGAGTAAACCTAGGAATGGAGAATATGAAGGAGAGACAGATGGATGATAGAGGGGGACCAAAGGAGAGAATGTCCTGTGACAGCAGCTGTGGTATGGATAATGCTCATCCTTCCAGACAGGGATGTTTGATCAATACCTATTGGGGGGGGTGGGGGGCACTGGAAAGGTATGTCATGATACCCGAAAGGGAGTCACAGTTTTGAAAGGATGAAAATTAAACTGAGGAAGGCAGACAAATATAAATAAATATAAGAGAGCTATTCAAGTGTGAACAAACAACTGGTGGGAAAACAATGTGGGAGAAATGAAGCCTTAAGACAAACAACCCATTTAATGCACTCAATCGCGCATTCATCCTAAATCATTTTTACTGCTAATACACCTCATATGAACCATGATTTTCATATTATATTAAAGCCTGACATCACTTGAAAGCGGGGGCACATTTATGGTACATTATAAATGATAGTGCGTAAGCACATCAAAGGATAATACTTAAATGAATAGAATAAAATTAAAATATTAAAATTATTTAAAGTCATATTTTCCTATTTGGAACATACACTGTTGTCAAAGAGTAACATGAGAACATCAGTATTGTGAATATAGTGAGTGTATCATGTCAGTGCAGTAGGTGTGGAGCTGGAGTAAAGGCCTGTTTAGTCTTACTTATCATAAAGGAGAAGTGGAAACAGTTAGCCTTAGATTTCACACAATCTTCCATGAAAGTACACACACACACACACACACACACACACACACACACACACACACACACACACACACACACACACACACACACACACACACACACACACACACACCAGTCTTACCTCTATCCGTATATATTCACTTTGCTCCTTTGAGATCAGACTGAGGATGGTGCTGCTGTGTTTACGGGTTCGAACCAGGACTTGAACCCACGTCCTCCGGGCCGACAGCGGAGACGCCAACTGGTAATGAACGTGACTGTGGCCATCAAAGGAATACTCCGGGACCTCTGGAGATGACACAAAACACACACACACACACACACACACACACACACACACACACACACACACACACACACACACACACACACACACACACACACACACACACACACACACACACACACACACACACACACACACACACACACACACACACACACAGAAGGAAAGAAAACACATACACATCAGTTTTAGTTGTAAATGCAACAAATATGTCCAATGTGAATCTTGTAGATGCTTGATAGACTAAACCAGGCACAAGTACAATGTTTTGAAAACCCCTTTCCACTCCATATCCAAGTACATGTCTTGTCTGCCTGCCGTAACTGACAAAGTTGAGCATTTCATGAGATGCTGCTTGAAGAACAACAGATTCATGCAGATGATAAATAATATCCAATTACAGTAGTTTCCATTTAAGCTTTATGCTTAAGATGGTAACAATGTCAAAAATGGACTGAAAGATAGGCTCCATTCAGACCAACGTTCGACCTTTTTTACCATAATGTTTTCAAAACATATTTTTGCCATTTATCTTGTGATAAGGAGAGTAAACAATTCAATCTTTACCAATGAGATAGCTTTTCAGAGCATACTAATCCTTCCTCATGATAGTATATACCACTGGTCAGTGTGATGGTGTCATGTCATTCAGATTTTCTAAAAAGGCCAGGACACACCAGTCCGACATGTTCCGACTACGCAAAAAATGGAGTCGGCTGTTTCAGGAAGCTCCAGCCTTCCCGTCGCGGCCAGAGAACACACCAAACTGACTGCTGACTTTCCGTACGCTCTGTTGCTTGCGCGGGACGTAATGTCTCCATAACAGCAGGCGGCGCTAATCTGTATTGTGGCCCGAAAAAATACGAAAGCCGGAAATGATGGGACAGCTCTCTAGAGCATAAACATAGATAGAAATACGTATTTATATTTATGGACCATAAGAGCACAATTTTTAGCAGAGAGTGTCGAGCATGGTGTCAAGCAGTCAACAAGGGTTGATGCATGTGAGTACTCTCAAAACGAAACGAACAAACACATTAAAACGATGGCTAGCTGTTATTAGCTGTTTGTGCTACTCGCCTCACTTCCGGGCTTCACTGATTCGCTAGCCTTCCACCAATCAAATTGCTCCAAATGAAAGACGGTCGGCCGCCGATTGAACATGTTCAATCGGCGGCCGACAGGCTCAAAACAAGCCCGACGACCTCTACGTCGGCCGACGTCACGGCACACACCAAACAGATTCGTCTTTTTTTTTGACGACGGCGATTATCGGGCTGGTGTGTCCTGGCCTAACAGAACTCTCTGGACCCAAAGGGGCTTTTTTTTATTGTTTTTTTGCTTCATTATAACCCGTAGGGAGGAGACAGGAAAAAGACTAATATAGGACTTTGTGGTACATGGTTGGCATCACAGCCCCTAAGCTACAGGTACAGCTAAGAAACAACGTATTTTCTTTTGGTTTACCATTCTTCACATAAACACAGTATGTAGGTGAGGATAATCATAGAATTCACATGACTCATTCTTCTTCCAAAGATGTCCTCACTGAATGACACAATCTTCCATGTGTCCCCTAGTCGGATATTGACTCCAGAGCTTGTTCTTTATTCAAAAACATGAATCATCTCATCAATATGAAGTGCGTGATTCATCCATATAACTTCAATTATTAATTAATTCATTCATTCCCTTAATTATTCATTGAAGGATGGTATATCTGCCCCCTTTTGGCTGTTTGTAGGCATGGAAACTGTCCACTGATTATACTTAACATAATCAGTGGCATTAACATTAGAACAGTTTAAGAACAACTATTCTAAGTTATGGCAGTGCATTTGATTAATAGAATAAAACTAATTTAATTTTTGCTAATTGCCTCAAAATAGAAAAAAAAAATGTGCATTCTATTCTTGAATTCACAAATTGACACTCTTTCTTTGCATATTCTATACCAGCAAGTTTCACAAGGAGCTGCTTCATTCACGCCATACGTATCTTTGATATAAAAGCTGCTCGGGGCAGTAACGAAGGATCCTCTACGGGAAAGGCAAGCCTACATGCTGCTAAGTGCAGAGCAGATGGCATTGTATGCCATTGATGTTAGAAAGGCATGTAAGAGAAGCGGAATGATAACAATAACATAAGTAATTAACCATGGTTGTCTGTAGTCTCTTCAAACTTCTATAATATTCTCTTTTACAATTTAGGTTATGTGTTTTTTTTTCAAAAAGCTATGTTAAAATCAGCTCTGAATACTGAAACTTTACACATTTTAAACCAATGGGGAGAGAGAACACCCTGTAACTTCCTCAATCCTTGAATGAAACTGAGCAGAATATTTTCTTAATTGGCCTTCTGAGCGCAAGCATTGACTGATGCCGATTATCTCAGAAGGAATCGGCCCAATTAATTGGTCTACCTCTTATTGGAAGTTTACAACTTTGGATTGATTGACAGATGTGTTTTTTTAATTTTGATGATACCATCCACTACAAATGTCATGTATTCCTATTCCTGTATTGAATAAGTCCCAAAACAAGTTTGGCTTACCCTCTTCACACTGGTTCCCTGTGTACCCTGGCACACACTGGCAGCTGAAGGAGCCCCACTCTCCGTGGCAGCGACCCCGGTGGCCACAGGACGGATAGCCCATGTTGACACAGCTGCTATCGGTGGTCAGGCAGCCTGGAGAGCTGGACTGGGAGTCGGCCGGTCTGCCCAGATCATACAGCTGAAGGGAGGAGATAGGAGAGCAGTGCATGTAGAGAAGAAGAGAGTAGAGGAAAAGATTGATGAGAGGTGGAGGTATAGGAGGGATAGGAATGTGAGGGAAAATGGAAAGGGAACAGAAGAAAGTGGTCAAAGAAAAAGGAAAGAACAGCATTCAGTGTTTACCCTACCAATGTCTTGGGGGGGAAACACCTCCCGCCCCCCCTGGAATTCTTTAAAAAAAAACACTGTTCAAAAACCCCAGTCATATATCTCTCTCTTATGACATCATAAGGGGATACACCATGCCCCCTCATTACAAACCTAACATAGCACTACCTCCACCTTTGGGACACACCCCGAGATACCCCTGAATCTGACTGGTAGTTAGATTCAAACAAGCAGTTTGCCTCGGGCCAATCAAAGACGACTGCGCTTTTTGGAAGGCGGGGCTTAAAGAGACAGGCTCTAAAACTCTAACGGCCCCCACACACATCCTACCTCTACTGCGCGTCTACCTCGCGTCTGCGTCTGACTTTTTGTCACTGACCGTGTAATCAACCTAGAGCTGACACACATCCAACCTCAGACGCACTGCTGAGGCGCGTCGGAGGCACGTCTGCAGCGACGCTCCCCTTCACCTCAGGAGGCTCGCCTATTTTTTTCTGAGAGCAGCGCGTCTCTCTCGCGTCTCTGTGCTTTAACTGATAGAGAAATACTCTGCTGACAGTCATACCAGCAGCATTCACTCTAGTTACACGTTTACCCGGTGTGTTTATTTCAAAATAAAACATCCCTCAGTCGTATACGCGAATAATCCCTTTATTTCACGATTTAATTGTGCAATCAAAATCCGAGGGATTTAAAACCTAATTTTCATTTAGTTCTGGCATTTCATTTTTGGATAAATGACACATATAGAGATCCAATATAGTGAAGAAATAAAAAAGATCATGATGAGCGCAACAGTTTTCCGTTGCTCTATCTGTGTCTACGGCCTTCTTCTTCCCCGACCACACCCCCTCTCTCTCTCCCGTATAAATCAGTAAAGTGTTTTTTGAAATACTCTGCTGAGAGTCATATTGACTTCATACTGGAAGCTTTCGCTGTAGTTTCACCATTTCCTGGTGTGTCCCTTTCAAAATAAAACTTCCAACAAGCGAAAATATGGCAAAGAAAAGAAAAAAAATGGCAATGGGGCGCACGGATTACTGTCCAGACTCAATATAAATCATATGCATCATAGATGACATGAAATAACTTCATTTTTAATGGAAATTATCTATGAAAACTCTATGTAGAAAGATAGGGCTTTTAGAAGCAGCAGCTGCTGAGACGTTGCATGTGTGTCCGAGAAAAGTCCGAGAGAGGCAGCAGTAAGGTAACACGACGCGCTCCAGAGGTAGACGCAGGATGTGTGTGGGGGCCGTAAGGCTCTAGAGCTGAGGCAGAGACTGAAAAGAGGAGATTCAGCAATTGCAAAATCCTTTCTATTAGAAACCCAAATTACAATGTTTAACCTGAAAATGACTCAAGAATCAGGAAGAAAACTTTCAAAGATGTTGAAGGACATGATGACTATGGACTATGAAGGTCATGTCTCCCAAAGTGATGAAACAAAATACTGAACAAATCTCTTGACAGAAACACAGCATGTCAGACAGCAGGCAAAACAGAGAGGACGGTGGAACCTTGAACGCCTAAATGTGTGTCCCTCACAAAAGCACGCCATAAAATACGTTAATATTTTCAATCTCCCCCCTGCCTAACTCAAACTTTACGAGTTGTTTTGGTGCAGCAGCGAGGACGTTGGAATGCAAAGGATCATAAAATCTGACAGTGACTCATGCCGCAAGGGAGCCACTGATTGGCTCTGACCTCCAGCAAAGATGCATCTAATTGGCTGTTGACCTTTCAAAGCTACAGCTTCTCCGTTTGTTGGATTTATGTTGATGCTGAGAACGGTAACACATAATTTAGCAATCAATGACTTAGACACATTGGGGTGTATGCAATTGATTTGACTGTGCATTTGTGTCACTGGGATGTGTGTGTGTGTATTTGTGTGTGAGAGCATAAGGCTTGGACCAATATACAAGCTGAATACCAAAAATACACCTGCTTCTTCTTAAATAAAAATTGTCGCTTCAGCTGGGAAGACTGTCACACCCCCACACAGAGACACAGCAGGTCGCCCTGCTTGCCAAGATTAATTTCGGGTAAAAATATCTCTCCCCAAAGGTTGTGAAAAATAAATTGTAGACGAATACCAAAATAAATGAGTATACAGCTATAACTTGGCTGTGCAAAGTTTGAGAAAAGTTTCACCAGGAATGGCTCATCCTTGTAGCCCTTCTGTCGCAAGAACAGATGCTATGAAGGGGAGTGACAAAAGAAGCTGTAACGGAGCTCTCACTTGAAGGTAAAGACAGACGATGGAAGACAAGGACATAATGTACATACTCTAAGGCAGGGAAGACAAAGGCCTTCAGACTGCCAGCCAAAATCACACTTTTGGCATCCTCTTTCCAATCCAGATTGTATTCAGATTGATTTTATCAAGTCTGAAGTTGAACAGCAAGAAACACAACATGAAATCGAAACTGTTTTGCAAATCAGATCCGAAGCACGTCATGCAGGTTTGAAATGCAACTCACTTTGGATTTCTAAAGATGCATCTTCGATCCAGACGCTTTGGTCGCTCAAATAGGATATCAGAGTGAGTTCGGCGCTATGACTTGACAGCGCTAATGTTTGAATGGCGATGTGCTGGTTTATAATCTGCAAGGGTGATGATCTATCTACATTCAGCTTTTTGTCATTCTTCCGTGTTGGAAAGCTGTGTCACCATTCTATGTTATGACGCTTACATCATTACCACAGTAACCCATGCACATAGGTCGGTACAGAGCAGTGATGTCTGGACGCAACAACTCCAATCTAATCACTTTCAATTGCCAGTGCAGTACAGAACATCTGCTTTGAGAAACCAATTGAATTTGCCTTCATGAGACACAGGTGAAACATATTGGGGTTGAGGTCAAGGCTCTGTGCAGGCCCTCGTATTTGTGCCCTAAACTGGTTTCTTTAATGGACCTAGCTTTGTGCAGAGTGGCATTGCCAAACTGCAACTGTTGCCAGAAAGTTGGTAGACCACTAAAATATCATCTGCTGAAGCATCAGGATTTCCCTTCATTGGAGATACGCTCTTGATTGACATGGACACATTGCTGAGAAACACTGCAAACCCAACACCAAATCAAAGCCACTAGCATTAGCCCAACCCCTGTAACTGCAAACCTCCATACTTAGAAATGGAGTGACAGTTGTGTCAAAACCACAGAAAAAAGCGAGAAAGACAAGCAGAATAATGACTTGACAAGTATGGAGAGTTAAAACCAGATAGTGGTGAATGACAGCCAGAGGGGAGAGACCCAACTCCAGAATAGAAACACAATTATAAAATTGAAAAATCTCTTCCAGTAACTTTTCCTGAGCATAGCCTTACATTCAGCCAGGACAATAGTCCGGTCTCCTTCCCTCTATTTCTCGTCCACACACAACACTACATACTGTTTAAGTAAAGGTGACATATTATGATCACTTAAACGTTCAACATTGTTATTTGGGTTTTTAATACAAAAAGTTTTTTTCTGGTGTATTGTCCCAAAAACACTTTATTTCTCAATGCCATTATGAATCTACTAATCTAGCCTCTGTCTGGCCGTAATCTCACTGACGGTTTAGTTATCTTATGACATGAGAAGGTAGTGCTAAATTAGTAAATTGGCGATTGGGGTGTGGCTTCTCCATTCATGACATCATAAGGGGAGAGAAATCTGACTGGGGCTTTTGAACACAGGTTTTTAGAAAGGTGAAGAAAAAGATAGGAAGGGATGTGTTTTGCAGACAGACACACTTTGAACAATAGGTGACCTTTAAAGACATGCCTAACACTCACAATGGAGGTGCTATGGCCCTGATGTGCTACAACTCTGTCTGGCTCCAAAACAGACACATGCTTTTGAAATAAGTGTCTACACCACTGTCAACTTCCTTTACTCACAGGCACTCAAACGTCAAGTGACACGATGATGGAGATTATGTTGCCATAGCATCAGAGTGACACATGTACATAATGTGATCATAAAAACACCACCACAGATTGGAAAAAAAGCCTTGAAAAAAACATACAATGTGAGTCAAAATTATTATTCATCAATACGCCCCCTGCTGCCTGTTCTTTGGAGATGAATTATCCTCATGCCTACCCACGCATGTCATGCTAATTTCTCTTATTAGTGCTTAAAATGATCATGCAGGCTCCTGCTACGCCTATGGCACACCCACGTTAACTACCTGCATTTAGCATTGCGGCAGGAAGCAACTTATGTCATCTTATATCACGGCTTTTAAGAATCAACATCGCATTAGAGCTTTAAAGGTCTTCTGATTGAAAACAGATGAATTTCGCTTATGACTTAAGCAGCCACACTCACCATCACCCTAGAGATCTATATTTAATATTGAGCAAATCCCATAGACCTGAACCAGTACTTATCTCAGAATATAGAACAGGTGGCCAGTAGTGACTAATAGCTTGAGTAGTTGGCTCATGTTTTCAGGCTCACATTGTTGACTTATTTCTTTCTCTTTGTTGGCTGGAAGGGCTCACCTAAAAACTCAGAACAACTTTATTAAATGTAGTTGGATTTGGCTGTGCATTTAGTGTTATCTCTTATTGTACGCTGTGTTATTTAAAACAAGGCTAGTATTTCGGCAAGTTATGCTTTAGATAACTGTTACTCAGCTTTATGTAGCTGCAGAAAAAAAGCATATCATGGTAGATCATAGTTTTGAGTATCCAGTTACATGTATGTTATTTCAAAGTAAAAGCATCCATTCATCCAAGATCTCCCACCCGAGCACTAGAATAACTAGCCTCCAGCCAGATCCGCTTTCCTGTGTCCAGCAGTTGCTCATTTCTCTTATCTGATTTGAAGTAGTCCCTGCCTCAGTGTTCAATGCGGCCTCAAGCACTATTGGAGAAAAGACAACCTGTCAATTCCTGTTTCCTCCTACAAAAGTGCCATACGAGATGAGAATTCCTGCTGTCCTCCAACTCTCCTTCTCCCATGATCACATGTAAGCAGAAGTGACACGCGCATTTTACACCAGGTGTGAATTAAGTTAATTAAAGGGCACCTATTATGCTTTTTACATCTTTTCTGACCTCACATGCTGATATAATGTTACACAGTCATGGTAAATGATACCAAAGTGTCAGATACATGCATTTTAGACACATTCCTGCTTACTGTCTGGGGTGGCTGCAGGTGGCTGTGCACAGCCTCAACACTCCTAATGCCGTTCACGGCAGCCTAGTGGCTAGTTTCCTGGATTTGCATGATGTCACCATAGATAGTATATAATATGGATGTATCATCCGTGCTGACCTCAGTTATTCACACGGCATCCAATAATCCTGGTTTAATGCGCGTCTCCATCTTGTGAGATTTTTACTCCGCCTCACGCCACGGGAGTAGATACGCCCATCTAGCTGACGTATACCTCCGAGGCAAAGTGAGGGACAACGGGCGGAGAGCTGTCACTCAAGAGATCGCGCCAATACATTTTAACCTCCAAAAGAATAAAAACTAGCCTGCTAGAAAAAAATTCACCCCCCTCAGTGTTGTCATGGAGATATGACCTAAACATACAGACTAGAATGCTTTTGTGGACCAGGCTGTAAATAGGTTTAATAAGACTTTGAAAACGCTGTCAAAGTGAGTCAAATAAAAATTGCTCAGTCTTGGTTCCACCCCAGTGGCCACCAGAAGGTACTACAATTTTGGTCACTTCCGTATTGGATGCTGGTAAACATTGCTGAGGTTGGGGCTTGGATGTCACACAAAGCGGATGTTCCATGTATGGTTATGCTGCTACACGCTCAGCCATGTCCCTGTCCCCCGCTCCCTGCCTGTTCAAATCTGCCCGCGCTCACACTGCAGTCCGCTCAGTGTAATTTGAAACTAGAGGCCGTGCCTGTTGCCATGCAGTTACCGGCCTTCTCTGATTGGCCAGGTTCAAACAGATTTGCAGAGGAGAGGCGTTTTTGCAGAGACCTAAACTGAAGTACAAGTTGGACTGAAATAGCATAATATCGTCTTAAGTAATTGCTCCTTCACAGATGCAAGCAACTAGAGATAGATGATATGAAATGAATCACTGGCAGCAGGTACATACTTAAAAAAATGACACATTTTGAACAGTGAGCTAAACATCTTTCTTTTTATTGTATTGGCTATTCTATATTACCAGGGAACCCACATCGCACCCTGTCTACATCAGGGGGACACAGTTTGACCCTGGAATGTATGCCAACATGACTGTTATGTCAGTTATGTTGAGGCAAGACTCAAAAGTTCTGGACTTCCTGGGGCAATATTTCTCACTTAAGAGTTTTATTTGATGTCAAGCTAAAAATGCTTAAAAAATCAATTCAATTATTTGCACAATTTCAGGCCTTACAAGCCAGTGGGTTCTATATAGGCTATCACAGCTGAAGCCAGTGTTCATACAGACATTATTTGGGCTTTGTTGGGCTTGGGCATGGATTGTCATGGTTGAGAATGGAGTCCTTTGCTTTCTTAACTCCAACAGAGTGGTAGAAGGTTACTTGAAAGTCTTAACTTGAAGCTACGATTGGATAGGAGTGGAAAGGTTCATATTCCATTTCACCTTGGGAGTGCATGTGTGTAATATTTGAGAGGCTTGAGGTTGAAGTTAAAAGTGCAGAAACATACTGTATCTGACATGGAACAAGCATGCTGTCAGGGTTGGGACTGTTATTGATCTATTTATCAGCTACAGTGCCGGTGTGAGTTTGTTTTCTTGCATGCTGGTATGCTAATAGCCGTGTGGTTTTGTACAGAATGTGTAAGTGTGTACTTGTTGTGTTACCTTGCTGTCCACGATAAGGTTGCGAATGCAGCCGGTGAAGTGCTTGTGCTGAAGCTGAGGGTAGATATAGGGGATGTCCTCATTCACACCTCCAAGCTGGAGAACGTGGCTGATGTTCAGATGCCTAAAACACATTCAGGAATAGATAAATGACCACTTTTGACAAAACAGTTCTCCTTATAAACATACACTCACCGGCCACTTTATTAAGTACACCTTGCCAGTATCGGACTGGACCTCCTTTGGCCTTCCGAACTGCCTTAATTCTTTGTGGCATACTTTCAACAAGGTTTTGGAAACATTCCTCAGAGGTTTTTATTAATATTGACATGATAGCATCATGCAGTTACTGGAGATCTGGTTCCTGCATATCTCTCGTTCCAACACATCCCAAAGGGGCTCTAATAGTTTGAGATCTGGTGACTGTTCAGGCTTCTTGTTGGTAAACGGTTAACCAACACTGTCCCTCAAAAGAGTGGTGTGTATGTGTGTATTTGGGAGTACCTGTCAGTGTTGGGTGTAACGCCCATCACTTCACAGGACGAGTCGTCTTCTGTGGTCAGCCAGCTGCCCACTCCCTCCGTTTCCATTACGGCTGCCCCCGAGCAGCGATCCAGGGTGAGACGCACTTCCTGAAGAGAACACACAAATGGGTACATGCTGTATAAAACTGAAGTCTCAGAGAAACCAGGTGCATTGATAAAGCCCCCCTATTTCTCTGCATTATAATAAGTGTACCTCATGATGCTGTCAAGTGCTCTCTTTCCATTATTGCTATAGCGAGAGCTGCCTCTTGGACTCACTTGTCTGTCATTAGTGCATATTACTCTTCTGATGCCTGCTGTTTCCTGTCGACGCACTAATCAAAAAACAACACTTCACATCCTAAACTCCAATGTTCCAATAAACGTCCTATCGGTGTATTTACAAGTGAAGATGGTGGTTAACCCGAAGCCATGACAATCTTTCAATCAGCTAGAGTCATTTATTCACTGTTTAATATTAAAAACAGACAAACAACAGCTAACCTCAAAGTCAAAGAAAGGATCAAACACACATGTTCATCTTATATTTGTGACATTGTTATCATTAGGTTAATTCTTACACAACTATCTGTAAAGCAAGAAACGTCTGTCTGTCTGTGTGTGTGTGTGTGTGTGTGTGTTTCTGTGGCTCGCATATCTCTCTGAGTTTTAGTCAGATCGGCCTCCGACCTGAGGTTCCGGATATTGCTTGCGCACAGCACGGAAGTGTGCACCCTTCATTTTGAAGTTGTTTTGGACCAAATATGTAGAAGTTATCATATTTATATAATTCTGGCTGCATATACGTGTACACACTGAAGGACACAGTTAGAATGGGCATGAAGTAATCCCGAGTAAAACCTGAGTCCCCCCGATTTGATTGGCGGCTGCGGTAGTAGAGTAGGGTAGAGTAGAGTAGACTAGGGTAGGGTAGAGTAGGGTGGAGTAG
This sequence comes from Ammodytes dubius, assembly GCA_026122265.1. Taxonomy (NCBI): domain Eukaryota; kingdom Metazoa; phylum Chordata; class Actinopteri; order Uranoscopiformes; family Ammodytidae; genus Ammodytes; species Ammodytes dubius. The sequence continues at coordinate 5,247,208 of CM047505.1, read as the reverse complement.
AGTAGGGTGGGGAAGACTAGGGTAGGGTAGAGTAGGGTAGAATAGGGTGGGGTAGGGGCGCCCTTAGAGCAGTTGGTAGCTGCTTGTAAGGTGTCACAAACAGTGTGAATGTGAGGCTTGAAGCGTTCAGGCTGGCTTAAATCAAAGACTCTTGAAATAGGAGCACAGACAAGTATTGACATTAAAGAGGGCCAGGAACTATATTGTGTGATACCTTGGGGGTTAGAAGCTCCAGGCTGTCCTCAGTCAAATGAAAATTAGCTAAATTTCACTCTAATTAAATTCATAAACCTCTGTAGAGAATGACAAAGGAGGGCTATGCAATCATTTGTCTTGCTCTAACCGCTATTATCTCCCTTTGAACTATAGAGTGCACACAGTTCTACAGCACTGAATCTGACATCTTCCCATGTTGGTCCATATAATCATATCAATTGTGTCATATTAGGAGTCCATGACATGAATAATTAACCTCTGCTTAAGGTAACAATGGCTTTTGACATATACTCTGTGAAATGTCAACTGTTCACAGCAGTGAGAGGACTCACTAATTGATTGCACCGAACAAGACATTCAGTTTGACAATGTGGTATGTTGTTAATGTTTGGCACTATCACACAATTACTCCTCTAAGGACGTTGGATGTCAGCAGGACTTTTTTTGCCGTTATTGAACACGTCCAGAATGCCATGATCGATGTGCAGCACATCCCCCGGCCACAGCTTTGTAGACTAAATTCAACAGGTCGGATTAGGCTGGTGTAGCTACAGCATGAGCATCTCCCCGTCCTACAGCTGTTGTTGTAGATCTGGATATGTGAGTAGACGCTTGTGATGTGCTCTGACATTCATCCAGCATTTGAGACACAGCTCTACAAAGTTTGAGATTGTTACCTCCCTACCATAGGAGTTTGATGTGATAGTAGTCACTCACCGATCTTTTAGTTTTAAACACATTATGTTATGTAGCATAATATCTGGTTTTACAATGTTTACATTTTGCACTTTCGACTCACATTTCTACATTTTAAAATAGCTGACATGTAAAACCAGTAATTCATACTTTATATCTTAAAGTTAAGTACTTAATAATGCCAGGGTCTTTGTTGATCCACTTGTTTACTTTTTATGTATGGTTGTGCCTCTCTGCAATATTTAAGATGTTTGCTGCAGCCCTGCCAAAGGAGTTTAATGTGATAGTCAGAGGTTTTATTTGTATTTACATTATTTTCAATAGGTTACAAGGCAAGCTATCTTCAATTGTTTTGTGAGGTGCAGTTAAAAAAATGTGTGAAGTTAAATACTTATTTAAATGTGATTCAATGTGCCCTTATCACAGATATGGTAATAAAACAACATTGTATTGCTTGTTTTCTTCAGGCTTCAGCAGTATCAAATTATGTATGGTGATTAATATTGATATTGTGTGTTTGGTGTTTTGTGCCCCCAGCAGAGCCTTCAAGGCAGCGGAAGGCCACAAAACACCATTGAGCCTCATCCACAAAGACATTCAGCACGTTGCACTTTGAAGGCAGCTCATAGATAGTTATTAGCCAAAGAGTTACATGCTTTAATAGCCAATTGCTTAAATACATGGCTGTGTGTAAAAGTTGTTCATATTGATCTTACGTCTATCATAAAGTCAAATACTTTGATGCAAGAAAACATTTCTGGATACATTTTACTGTAAAGTAAAAGACAAAAAGGCAGTAGGACTCAGTTTGAATTTCCGCCAAGGTTTTTTGCTAAATATCTGTTGCTTGATGAATAATTGGTGAAGCGTCCCACCTTGCTGTTGCTGCGGACATCCAGCCGATGCCAACGCCTGTCTGCCACGTTCACGTTGCCTGGCAACTGTAATACCACTGTGCCAGAGCCATGGTTGATTTTCAAGGTGGGGGTCCCATCTATTAGCTCTAAATAGAATGAGAAAGAGAGAGATAGAATTAAAGAAAAATAGTGAGGGTTAGGGTTAAGACATTTGGACTTCTGAGAAGTGGATTCAATCGGCAAAGCTGTTAGCTATTAGGTGTTTCAGCATTAAATTACTAATGCCTGCCAAATTATGAAGTGCTTTATAATGTGTCACATATGATAGAGTGAATACTGACTGTGTGTTACATAACTGGTTAAATTGCTAATATTGTCCATAAATGAACTTAAATTATTATTTTTTTCTCAGGGACTGCTGTGAAGTAATTTAGGCTTCACATCTTGTGGCAGTCAACAAACATCACACATCAAATGTAATTACATTCTATTTTCTAACTTGCTCAAATGGGAAATTAAAAGTTAATGAAGTGGCTAAGACTGCTAGTTTCCTGAGCGCCATATGCAAGGAATTATGCATGGTACGTATTTCTGACAACTGGCATTGGCAATCCAACATCATGCATGATGAACTTCCTAGAGTTCACGCAGGCACATATCCAACAGACACACACACACACACACACACACTAACTTTGTATTTTTTGTGTTTCTGTGCATACACCATGGCGGCTGCAGTGTCTTCTTACTTGTGCTGCACAAGCTTGAATTGAGCTTATATTAAGATCATAACTGACACTCAAAACTCTCCACTCTCCAGATTTCTATTTCAGGACTCCATGTTTGGCCTTTCACTGAATTAGTTTCAGTAGTACTGAGTGTTCAAATATTCTCATGGGTCTATTTCAACGACATCACAAGAATAAAAAGGGTACAATACTTTTTCCTGCCAGTGACTGCTCGTGTAACACCACAGTCAGAAGCTGCATTGACTATCCCCAGCCCAAAACAAACGTGTTACTTGGTCCTGGGTGTTCCCTGATGCCTCCTCCAAGCTGGATATGCTGGAACATCTCCCTAGGGAAGTGCCCGGGGGCATCCTTACCAGATGCCCGAACACCCTCAACTGGCTCCTTTCAACACAAAGGAGAAGCGACTCTGCCCCGAGTTCCTAACGAATGACTGAGTTTCTCACCCTGTTTCTCATGGGACACAACCACCCTCCAGAGAAAACCCATTTTGGCCGCTTGTACCAGCGATCTAGCTATTTCGGTCATTACCCAGTCTATATGACCATAGGTGAAGATGGGAACAAAGATCGACTGGTTAATCGGGAGCTTTAACTTCCTGCTGAGCTCTCTGTATGTCTCTACAGTTCGGTAAAGCGAGTGCAATACCGCCCCTGCTCCCCCGAAACTCTGGCCAATCTCACGCTGCATTGTACTCTTACTCGCGAACAAGACCCTGAGGTACATGAACTCCTTCAATTGGAGTAAGGGAAAATTCCCTACCTGGAGTAGACAATACATTGGTTTTCTTGCTGAGAACCATGGCCTCAGATTCAGAGGTACTGATCCTCATCCTAGCTGCTAACAGGCCATCACAGTTCATGTCCAATAGTTCAGTGTTCCTAGTTTTCCCAGCTGTCCCCCTGAAGCGACACACACACACACATACTGCCTGGATGATAGAGTCACTTTTCACTGAAGCATTTGCTCTTGTATTTTTCCTTTTGAGGGTTTCCATTTGTCACTTCCCTGGTTAACTCCTAGTCATGCGAAAGTGAAGCAGTGACAGTGCATGCTAGATTCATAAGTTACCCTCAAGACAAAACTCCAGTGTGAATTTCGCTAACTTCTGCACTGTGACACTTGACTTTATGCTTGTAGAAGTAGAAGTTGGCAGTTGAAAGAGGCTGACAATAGAGCTTGGCAATATGACAGTATTATACCGAGTACGGTAGAAAAGTGTCTACCGGGAGAGATGAAAAAGTGTCGAGGGAGGCAACTGTCCCTCTGAGTCCCTTCAGTTACACTACTACAGTAACACCACAGCGCCACACGGGGCACTGCAGCTGAGTGCTGGGATGCAAGACAGCTTCATTACCTTCAGTAGAAGAAGCCTAGCCTGTTTAGCTTTAGCTGTTCAGCTCCTGTGTGCCGTCACTTTACACAGTAAACAAACAAACTCAAAGTCAAGAAGGCAGAGCAGCTTGTTTAAACGGTCAAAAACATGGATTTTTCTTTTTGTGTGTCTTTAAATGTTACGTGTGTGTGTGTGTGTGTGTGTGTGTGTGTGTGTGTGTGTGTGTGTGTGTGTGTGAGATCATGCAATAATGAACAACACATTTGTCTTTTTTCTTATTTTTATTTTTTTCTCTCTTTTCTTAGTTTGTAAGTATTGTCTGGTGTTGTTTGTTTGTTTGTTTGATTATTGCAGGGTTCTCAACTTTTGGAAATTGTTTAGAGTGAGACAGAAGCGGATTCCCCATGCGAGCGCGCGAAGCGCGCGAGCAAAATTTTATTGTGTGTTTATTTATTAATTTAAAGCATAATAATGGTTTTTAACACAAGTTCAGTTCAATATAATTTCTTTGTTTTAGTTAAAATATAGCCTATTGTAGTAATGTTATGATGAAAGTATAACTGGATTAATACCAAATGCCAGACTAGTGAGATGGGTGTAGGCCTAGGGTAGTTCTTCGGGGTAGTTATTTCAGTAAAACTCTTAGTTCAGTTCAGCAAATATGGATACTGGATATTACTGATGCTTGCTGTTGTAGCTTCGAGTGGCAGATTTTGAGGCCTTCAGGATAGGGGTTTTCTGGCTCCCACTTGAAGCGCTGTGGCTCCACACCAGCCATTTAGACCATCATAATGGACGACAATGTTCCTTCTAGGGCTAGTCTGTTTCTGGTGCTGGTGAAGACCAACCATGGAGAAGATTCTTTCGGCGTCCGCATTTGAATGTGGGAGCACTAAAACCAACTTGGCCCCTCAACTAGTAGGTGAAAAATTGAAAACCAAGTGCAAAACAAAAGCATTATTAGCTATGTCGTATGGACTTCATGAGGGGCCTCTAAGGCCCCCACACACATACAGGAATAAACTTTCTACATGTAAATTATATACTGTTCATAAAAAGTAGCTTTCCACCCTGTATCTGTTGCAATGGGCCCCTCCATCATATAACATGGGTCTGCAGACCAATCTTCTGAAATGTTTTTACAGTTGCAGAGTAAAGAGTGCTGCCTGTTTAAGAAAAATAATGTTCCTTCTGCAGCTCAAGATTTTATTTAAATCTAAATTTTCCAGATTGATTTTTCAGATTGATGCATTTTACTTTAAAACTGTACCAATTTTCTTCCAGTGGGGCATGCCCCCGGACCCCCCAACAAGGTACAGGATATCTCCCACAGTATCCCAAAATCCTGTGGGAAACACTGACTCCCTTAATATGTTTATGCCAGTAAACGTATGTATCTTTGCGGAAAAGTCAATGTAACTGACTGGATAGGGCGGGGGGGCTTTAAGAGTCTGGGCCTATTATCTCATAATCCGTATATGAACCAACTAGTTTCCACAATCTTTTTTATTTTTGCGGGGAGCATGCACAAGCATTATTCATAGAAAAAAAATAAAAAATAAATGTGGGGGGCCCCACACAGGGTCTTGAAACGGGCCCCGAGATCGTTAGGACCGCCCCTGCACGCTTGTCGTGTAGTCTGATGAAACGCTGCGCCTTCTCTCTGCCCGCTCGGCTCTCGCAGAATGCATTATGCCTCGTTTCCACCGAGTAGAGCGGGTCGGATCGGAGCGGCTCAGAGCGGGACAGCTCACTTTTAAGAATCTCGGTGTTGTTTCCACCGCCGACCCTACCCTTACTGGTAGGGCGGGGTTTAGGATGGACTGCGATAGCCGCCGCCAGAAAGTGGGTCAAACTATCGGGCTGTGGAACTGTGGTCAAGCCAGCGGTCTCTTGTTTTTGCTTGGTCAAACCATGGACAAACCAGCCGCTTATTTATTTATTCCCCCGTGTTGTGAGCACAGAGACGGCTCGGGGCAACTGATAGAGACAGTGAGCGAGCAGCGCTGGCAGCGGCAGCTACGTGACATCGTAGCAGTGGGACACAGTGTAGCCAACTGATTCATTTAATGACGAGGAAAAACACCACACAATAAACAGTGCCGCACTCACATTTTCGCCAAAACTCTCTTCACTCTAGCCGAGGTGACTACAAACGGCGGAAATGATTCAAACCAGCCGCTTCTTTATTTATTCCCCCCGTGTTGTTGTGAGCGTGTATTTTACTATCTATGGCGTAAACACACAGAGACCGCTCGGCGCAACTCATAGAGACAGTGAGCGAACAAACAGTGCTGGCTGCGGCAGCTACGTGACTATGGGACACAGTGTAACCAACTGATTAATTTATTGACGAGAAAAAACACCACACAATAAACAGAGCTGTGCTCACATTTTCGCCAAAACACAAGACTCTCTTCACTCTTGCCGAGATCTACACATGGTGGAAATGATTCTTTCGACCAATCAAATGACGGCAGTGTGTAGCTCCGCCTTCTCATGCATTTTCGGCCCGCTTTCAGGCGGCCAGTACCCCTACGGAGGAGTACTGAGATCGGGAGCGGCTCAGAGCGGTTAGGTGCGCTTAAACCGTACCCTACCCAACTTTTGGCAAATGAAAAGCCAAACTACCCGGACCGAACCGCTCCGATCCGACCCGCTCTACTCGGTGGAAACGAGGCATTAGTGGGCGCAACAAACGCCACGGCCCGTGTGAAACGGCCTTAACTACTGAACAAAGGAAATCAAATTAGTTTTTCCCCAAAAAAACGAATGAGTTTTTCCCCAAAAAACGGGACAAATTGTGTCCCGGGAGAGATTTTTCTTTCATCGGGACAGCTGGTGAAAAAAGAGAACAATTTCGGGAAAAACGGGACGGGTGGCAACCATAGAGAGTATAAATGAGGTGGCAACACTAGGTGATGGTGGTGAAGGCCAGGATTTATCGAAGCTATAGGCTATATATAAAAAAAATTGTTTGGCAGAGTTATAATTTGCGTGAGAAATGCAAGGTGTGGCGTGGAGCGTGTGAATTGCCTGAAATGCGTGTGTCTCACTCTCATTGCGTGAGGGTTGAGAACCCTGAATGATTATTGTTACAAAAAAAACAAAATAAAAATAATTATACAAAAAAAAACGGTCAAAAATGTTAAAGGGCAAAGCAAACTTGATGCTGTGTGCGGCGCTTCGCCGTGCTTTTGCCTCGACGCAGAGTTGGCTTGTTTTAAGTAGCTTCTACATGGGTTAGCTCTCGTGTGCTAGCTGGCTAACACTGACATCTCAGCATCTAGTCAGGGCTTAACCCCTGTGCTGTTATTGGTGGAGACAGCCAGAAAGGCTGGTTTTATGTTAACTTTAAAACATGTCAAACTTGAAAATATGATTTGTGTTGAAGCTGGAGTGAAATTATTACCAGCCATTGGTATATTATTTTATTTTGACAGCTTTTTTAAATGATGATGAGCAAATATTGCCGGAAAATATTCAGTGTCATGAGATATGTTGACTACGAATTAGACGGATATTCTTTGTAGCCTATGATTTAGAATTTAAGCAGTGTACCAAGGCTGCAAAATGCCATTTTTTCAATTCAGTGAGTGGAAATTTGTTTGTTAGCCTTTGTACCCCTCTCTCCAACTTCCCTCAATTATCTGTGGGTTGATTTTGTCCACTCTGAGTGCAAGTTGAGATGCTGCCACACTTCGAGAATGATCCAATTAATTGTAATTTATTTGCCGGGGCCAGACAATTGACCTACATTGACTAAATCTAAAGCATCCCTCCTTTGTTTCACGTATACATTGTCTTAAGGCTGTTTTCTTATTTGGTATCCTGCCTGGGAGCATAACTCCATTTGCTACTTTATCTTCTAAAGGTGCGAACACACTAGGCATTTTACACGCGTAAAGGTGCGAACACACTAGGCATTTTACACGCGTAAGATTTACGTGCGTAACGCGGCTAAAATGTTGCTTGATCATTTTGTGTCAAAAATGGTTGTACGCGCGTAACGTGCCTAGTCTACCTACCGATATTGTATTTCCCCTAATCAACCATGGCTGCGATAAGACCCAAGAGTAGACCCGACCCAATAGCGTGCATGTCCGCACAAAAACAAAAACAACACGGCCAACAACTGTGCCAAAAGACAAACTGAACAGCACAAATAGCCTAGCATTAAAACAGCATTGGGTAACACTTTCTAATAAGGTACACAAAAAAAGAGTAGTTACCCTTTTGAAAAGGTTAGTTACCCTTTTGAAAAGGTTAGTTACCCTTTTCAAAAGGTTAGTTACCCTTTTCAAAAAGGTTAGTTACCCTTTTCAAAAAGAGTAGTTACCCTTTTCAAAAGAGTAGTTACCCTTTTCAAAAAGAGTAGTTACCCTTTTGAAAAGGTTAGTTACCCTTTTGAAAAGGTTAGTTACCCTTTTGAAAAGGTTAGTTACCCTTTTCAAAAAGAGTAGTTACCCTTTTCAAAAAGAGTAGTTACCCTTTTGAAAAGAGTAGTTACCCTTTTCAAAAAGAGTAGTTACCCTTTTGAAAAGGTTAGTTACCCTTTTGAAAAGGTTAGTTACCCTTTTCAAAAAGAGTAGTTAACCTTTTCAAAAAGAGTAGTTACCCTTTTGAAAAGAGTAGTTACCCTTTTGAAAAGGTTAGTTACCCTTTTGAAAAGGTTAGTTACCCTTTTCAAAAAGGTTAGTTACCCTTTTCAAAAAGAGTAGTTACCCTTTTGAAAAGAGTAGTTACCCTTTTGAAAAGGTTAGTTACCCTTTTCAAAAAGAGTAGTTACCCTTTTGAAAAGGTTAGTTACCCTTTTGAAAAGGTTAGTTTCCCTTTTGAAAAGGTTAGTTTACCTTTTGAAAAGGTACGTTTTTGAATTTTCTCCATCCACTTAGAATGGGGCTGTGGAGTCATTTTTGCAAAATAACATTTCAGATCCACATATATATTTTCATATATTTTCATATTTTCGGGGTCCTGGGGCCCATTCCAGAGGAGGTAATTTCAAACTCCTGAAAAAGTTGAACATTTTGAAAGTTATTAGAGGAAAAGCATTCTCAAACTCTCGACTTAGGCAAATTTCACTTTGTTCAAAAGGGTAACTAACCTTTTTGAAAAGGGTAACTAACCTTTTTGAAAAGGGTAACTAACCTTTTCAAAAGGGTAACTAACCTTTTCAAAAGGGTAACTACTCTTTTTGAAAAGGGTAACTACTCTTTTTGAAAAGGGTAACTAACCTTTTCAAAAGGGTAACTAACCTTTTCAAAAGGGTAACTACTCTTTTTGAAAAGGGTAACTACTCTTTTCAAAAGGGTAACTACTCTTTTTGAAAAGGGTAACTACTCTTTTTGAAAAGGGTAACTAACCTTTTTCAAAAGGGTAACTAACCTTTTCAAAAGGGTAACTAACATTTTCAAAAGGGTAACTAACCTTTTCAAAAGGGTAACTACTCTTTTTGAAAAGGGTAACTACTCTTTTCAAAAGGGTAACTACTCTTTTTGAAAAGGGTAACTAACCTTTTCAAAAGGGTAACTAACCTTTTCAAAAGGGTAACTAACCTTTTCAAAAGGGTAACTACTCTTTTTGAAAAGGGTAACTACTCTTTTCAAAAGGGTAACTACTCTTTTTGAAAAGGGTAACTAACCTTTTTCAAAAGGGTAACTAACCTTTTCAAAAGGGTAACTAACCTTTTCAAAAGGGTAACTACTCTTTTTGAAAAGGGTAACTACTCTTTTCAAAAGGGTAACTACTCTTTTTGAAAAGGGTAACTACTCTTTTTGAAAAGGGTAACTAACCTTTTTGAAAAGGGTAACTAACCTTTTCAAAAGGGTAACTAACCTTTTCAAAAGGGTAACTAACCTTTTCAAAAGGGTAACTACTCTTTTTTTGTGTACCTTATTAGAAAGTGTTACCCAGCATTGCATATTCACGGCAGCTACATAACAAACACAGTTACAGCAGCATTGGTGCACGGCGGCACAACATAAAGCCAAGTAGCCAACATTAGCCTACCTGGCTGTGACAGGGGACCGTGGCTGGCGTATCAACACCGGTGCTTCGCTGTACTCGTTGTGAGTGTCCCCCGGACATAGCCCTCATGTTTGGGTTCATAATATGAGGCGCTAGCCGCCCGCACACAACAGGGTGAGTTAACTGATGCTATACGGCGCTAACTTGTTTTATCGGCTGAAGCACAGCCGCACATGTTTACTGAATTAACCAGGAAGTCCATTCTCCTGGTTTACTCTCCCCACGTCTTCTATTCCCGAGCTGCTGTCATACAGCACCGGCTCGGCTGCCTGCAATACATTTTCCTCCTCGGTGTCTCTCATCAGCCTCTGTGTACAGTACACTGTCCGTCTCTCTGCCTGTGACGTCGGGTCAAGCTCAACGCTGATTGGCCAACGCGGCTAATCGTCTCGCGTAGGAGCAACAAAAGTTCAATTTTTTGAACTTTTGTTGCTCCTACGCGCGTAATATATACGCGCGTAACATTTACGCACGTAAAATATACGCGGCTAACGCGGCTAAAATGTTGCTTTAGCGCGAGTGACGCATTTACGCGACCTGTACGCGCGTAAACCAATGGTTCCCTATGGAAAAGGGGCGGGTTTCATACGCGTCTGTACGCGTGTAAAATGCCTAGTGTGTTCGCACCTTAACACATTACGTATTTAAATTTATATTCATTACGCAGCCATCTCCCTATACCCTATAGAAATGGCTTTCTTTCATGATCCCCAATGTATGCTATCGCTGTCATTCCCGACACTCACTTTACACCCACACACACTGAGACGGTCAGATCCGTTGGGAGCTGGAACTGCACTCAAAGACACAAAGGACACCTGCCAAAGAGAACCTTTTCACAGAAGTGCATATCTGTATGCTAGGAGTAGGCACGCACGCACACGGACACACATACGTACACACACACCAGCTGAAAGGTAAGTTGAGCAGCTGATTGTCAGGCAGGCTAAGTAGCCTTCTTGTCAAGACTGACGTGAGTCAGACTTCAGTGGTCTCAGAAGAGGAACACAGAAGACGCAGTGAAGGAAAAGAGAAAGAAGTGAGGGGAAGTGACATGGAGCTGTAATAGTAAAAGTAAGGAAGACAGTAGAAAAGAGGGAATGGAAGAGATAAGCAAAATGAAAGATGTAAGAGTAGTGGAGGATATACGTGAGTGGGCATTTACAATTTACAGAGGGAAGAGCTACTGGTCAAAGCCACTGGTTGAATGTGGAACTGTCAATGTAGTATACATCAATCCAATGTATTACAACCATTACAACACTACTGCTGTGAATAGCAGGGCTCCAGACTGTGACCAAATGCTCGCATTTAAACAATTAGTGCTATTCTTAACCTTTGCTACAGGGGTAACTGATGTTAGGACCATTACTGAAAAAAATGCGAACGGACCTGAATAAACTAAAACTGATGGTTAATTTATCCTGCTAAAAAATCTTTCCTTAAAAAACATAATTGTAAGTTAAATCAAGTCTGCCACTTGAATTTGCTCTTAGGCCATATAATATGGTGGGCCGAAGCACAAGGCACTGCAACTTAGGAAATACTTAAAAACACAGTCCTTGGACAGTCATATTAAAAAAAAACATATAAAAGCATGCATATTATTGTCCCCATAGACAGTAACTACTTTTTCTTTTAACTACTTTTGTATTGATTTGGTCAAGTTAAATGGAACTAAACTGAGTCAAAGAGCTACAGAGACTTACAAACAGAATCACATTAAAAAAGGCATGTACCAAGCTAGCTGTGAGTGCAGCAGGCAGACAGGCCAATCTCTTTAGATAGGCCTACTCTAGGTTTACTAGGGTTAGTACAAGACTTTGCTCTTGAAAGGGCTCATCCACAAGCAGGCTTGTTTTCTGCTATTCATACGTAATGTAATACCAGAGAGAGAGAGAGAGAGAGAGAGAGAGAGAGAGAGAGAGAGAGAGAGAGAGAGAGAGAGAGAGAGAGAGAGAGAGAGAGAGCAAGAGAGAGAATGTTAAATTGCATGTTTGTGTGCAAGAGGAGCTCTAGCTCCTACATAGTCGGGGGTGCTCTTAAATATGAGAAATGTCCTCCTGTTCTGAAGGCCCAAAGATACACTGGAGTCAAACTGGGAGCATATGGACTGCATACACAGCATGACAAGTTACACAGCTACACACATACACCCACAGACACACACAGTCACATAATACACTAATTCCCATATAAATCAGACAGTGTACGAATCAGCAGGCGAGTGTGGCAAGTGCAATGCTGGAGAGCCTCTTGTATAAACGATCTGTCAGCTATAGCAAGCCAGACCCGTAGCCGACGCATATTGGATCTCTGCATCCAGCAGCAGTTCCTATTTGAAAGTTGTTACAGTGCTGAGCTGGAAGGAGGATGCTGCTACTGAGCAGCTCCATGGAAATAGAATGCAATGTCAAAATCAATCTGTGAGTCTGTGTGCTGTTGCTTGTTCGAAGCATTCTCCTTCCATTCCTAATGTTAACTCATCCCCTTCTTTCTGATAGCGGCAACACAAACAAAGATCCAACTACATGTATAAAGTGCACAGACTATGTCCCCTTGAGTTTAAGCATGCAAACTCCCTGCCAATACTTATCTAACTCCCTGCAGGCTACATGTTCCCCTCTATCCAAGGATGTTGTAATTACACAAATTTAATTTGTCTTGTTAATTTGACTATTGATTGGACAGGTTCTGGCCGGCAGTGGTTAAGGGCGTGTGTGTGTGTGTGTGTTTGTGTGTGTGTGTGTGTGTGTGTGTGTGTGTGTGTGTGTGGTAGCCGGTGTGTTTGCTCCAGCATGACAGAACAGGTCCAACGCTTACAGCCATGTTTGTCATTTATTGTAGGATCTCGCTGGACACAAATCATTACCGTGACAATTAATCTCACTAATACAGCCGAGGTCAAACGGTGGCATCGCTGATCAGGCCAGGTAGCTGTGATGTTAGAGAGACAGTTATATTGTGTGGTATAGGAAGTATTGATCAAACTGTCTCTAGCATGGAGGAATGACATATCATCCATTTAATATCAATATATGAACACGCTAATGAACCATGGCTGCACGCTCAGTGATCAGTAAGCAGAATTACCTTCAGTTCCGTCTAAAAAATAATTCCCTTAGAAAATTGGCTTCAATCGATGGTTCCACATGTTTGTGTTTAACGTAACATTGAACTAATAAATGGTAGAGCCGTGTTGTTTAGGTCTGAACGTTTCAACATTGGAAAGCTGAGCAGTAGCCTTTCATGTAGACAAGGATTGTTTATGTCAAACTGTTCAAAATATGGCTGTGCTAGACATTTTAGTTATTCTCATGAAGTTAACAACCACGGTAAAAAAGCACTGCATTGACTGCAGGCTGCTAGATGGACACGACCAGAGGGTGGGATTGCTTCCTGACAGGTGCGGGGGAAGAAGCAACTCATTCTTTTTAAAGAGACACACACCAAAATAGGACATCCTGAGATGAGCTGAAAATCAGGGTACAGAGGCATGCTACAATAAATGATCTGAACGTTTTTTTTTCAGCAAACAACTAAAAAATAAAAAGCTTAAGGGACTTCTTAGACCATATACAATTGACAGAAAAGTTTATAATACGGGACCTTTAATCAACACTTTAAGTTACTGGTGAATAAAAAGGTACATGTAGTATGTAATCCTAATATTTAAGTTTTGAAAACCTTTTGACTTTTAAGTTCATAAACTCTTTTGTTCTGCTTATTGGGATTTACAGTGTTTGTCAGTGTAGAAAAGCTTCAGCAGACACACAGATCATATTAATCTGTAAAGCTGCAAATACAAGCACTTTCATCATTGGGTCATATGCTCAATCAACATTGTTTTAACACACTTTTTGATGGATAGCAACTGAAACAGAATGATGAATATCTAGTTAATGTACACCTTTTAATGCTGGACAATGCCTTGACCTAGCACAGTGCATTCCTGTAGTCTCCTGGTTGCCTGGCAACCTTACTGTGAAAACCAGTTTCCAGGAAATCAAGCGTTTCACCCCCAAGAGGTTTTTCCTCAGAATTTTTTCTCCATGACAACATAGTTTCTGCAGCTTGGAGACATGTGTTTGTATTTCCAAATCCATATATATTCCATAATTTTAATTAAGCATACGCTTATTTTTTTAATCAGAGGTGATTGTATGACTGTTAATTTAATTGATATTTAATCCTACGTCTTAAAGGTGCTGTAAGCAAATGGTTATTTTAGCTAACTTCCTGTCAGTGACTGCAGTTAGCAGTCCCCTCCCTCGTCCCTACGTCACCACATTAATGCTCTGCGGTCTTCAATCAGCGAGTTATATAGAATCATCTCAGATCCTAAATGCGATAAAACATGATAAAAACTATCAAAACAGACATTGGGAAGGATTTTTACCTGCTCCGCCATTGTAGGCGCATAAACATTCACCCATCTGTCGCTCTGCGAGTGCAACGGCAGTGAGACGTGCCGGTTTGTAGCGTTCTCTCTTTGATTGGATATCAGTTGTGGGATCCCAGAAAAGTTTATTTGCGGATTACATCGGAGTTATGGAAGGCCCACTTTATAGGTGATCACTGTATGAATATAGAGCGATTTAACACATATTAACATAAATTATATGTTCTGTGTTCTTAGGTGAGATTAAAAGGCATGTCATGTTAATATATCGCTTACTTCACCTTTAAGACTAACATACTTCTACATGTATCCAAATTGTCGGAGAATAGACAATGTTTCCTACTTGTAATTACACCTAAGACACATTTGTGAAAGTCATTTTTGCAATGTCCACTAATGATATGTATGACACATGGGACACAACTAGAAGGTGATGTTATCTTCTTTCTTCCATGCAATAATTCAACCTGGCAGTAATATAGGCATGCATACTGTGAGTATATTACATATCAGATCACCACTGGGAAACACATCCAGAGGTGTTGACACACGGTAGTGACAATGTCAAAAAGTAAATGCTAGTCAGACAGGTGGTGGGGGCAGCTAGGACAATGGCATACTTGTCGAAAATGAGATGTCAAATTGGAATCGAGAGGAAGAGTGTTCACTCGAAACTTTGGAGCAATAAATATACCCAGAGACATTACATCTACCTCTGGACACAAGCTGGACACATGCCACATCTTAATGGAAGGGGTCCTTTCAGCTCTGCAGCCAGGTTTTAATGGACAAATAATTTGTTTTAATCACCTCGTCTGGTAACAGACTGACAACTGTTAATTTATTTAATAACAATGCTGTATGATTCGCTGTAGGAACATTCATTAGAATGTGTTAGTGTGTTCAGTGTGATTAGCTGTAAATGCCTATTAGATATTATAAAGTACAAGTAGTTGATAGGTCAACAGTTCCCGGCTAAACTAATGATAATGCTCAGGTAATTTGGAATGCCCATTGGCATGGCTGCCTGCATATTTGCATTAGGTTATAAAAGCAATCATGAAAACTGATTTACCAAATATTGGCACTGGTCCCAACAGCTTTTTTGTCGAAGCCTACATTTAATGATTACTTATTTTAAAAGGTTACTTCTTACTCACAACGTGTTTACCAGTAGTGTATTGTTTAATAAAACTAGATATTGTTCTTTGACCCAAATGCTGTTTTGTGCTGGAAATTTGGATGAGCTCCATGCTTGAAAAATGTATTAAGAGCTGAACCTGTAAGGAACTATTAACCAAGATGGCTGCTCTAAGCTCAAAAAGCCTTCTGTGGAATGTTAAGGCTAAATCTAAAAATAAAACATTACCAAGCTGGTTAAAGTAAATGGATTTGAGAAAACACTCAATGTTCTGATGTTACCTCAAACACAAGACGTCAGCTTAAGTAAAGGTATAATTATGCCCTATATGCACACGCACACGCACACACACACACACACACACAAAGTACAGCAGTTGTGTGTTACAACCATCTAATCTCTTATCTTTTAACCCAAGCGGCCAAACATTGGGTGTACACAGCTATGTTTTCTGTGTGAGTATGTAAGTGCTTTTCACCTTCTGTGGCCGACACAGCAGGGCTGGCTTGGCACAGCTGCCTGGCGGCAGGACAAATGGCTGGTGAGTGGGCTGCTTTGGAAAAGCAAAGCAGCATCTCACCAAGAACTGAATGTATTGTGCGTGTGTCCGTGTGTGTGTGTGTGGGTGTGTGTGTGTGTGTTGTGTGTGTGTGTGTGTGTGTGTGTGTGTGTGTGTTGTGTGTGTGTGTGTTGTGTGTGTGTGTGTGTGTGTGTGTGTGTGTGTGTGTGTGTGTGTGTCGTGTGTGTGTGGTGGTGTGTGTGTGTGTGTGTGTGTGTGTGTGTGTGTGTGTGTGTGTGTGTGTGTGTGAGTGAAGCAGTGGGACTATGATCAGGCTCAATGGGCAAATCACTTAACAAGGCTTAATACAAGTCTATATCACATGCGCATACATCCACGACAGACAAAGCTCAACATGAAACTTCTGTAGGTCTCTCAAGTACACCTTAAGGTTGTAAAACAGTCTCCTTTGTAACCACCAGGCATCTCCTTTTGTCCTCTTCTCCTGCATATGTTCCCTATGAATTCATATTTCATTGCTGTACTCTGTATTCTGAACATTACATTGTAATATCCTTTTCAAACTACACTTTTCAGCTTGAATGCAAGCTAAGGGAGAGGTGCGCTCCCCCTTACATTATCAATTCCAGAGCAGCTCTTATACTTATAACACATTCATGTCAGGGCAAGACCTTTCAGCATTCAGTTCATGCCATGTTTGATTTAGGAGTGAACACACACACACACACACACACACACTTTGTCTGATTCTTTTGGTTATTACACATCCATCAAATAGGAGTCTTTGAGCATCAATGTTGAAGGGTTGAAGCTACTGTGTTCTTAGGTGAAGTTGAAAAGCATGTTACGTTCCCCCTGTGACCCACTAAACTCTACCTAATCAAAAAGCTGTTGTTCATGTTGTTTGATAGGAGATGAGTTCAGACTGTGGTCAGGGAAAAGCAACTCAGAGTGGCATTAAGGTCTTCAAAATAAACATTGGTATCCCATCTGTGTTGTGTTCTACCCTTCCTGCTCTTTATCTTTGTTCTAACTTGTTATGCTGATGATTGCGGTTCACTGTTTTGTCAGTGAACTTTTGGCCTGTATTTGGTAGGCAATTGGATGTATTGGATAGTTAGACCTACTGGAAGACTAATTTAACAGTTTGTATATAGCATTTATTTTTATTTTGATATGGGTCTCAATTGAACTTTCCATGTACGCTACAGTCAATACTTAACTCCTATGTCACATAGGAGTAAAGTATTGACTATGTGTCACTCTCTCTCTCATCTAATATGCTTTAAAATCCTATCTGGGCTTTGCCTTTTTAGTGAGGTATATTCCGACAATATTATCTTTTTTAGAAACATAATCTGATATTGGCCATTCAGTGTTGTTCCTATCAGATAAGATGAAGGTTCATCTCACAGTGTGGCTGGTTAGACAGTGTTTTAATAATATTTGTATATCAGATGGCTTTGTGCGTTCAGTGACCATGCAAATAAATCCTCTGCTGTGGGTCGATGACACAGAAAAACAAAGGACATCTTGCTTTTCTTTACCTAAAGGAACCATTAAGCATTGAGTCTCGCACAGCCAGACCAAACTACAGCTAGCAGTATGGTCTGTAACCAAGCTATATCGTTTCGAGAATAGGGGGGAAAACTGGGCTGGCCTGTTTTCATTTCTATAAACCAATCACAATCGTCTTGGACGGCGCTAAGCCCAGGAAGCTGTAACGTGTCCTTTCAAAATAGTGCAATTGAGTGCCGACCACACTATTTGAATGTTTTCTTTATTATTATTCTTTTTTTCAATCAAATTACCCAAACATATTTTAAACAAAGGAAAACTTTGGACAATTTGTATTTTTAGACCTTGAGTACTGGTTCGTCTCTTGGCAAATAATAAACTGTCATGGATAGTTTGCTGTATGCTCTTTACTTGAGAGAACAGTGGAAGTGACATTATACATACTACACAAATCATCAAATTCCTCAGAGAGATTAGTGGCTCAAATACTATATCAGCAGCTTCCAACCGCAAATACTGGAAAAGGCCCCTCACAGATCGATCAACAGTTTGATCCTTAATACACACACATAAAGTATGTATACAAACATACAGTTTAATGGAGTTATATTGAGCTCCTTGGCTTGTCGCTGGATTGGTTGCATGCAGTAGTAGGTGAACCTTGAAACTAGTTAATTAGAGCTCTAAATATGTACAGCATGACTGTAATTACACTCACACTGTGCAGCGGCAAATCAGCCTTAACTCCACAAACACATTAACCCTTTAGGATCCAATACAAACAAGATGACAGGATTTCAGATGCCCACAGACCCTCTGATACCAAACAAAGCAGAATACATTATTAACACTGCAAAACCAACACGTCCGGTCTCCAGGCAGCTCTCACCTCCCACACATATTACTTTGGCAGTGATTGAACAACAGCACTTTTCCCAAGAGGGAGCACCAATGCAAGGGAACAAGTAGTGAGAGATACAAGGAAGCTCTCGTCTATCAGTCTATTAAAACACTAAATATACAGAGATGCACAAGACATTTTGTTCTCCGTTTCTGTATATTTTAACATATTCGAGGGGTTATTTTCCATACTGTATGGCTCCATTTCTATTCATTAGGCCTATGCTAAATCATGTTGTTTTTGGGGACTCAAGGGAGTATCAATAAAGCTGTTTGTTTATGCATGTAAGAATGGCTTTGATCCGTGTTTTTGCATATGAACTCTTCATGTACATGTGGTGAACCACTTATATAAAAGTGGGTATTGCTACAATAATTTTCTAACACAATTGCACTCAGTCAAATCCTTAGTACCGGGTATTATCATTATTATTATTTATTTATTAAATGCATTAGATGCGTCTCCAAATTCCTCTCTTACCCCTGTCAAATGCTGAACTAGCCCCTGGGTACAAGCACCTCTGAATCAGTGCAGTAGTCTGTCTGAATTCTGCTACAGAGCAGATGCCATACCTCCTCTATTTCCCATTCTTTTTCATCCTCCACTCTAAATCCCTTCAGTTTTCTTTTTACCTAATAATGGCCCTCAACTCTGCTTTTAAGTCAATGACACCTCAGGCATAACAGCCAAAAGCCTGTTTTTTAATGTTGCAACAAAATGAAGTCCATCATTCTTTCAGGTATTGTTCAAAACTAAACTAGTGTTGAAGAATCCTTTGATAGTCCCACAGCAGGGAAATTCTATTTTTTCTTGTTAAAAAAGTAAAAACAAAAAACACACACACACACACCACAACCAACACAACACACACACACACACACACACACACACACACACACACACACACACACACAGTGTGGGAGCTGCCCCATATCAGAGCGCTCCGAGCAGTTCGGGGTTCGGTGCCTTGCCCAAGGGCACCTCAGCAGTGCCCAGGAGGTGAACTGTCCAGCTATCAGTACACACTCCAAATCACTGGTTGCATGCTGGACTTTAACAAAGACCCTCAGGTTGCCAAACCAAGTCTACATGGACTGAACCCTGCTGCCCTACAAGTGTAGTCTAAATATTGCCTTAAGCCTAGAGAGGGATGGGATTTCTGCACCATTGTTATTCAGGTTCCACATGTCAGAAAACATTTACAGTAGTTGTAGGAAACAAAGTCTCCTCTCCGATTATTTTGTCCTTACACAAAGTTTTCAGGTCTCACACTTGTTTCCTGTTCTGAGGTTCCTATGTATTGGTCTAGAAAGGTTGATTTAATTAAGGCGACACAGTATGCAAAAAATCTTGTTTTTCAAGCACTAGTCAATTTCAGATTTTTTTTAATTTGCTTTCATAACATGTCTTCTTAAAATTTGCATTTGCATTGGCCTATTTATTCAAACATTTCTGATTTTTTTTATCAAGCCTGTAATTCAACTGGCAAAGGTTCATGATGACATCTAGAAGTTAAACATGTCACCTTATTCACCTGCAGTGTCTCGCCTTAAATACAATGAAATGTAATTCCCTCATCTCAGGTATAGATGCACCTCACACAGGGAAGACTGTTGCATCAGAGCTGGGGGAGGACATGTTATTAACCCTGGAGATGTCTCCTACCTATGGCCATGAAGTCCTCTTGGTCCCAGGCCTGCAGCTGGGCTAAGGGTCCGCTGTATAGCAGCAGTCCGTCGGCCACGTCCGTGATGAACTCCAGCGACACGTGGCTCTCAAAACAAGGCATCATGGGAGGGAACCAGGCATAGCCGCTGCCATGGAAACTGTGCTGGTTCTGCTGGCACTCTGGTCCCTCGAACTGAGCCGGGCATTGGCACCTTGGGGAGAGGAAGACATCGAGAGACAAAAGTACATGAATTACAGAGATTTTTCTTTTGTGCCATCCATTGACATTTTGGTGACTTTTGGAGTTACGGAAATTGTAGAGCCGGAAAATTGTATTCCGATTACAATCTCCTCTCCGCTCCTCTCTTTTGAACCACTCACTGCATTTTGGTCTTTCAACAATTTATTTTCTCTGCACTCTCTCTAAGTCTAGTTGTTTTCTCCTCCCAGACACTTTTTTCCCCTAGGCCATATCTCCTTCTCTCTCTCTCTCTCTCTCATCATCCGTCTGTTCCACTGATGCATATGTTCTAATTAGAGGCAAAACCAGAGACAGAGTCACAACATCACTAAGGAACTCCTCTCTCTGTATTTCTGCACATCTCTCCTATCGCTTCCTGTCAAAACGGAACATCTCACCTCCTCTTCAACAAGGTGTCAACCTTTGGTGTCTGAAGAAGAAATCCTTTATCTTATTCTTCTATCCTCAAATCCTTCCCCACTTGTTCTAGCACTTTCCTAGAATGTAAATTATCATGTGGCACATTCATTTCATATGTTCATCGCATTTGTGGAGAAAGAAAACGGTTTTTCAGATTTCAGCTTTATAGTGTATGTTTCGATTTTAGACTAAACAGAATGGGCTATTTCCATTTGAACAACACTACAAAAAAAAGTTGTAATACTTTACAATAAGGGTACATAAATTATCTAACCATTGGGCTTAGTATACACGGTCGCCCAAAAAGTTGGAGTAACATTTTGTTGACTTCTTGGTAACACTTTATAATAACTATCCGTTGTAACTTGTTAATAGATCATTATTAAACTCTTAATTAATGATTATTAATGATTTGTTAAGTGTGTGTTAGCAGTTTCGTTAAGGATTTATAACAATGGTAGATAGTTAATAGCTTAATAATTGAATCAGTTCATCTGGGAGGTAATCCGAGATTAACTGGTCACGTTCAAGTCCATGGCATGCACAGTGTGTATTGAGTTTATTTAAAAATATTTGAAAATGGGGCTGCCCTCAGTTGCCCATGCACTGTGTATAGTCTATAGCCTATTTCAGCCTCGTCGGTATCTCGGATTACCTCCCAGATTAACTGATTCAATTATTAAACTATTAACTATCTACCATTGTTATAAATCCTTAACAAACTGCTAACAAACACTCAACAAATCATTAATAATCATTAATTAAGAGTTTACTAATGATCTATTAACGAGTTACAATGGATAGTTATTATAAAGTGTTACCGACTTCTTCACATGAAATGATTGTGACAATGTGAATTATTCTTGATAGATAAAGTGTATATATTCTCAAATGTGTATCTCACCCACATATATCACAGTGAAAATAAAACCACAATTAACCTTTACAAACTGTGTGTTCAGGCTTAAACAAATTAATATATTATACAGTATATATCATTTGGGGGATTTTAAGGGGTTTTTCAAAGATTTTTGTTCGTCAAATGCTTTTGGAAAATGCATTTGACGGGGGGAAAAAAGGAGTCGCATTTACCGACAGCACCCTCAAAAGGAGTAGATTTTTATTTTATTCATATAACATTCATCAAAACAATGTTATTGAAGAAGCAGAAGTCCTTGTGATCTCCTTGAAACTGCACTGCAGTACATCAATAATCAATGTTACTAACCAACAATTATTATCAACAGGATATGACACTGTGCAACCTTTCATAGGCGTTATTAAAGAGATTATTGAAGAGGACTGAATGGAGCACAGTGAAGAGCATATAACAAATCTATAAAGAAAGTCTTGCTGTTCACACAAAACCTGATGGTTAATGGTGGGGACATGTTTAAGATGCCTGAACAATTTTCTCGACTACAGAGGACATATCCAACCATGCCGTCCACAATCCAAAATGGAGAAATTCCACAACGAAGCAGCAGGCCTTACCCAGATAATCCTGTGTCGAGGTGAATTTGATCTCCAATTGTCTCTTATTGATGTGATTCGTGAACGTAATATAAATTCAAATGAATAGGATGAGAAAACCCTGCATTCTTTTGGCAGAAAGAAGATCCACCTGTTGTTAGCAATTAGGAAACAAACAAATTGCACACTCAGTCTCCAACCCCGACTATAAACACAAAGTCACAGCTCAGAGAAACATGGTATTTCTCCAGGGTAATTCCTCTCTGCTCCTAATGCATGAGTTTTTCATCAGTTTATCTTATTCACACTTCAACTGCTTTCAATATATTCTCCATGATCGCCCAGTGGAACTATGCAAAACCACACAAATAATGAGCATCCGAATGCACGCACAAATACTCATTTGCTTTCTGAAGGCAGATCATTTCTCATCCAAGTGTTCCTTCAATGTCTTGATCATTTTCTGCCTCTGCTCTCGTCAAGAATGGACACTCCTTTATATATTCTGCCATATCCCTGTTAAATTCAAGGATCGAAAAAGGTACTACTCATCTACATAGACCAAAAATAAATAAAAATTAAATTATAATAATTTAGTTTCTAACCTTTTTGTGTTTTGGTTTATTCTATTACTGCATATCTAAAAAGTTGGCATCAGGAAGGGAATATTCTCAGAGGCTTAGTACTAGGGATCTACCGATACAGATACCAGTATCAGGTATCTGTACAAACTGTGCACATGTCACTTGTGGATTGTCATTAGTTGATAATGTAGGATTTCAACGTCTTGTCAGTGTGCTGGTACCCAGATATGATATTCCCAGCCTTCACCACATCACAAACACTGTGTTATCGAAGCTGCACGAGGATGTTAAAAAGCACATCAGCAGCTTGTTGCAGGACGTTTCGACCTTCAGCCTACAACTGAGATTTGGACCAGCAGTGTCAGCCCTACTTTCATAAGCTTTACTGTCAATCCATTAGCTGTGCAATGGATTGATGATGATTTACCCGCGGAGGGGTGCATGCAGTTCTGGGGTTTGCACACTGGCCAAGCCATCCCAGGTGCATGTGAAGACATGCTTCAGATGTGGGGCATCCCCAAAAGTTCTGTTCATGTTGTGCTCCGGGATAATGCTTAAAATATGATTAAAGCCATGAGGGATGCTGGACTCCCGAGACTGCCTTGTGTCACACACACCCTCCAGCTGACTGTTAACCAGGGGCTTTTGGCTCAGAGAAGTATTATGTTTCCACCTTATTTCTGAGCGGAATTTTCTAGATTAAGTTGTTCTGCTATAGTTGCATGTTGTTACTAAAATCCACTGAATGTGTTAAACTGTGAATTGTGAAACTTATAATGTTGTTAAAATGCCAGTAATGAAATGTAGTAGCCTATAGTATGACATTCTCAATGATGTGAAAATAAAATACATTATCAAAGTAATTACAAAACTTTAATGGCATTATTAAATACTCTGTATCAGTATTGACGTACCCACATTTGAGTACTTATACTTGTTTGAAAAGAAAGTGGTATCTGTTGTCAGACCAGTCATTTATGTGGATCGGAAAAAAATACGAAAACATGCATGCCCACATTTCTGTTTTAGCAACATCATCCAAATTCTTCTGAGAACAAGACAATCTGAGACATAGCTTAAGTCACAATGGCTAAACCCTCAAATCCTCTTAAAGCAGCTTTGTACTGCTCACTCCCTGTTCCTGTAATCCCACCCACAACCCCTTTCACTCCCCTAATCTCATTATTAATCCCAGTGCCTCCATTATCTGCATGTTCTTCCTTCAATCTTGGGCCATAATCTCTTTCTGATTCGCATTTGATTTGTGATTCATGAATGTAATACCTTTTACTGCAAAGTAAAATCTCAGTTCTGTTTCATGAGATGAAAAGTCTCCACGATATAAGGAATCATTCTGCATCCAGTTGAGGGCGTATTTCCACACTAGTGCAATTATTTAGGAGACATAGTGGCCATCTAACTTTAGTTATAAATGGTTGGAAGAGGTAAAAGGTTGAGAATTTCACAGGAGGAGCACTAGAAATGATTGGGTGTTAACAATCTCCTCTACAGTAAAGTGAAAAGCCAACCGCTACAGCAGTGCTGACTAAAGTGCAGCTAAGGATTATTTTGAAGACAGCTGAAAAGCTTTTTCCAAATCACCTGAAGGCATGATGTTGCCTTGGATGAAAAGCCGAGTATTGAAACACATTGGCACAAGGGAGCTAAACGCCTGGACTAATGGTACAGGCTATTTCACAAATCATAGGTCAGAAGCTTCCATACCTGCTGAAATAACCACCATTAGACTACAGAAAAAGAAGCAGAGTATTCTTCAGGACTCTGCTAAACATCTTTGAAACCACCCCTTATTAACTTCCAACACTTAATTTAAAAGTATTACAGCCAGGACAGTCAAGTGCTTCTGGAAAAGCATTTACACAGGTGCCAGTCATGCCCTTTACCCCACAATCAGTAATGTGCGGTTTCCTGTCTCTAAGGGCGCACTCACACTAGGCAAGTTTACCTGTTCTGTGCTACAGGAAGATCGTGTCACGGTTTTTGAGTCACCTATCAGATAATTTTTGAATCAACAACAACAAAATAGGTATATAATAATAAGATAACCAGACAAATATGGCTTTTCTTTCAATAACCTTTGTCATAAAGTGTGTAAAATGTGTGAAATGTGAATAAAACAGAATGTACTAGACTGGCCTGTCTGCAGTCCATACCCGTCTCCCATCGTAAAAAAAATGTGGTGCGATATGAAGCACAAAATATCACAATGGAGACCCCGGAATGTTGAGCATCTGCAGATGTATTTCAAGCAATGGGAGATAATTTGGCTTAAAAATGCCAACAATTAATGTCCTCAGTTCCCAAATGCTTAATCAGTGTCAAAGAAAGGGCGATGTAAATCAGTGGTAAACATGCCCCCGTCCCAACTTTTTTTAAACATGTTGCAATTGTTTAATTTGAAATAAGTGTATATTTACAAATAATAATAAAGTATATCAGTTCAAACACGTACATGTGATGTATTATATGATGTATTGTACTGTTATTTATTGAATACATGTAGAAAAGGATAAGTTAATTATCACATTCTGTTTTATTCACATTTTACGGAATTGGGGTTGTATTTTAAACATCAACAGTTAATTACAAAATTGCCTGTGTCCACAAAGGCTATTTTAAATAAAATCTTCAAATATTTAAAATCTAAATAAAGTGCAAATGTAGATAATAATCCTGCTTCCTTTAAAGAGGACCTATTATACTACTTTTCTGGTCTTAATTTCTTGTTTTACACTGCTATAGAGCAACCTGACACGAATCACATCACAAAAAACTATGTAGATTTTCGGGAAGCTCTTTCTCTTATTTTGGCGATCCAGCATGCCTGTGCTTCGGCCATCTCCGCTCCCTCCGCCTGTGCTTCGGCCATCTCCGCTCCCCCCGCCCCCTCCTGCAAACCCCACTCCGTTGTGATTGGTTACCTTCCTTCCGGAACACTTTCAGTGGCGGGAAGCGCGAGCATGGACCTATAAGGGCGCGAGGCAGACGCGAGCAAGGAAGTGACAGCATTACTATACATGGAAACATCCGCGTGGTGACGTCCCAAAGTTACATGCGACGTCACGAAGTTACAAAGCGTCAAGCCGCTTTGAACACGTGACTTCTCGACTGGCTAGAATAGTGTCAAGTGCTAGACACTATTATTATTAGTGCTAGACACTGCTATAATTTGATAATGTAGTATGGTTAAGCATGACTATAAATCATCATAAAAACGTTTATAGGTCATAAAAGTCAAAAAGCATCATAGGTCCTCTTTAAGCATGGACAGTAGTGACTGGGTGTGCAGTGGAGAAAGAAAAATAGGTAGACAGATAGAGAATTTTATAATTTAGCTTTTTTTGCATATTCACCCAATCCGTGTGTCATGTGCGTGCCTAACCCCGATCCATTGCACCACTAACGTAAAGGCATCATTACACTGGTACACACATCAGCTGGTTGTAGAAATTTGGAACATCTCCATTGTTTACAATATGTATTAACATTATTTCTGTTTAAGTTTTAAGATGGCCACAACATGTGGGGTATTTTGTTTGTTTTTGAATTGTAGGAGTTTAATAGGCCTCATTCCTATTGACTATGTTGAAATGGTGATAACGTATTTAATCTTGACTGCACTGTCAAACACTTAATTCTTTCATTTCCTATAGGTGTTCATTCTGGTTGAGATGAAGGCCAGAGCACATTATTCACATAGTTCGTTAACCTTATCCAGTCAGTGTCCCTGTGCCCTGTATGGGATCATCTGGATTAATTCCACTCACTAAATCTTACCCTACATGTGTGTGATGACAATGGATTGTGAAAGTGTGTTCTCATAAAAACCTTTGCCTCATTGACCCTACAGCTTAGATCGGGCCCAAAACAATCTAGCCAGACCCAACCATAGCACGCAAGTGTTCTATTCGGTCCCGGCCCTTCCCATTAACCGTATTTATGGAGCCTGAGGCGAAGTTCGCTGCTATAATTAAAGTTTTAAAATGCAATTCCCTGCTCTGGTCCACAGACAGTCATAAACATAAGGACTGTGAACTAGGTTATCAACACAGCACTGTTTGCAAATTGGATAAATGGGGAAAATGAAAAGTGGCCACATCTGTTAATTATTGTGAATTTGCATGGATGTGCGTGTGTTTGCGTGCATGTACGTAATCCAGGGATTACACCCAACATGGATCCAGCCAGTCATCCTGCTCCGGTCCAGTGGTGAGCCACATTACACGCTGCTCCAGCCAGCCACATTCAAATCCCTTTTCACTCGCTGCTTCTAATTAAATGAAGCTGAAGGGGAAAATTAACTTATTCTACAAGACACAGCAAGAAAACTTAACAGATATGTGTGTGTGAAGAGACTGAATGAACATATCAAGTTCTCACGTATGTTCAGAGGAAGGATATACAGTGGCTTGCAAAAGTATTCATACCCCTTGAACTTTTCCACACTTTGTCACGCTGCAACCCCACACGTTAAGTTATTTTATTGAGATGTTATGTGATAGACCAACACAAAGTGGCGCATAATTGTGGGATGACATTTTTATAAATAAAAAACTGAAAAGTGTGGCATGCAAAAGCATTCAGCCCCCCTGAGTCAATACTTTGTAGAACCACCTATCACTGAAATTACAGGTGCAAGTCTTTTGGCGTATGTCTATAAAATCTTTGAACATCTAGACTGATATTTTTGCCCATTCTTCTTTGCAAAATAGCTTGAGCTCAAGATTCATCATCAGATTGGATGGAATCAGAATCGAAATGGCGTTTATCACTGGCCCACAGTGCAATAGGAACGATAAAAAAAGACCACTGAGTGAAGCCTAATGCTCTGTCTGTTAGTCTGTTAGCCTAACAAAAACACAAGTTAAAAATGATGCACCGCCCCGAGATGACAAAGTATAAAAGCAGCTTCTATGACAAACTGTATTGTGCGTTAAATAGTAAGACATTTAAAAGCTATGGGCTTCTTATTTGGGATGTCTGGTACATCTGACTTAGCAGTGGAGGCTATGTTTAAATAAGAGAACATGGTTACTGAATGCAGTCAATCACAATGTGCTTCATAAGCAGTGTTCCCACTTAATAAAACAAGCTAAATAAAGAAGTGTACGCAACACAGTGTAAATATACTGCTGCATACATCCTTGGTTTAACTACAAGTACTGTAGCTGACGCTGCCAACAGGCTCACAACATTTAAACTTCCTCCACTAGATGAAGATGCATTTCCAGCTGCTCCATCAGGTAAAATGAAGAATTCCTTTAGCATTAATAAAAATACTAATTTCAACCACATTTTAATTAATTCCTGCACCGTTGCAACACACCAGTGAGAAACATCCCATGCACTGTTAATAAGCAAACTAAGTGTGAAAAGACCTGGGAGTGCAGATTAAGAGCTCAACAGTAATGGGATAATTAGAACATTTGCTACTTGCATAGTGTTAAATAAAAGTTTCCTTTAGTGGCACTGTTGTTTGTTTTGCTGTGTTTATTTCCTTCACATTACCATCAGCAACATCCTGTGAGAGATCCCTCTTGACTAAACACAGCATTAACATTAACATACCATTTTGCCTTTCTCTACAACACAGTCACACACACACACACACACACACACACACACACAACACACACACACACACACACACACACACACACACACACACACACACACACACACACACACACACACACACACACACACACACCACACACAGACCAGCTGATATAGAAACACTTTGAGACACATGTGCACATTTATTTACTGCAAATTGTGGCCTTTCGCACACGTATGACCATGCACAAGCACACATTGTGCTTGCTAGTACATTGTGCAGCACTATAAATAAGAAATGTAATTTTATTTTCGGTCGGTCGGTAGTCAAAGCAGCCATATAGCGCTGGGAGAAACATTGGTCTACTATAATCTGTGTATGGACCACCCACACACCTTTTCGGAAGTGTGATTCCATACCCACCTCATGAGGCTTTAACTGTAAGGATAAGAGAGCAGCTCAAATAGACACTGCAACACAAGCAGGAGTAGAAAGACAAGGGTTAAAATAACTATCCCAAATTTGAACCTCGAAAGCAAGGCAACGAGAAAGAACAAAGACAGTCAGAGCGAGACACTCCATTCAAAGAAAAAAGAGAAATAGTCTGAAGTGTTAAATGCGTTCACAACATGGTTTGACCCTAACTCTTTGAACACCCACACATACACACAGTGGGAAACACACATGTAACCAGAGATAGCCATTCTAGTGTACAATCAGGTCCCAAATGATCCTTTGATCTCTCTGTGATTTTTCGTTCAGCAGCCCATTACTCACACTGTCCCAGCTCTCTCTCTCTCTCTCTCTCTCTCTCTCTCTCTTTCTCTCTCTCATTCACTCACTCGGCTGGCCTCCTATACCACTATTACATTTTGGGATTTTCTGAGAAATAAATGCTTGAGTCATTATGTCAGTGATGTGTTAAAGAAAAGAAAATTAAAGAATGAAATAGTGAATGTCATAGTTCATTTTTCTGTAGAATACTTTGATGAAGTCAATGTCAGACTGATCAAGGGACTTGGTCTGCGGTGGGAAATACACTTAATACACAGTGGTTGTGTTTGCACATATCCATATGTCAAAATCATTTTTCAGTCAAATCAAAACACAGCGCCACAACCATAGTTATATGTAACCCATATCAGAACATTGCATCATTGCATTTATTTATTTGTATTTCTACATTTTAGCTATTTCTGCTTAGATCTTATGAAAGCTCTAAGTTATTTGTTCCATAAACAACGTTTGCGTGAAAACTGGAGAAAAATAAACCTTAATTCTTACAGACCGTGAAGGTATCAAGCCTTTGTAATTAGTAGGCATTGTAATATAACTGGATTATATGAGTACATTACAAAATGCTTTGTTTTTAGAAAGAGCAATGGCTTGCTTGTATGGTGGTAATTTCAACTCACCTGTAGCCATGCTGAGTGTCCACACACACGCCACCATTGAAGCAGGGGTTTGTGGGATATGCGGTGCAGGGCTGGTGGGACAGCTCTCTCCCTGGACAGGAGCACACCGCTGTGGATTCCACTGTCACGGACACAAGACTCATTGTCCCACAATCCACCACTGTGGGTGTGTCCCGCACGTTCAAAACGTTGGTGCAGCCACTCGCCCCTGCACACTCCGAACCAGGACACTCGTCTACCCTGATTTGGAAGACGCTGACCTGCAGGAATGACTGGAGCTGGATGGAGAAAGACAGGGAAGAAGAAAAGAGACATTGGCTTAAGAATCAACTTGATGCTGGTGAAATGCAGGCCAAGCCAGGAGAGTTGTAGTGCTTTTCAAATAACTTCAATATACCAGTAGGAGGTGCAAGTGTGAAATGATCCCCCCACAAGCCCCCCAGTCACAAATAATGACACCGTCACAAATGTAAAACAAGACTTAATGTAGTTTTTTTAGCGAATCAATTCATTGTGATATTTGTTTATTTACGCAAATTTGTAGTTTATTGAATTAGATTACCATTTAATTAAACTGAGTACATTTGAAAAAGAAGCAGCCATAGTGATATGCAATCAAACACATACTTTAACAGGAACACCTATTGTCCTATAATGGCAGGTGTAACTGTTACTGTAAACTCATGCGTACCTAATAATGTCTGACTTATCTGGTTTACACACCAACACACCGATTAACAACACAATGTGGATGTGAAAAGTGCATCCAATGTTTAAATGTATTACAGTACAGTAGGCAGTTGAGGTCAAGGAAAAGTGGGCAAAATGGTGATGAGGCAGAAAGGAAACTATCTTTCTAGGTTCAGTAGTTTGATAAGGCACTGGAAGGGAAAATTAAATGAAAATGTAATATGTTCTGTTAAGTGGTGTGTGTGTGTGTGTGTGTGTGTGTGTGTGTGTGTGTGTGTGTGTGTGTGTGTGTGTGTGTGTGTGTGTGTGTGTGTGTGCATGCGTGCGTGTGTGTGCATGCGTGCGTGTGTGTCTGTGTATGTGTGTGTGTGCGTGTGCATTTGGATTCACTGGCCTTTGCCTGGTAGACGGGACATTGGTCAAGTACTGCAGATTTCCAATTAATTTACACACACATGCATGCACTAATGAACAGGAGGCACTCACATGGACATATACTGTACTGTATACATAGTACACACACAAACAAATGCAAACATGCTCATTGTAAAACATGTTGAACCAGAAAAAGAGGTCACTGTTCAGTGGTCTGGACTGATTGGTAACTAAACATGCAATACACAATCTATTCGATTTTCTCTCCCTGTTTCTGTGACATGGGTTCATTTTATGATTTAATAACCAATATTGAGCCAGATGAGTTTTAAACACTGCACATTTGTCAATATCAGTAGTGGTTGTTTTCCATGTAAAATGATTTGCCTTAACATACACGTCATTGGTTTCCCATGACTTTAATGTTTTGCCCTCTATAGAGTGGTTTGCAAAAAATGTAGCAAGAATGAAACGTGATTACATCCATTGTTGATGTTGAAGGATGTCCTAACAATGTCCTTAATGTAGAATGGGTGTCCTGCAAACGAGTCCAAACATGGTATAAATATGTGTCTGCAGTCCACGTACAATAACAATGATGGGATACAATGATACAACTTCATGGCTGTGTGTATTTCCACTGGGGTCTGAAGTCCCTGGGAGGTTATGCATGTCAGGCCTATGACCTATGGAGAAGCAGTAAAAGAATCTGCACCGCACGTATCTGCACTGAACCTTTGAAAAGTCCTACACCCTGAGCAGGATCTTTTCCTGGGTAAGAAACTACAGTTAAGACCCTAGTTCATGCGCTGGCAATACACATAGTTTCTGCAAAGGTTGTGTTCAATAATGATGTAGGGTCAGTGACACATTCCTTGACTGGAAAACTAATTAAGTACGGGCTCACAGTTTACTGGGAGCCCGTAATTATTACTCTCCACCATACTTATTCTTCTGACTTCTTCTTCTTCTTCTTATTCTGCCTCAAATTTCTAGCTGCTTCTCCTCCTACACCGTTACACGCAGACATGCAAAAATTTCACACAACGTGCATCCCCACCCCCCGGGGTGTGCTATTATACAGTTTTTTGAATTTCCGCTAGGGGGCGCTGTAATGAAGTCCCGACTGAACGAACTTTGAGAGGCCACGCCCCGCACACCGTAACTCCGATTGACTTGAAATTTCTCACACAGGTGTATGTTAGGGTGCTCTACAAAAAAGCCTCTGGGACCATAAAAAGTCTTCAGGGAATATTTCCCGCAAATTAGCATAAACTGAAAAAACAGGGTGTTATCCACGACTTTCTGCAATTTGACTGTATCAACACCAAATTTCTCGTGAAGCCCCGGGGGACTACAATAAACATACCTGTAAAAGATTAGTAGGACAACTTGAAAAACATGGCCGCCATTGACCAAAAACTTTACGCAGGGGCGGGGCTTAATAACACGTTGGCCATAACTTCTTAACCATAGGTCCTATCATCATCAAACTTGCTGGGTATGTGCAGAAGTCATGTGGTAGCATGCCCCTTTAAAGCTTATCGAGATTAACCCATAGGGGGCGCCACAAATACCCCCTGACTCCGATTGACTTGAAATTTCTTACACATGTACAGCTCATGGTGCTATACAATATAGCCTCTCGGACAATAGGGGTCAGCCATGATTATTTTTTTCGCCGCCATTGCCCAAAAAGTTTAAGAAGGGGCGGGGCTTATTAACAAATTGGCCATAAATCCTTAACCATAGGTCCTATCATCATCAAACTTGCTGGGTATGTGCAGAAGTCATGTGGTAGCATGTCCCTCTGAGCTTATCGCGATTAACCCATAGGGGGCGCCACAAATGTCACCTGACTCTGATTAACTTGAAATTGATTACACTTGTACAGTTCATGATGCTCTACAATATAGCTCCAAGGAATTTTTTTTTAATTAACGCTAGGGGGCGCTGTAATTAAACCCCGACTGAAGAAAGTTTGAGAGGCCACGCCCCGCACACCGTAAGTCCGATTGACTTGAAATTTCTCACACAGGTCTATGTTAGGGTGCTCTACAAAAAAGTCTCTGGGACCATAAAAGTCAACCTGGAAATATTTTCGGCTAATTAGCATAAACTGAAAAACAGGGTTTTATCCATAACTTTTTCACGTTTTACTCTATCGACACCAAATGTCTCACGAAGCCCCGGGGGACTATGACGCACGTCTCCGAAAAATATTAGTAGGATAGCTTGGAAAACATGGCCGCCATTGACTAAAATGTTTACGCCGGGGGGGGGGGCTTAATAACACATTGGCCATCACTCATTGACCATAGGTCCTATCATCATGAAACTTGCAGGATATGTGCAGAAGACATGTGGTAGCGTGTCCCTGAAAGCGTGTCTATATTAACCCATAGGGGGCGCCACAAATGCCAAAACCATCATTAAAAAATGATATGTTTGCCAGGCCACGCCCCTTTTCCCCTCACTCCGATCGACTTATTATTTGTCAGACGTGCACAGCTCGCGTCGCTCTACGATAAAGCCTCTCAGACCGCGGGGGTCGGCCGTGATTTTTTTTCTTCCCCTGTTTGCACGGGCAGCCCGTACTTTCAAAATCTCCGCGGGATTTCTAGTTAAAAATTGCACTATAAGGCGCACTTAAAAGCCAGATTGTACGACGGTGCGCTTTATAATCCGTAGCGCTTTATATATGAATCAATTGGTTAATTGGTTGATCCATACTGGTTGTACACGGCGCTCAAGGCGCTCTGTCAAAATGTTTCAGTATGAAAAACCAATAAAAACGATTGAATAATAATAAAACTTTTCAGTACGACTGGTAAACTACAAAGCCGCACCGCTTGCAGCATTGCGGCTACCATAGTCAGTAAACTTTTATTTTGAAGCAGAAACACAAAAGGCTTCCTAGTTCCTAGCCCCGCTGCGCTTCGACCGCATCAGGCTTTTCTCGCTTGTGTGATAATCAAAGTTAATTTCGGACACTGAAACCCATCGGTAACAGACCTGTCGGTGACCTGTGTTTGCACCATGGGCAGAGGATAATATATATCCCGCTGACAGAGCAGTCGAGCCGGCGTTACCCAGGCAGCATTTGACAGGCTCACTGGGTTAGCAGCCGAGCTAGCGGGGCAGTTTGGCTGCTATCCCTCGGGCTGTTTCGTTGACGTTCCCTTTAGCACAGCTCCATCTGGATGCATAACGCAACCCCAGTCAAACGTTTGACTGCAGTAGCTTCTATTCTATGCACTTTATAATCCGGTGCGTCCTATATATGAAAACAGTTTTCTATGCGCCTTATAGTGCGGAAAACAAGGTAAGTATTTTGGGTAAAATTATTCACATGAACATATTCTGCCAATTATACCACAATGTGAGGACATCACCTAAATGGAATATAATTGAATTAAGCCAAAAACTCAAGTCAAATGTAGGTGTCAAGAGAGAGGCATTGTCCCATTAACTATTATTCCAATGCACTGAGGTCCTCTCCATTCCACTTTGAGGCCTCATTTAAATAATGACAGGATGGAACTTGGTAGGCTATCCAACAGCTATACCAATGATTTTGTTTTAAAGTCTAAAACCAATGATGTAATAGTAAAGTGGAGTGGGGTGTGCTGCACTGGAGGGATAACTTCCATTATTAGGTGTAGAGCGGGGAGAAAGAGAGCAGCATAGGGAATAAAGAATGTTTTCCTCTCTTTAACTATCCTACTTCTAATAATAAAACACTTATAATAAGGGCTGCTCCATCTTCTGCCTCCCTAACCCTCCAGCTCTGGTTCATCCCCTCCAGTGCCACACTTCACATCTCATTCTGATCAATGTCTCTGGTGGAGCTGGCGGAATTCAGATTACATGCTCGGCGCTCTCCCCACAAATCACACCTGAAAGCCCGGGCTACCCCTCCGCTTACACACCCTCCTCTGCCCCTCTGCTTCTCTCTGTGGAACACTTTTCTCATCCTAAAATAACCCTTGATACTTTACTCTGCATGTGTTGCCCCTTTTCTCTTCTTTGATAATTGGACACATGACACAAACATAAGAAAAAGTGTCTGTCAGCGTTACTGTGTTATCGCAATCGCGGTTAATTTTGGAAATTCTGCGATTGATCCCAAATAAGAAAAAATTTAACCGTTTGACAGCCCTAATAAAAACACAAGAAAAGAACAATGCATAAATGGTAAAGAAGCCAAGAGAGATCAAAGGGTAGTGTACTGTAATTCACCTGAAAGAACCACCATGGTGTCATGAGTGGGTGATGTGCACCATTTCTCTTCAAACAGACACATATGCAAATACAGACAGACTGGCTCATCATTGCCTCTGAGGACCCCGGGTCAACTAAACCCTGCTGGTGAAATGCATACAATTCCACTTTATATGGTTCACACTCTCTCTTTCTCTCTCTCACACACACACACACACACACACACACACCACACACAACACACACACAGTCTTCTACTTCCATTCAGACTTTTAAATCGTGAGATGAGGTCTGACTGAAGCCATTGGGCAGGGAGCATCACTGTGTGATGAAGTGAAACATTGTGTTTTACCGACTCGCTCCTCTGTAATGATGAATTCAATTTATGACTAAATATAGGGTCATCTGTGTCATGTTCCCCTTGCCATTTGAAAGAGCACAGTTCAGTTGGATTTTCTTTTTCTGCTTGTATCTTCTTCTGACTGCAGCAGCCAAAGTATTACAGGCATAATCCACACTGTTCATTTATGCTAGTCAATTGGGTTGGATTTAAAAGGATGTTCCACACTCATGAACTAGGAAACTATAATTTACCTTTTTCTCCCTGGTTTGGCCAATAATCAAATGTCCAGGACACTGGTCTTAGCCAGGCCCCATTCCCTGTGTCCCTTATAACAGGTTGGGTGTGCTTCTTCTAGGTTGAGAATTATCTGTGGGGACCAGTATAATCACTGACACTAAAACAGGCTGTGTCTGTGGCTTTATGAGATGGTCTTCTGGGAGACAAAAATGGCACATGAATCTGCCGTAAAATAAAGATTATTTCCATCAGAAACTATGGTACCATGTCTATATACCCATACCATATATGTAAACTGAAATATGTTTCCATTAACAAATATATACATAAAGCTAGTTTGGTTAAATTGAAGTTCACTGTAAGTAGCAAATAACAACCTGACGCAAAGCACCTTACAAACGGCAAACTTACAACAAGTATCATTTATCCTGCTCATACCATGGTCAGCAAGGGACCACACGACACAGTGTTAAAAGATAGATAGACTTCATACTGTACGACTGCACCGATGCAGCGATACCAATATCGGTCTGATACTGTGTGAATGTACTAGTACTTTACTCGTTAAGACACTTGGATACCCAACACCCGATAGCACTTTACACAGCGTGGCTTCACTTAGTAAGCGGCAGAGGACGTACTTTGTAGTTTTGAAATTACTTCAAGTTATGTTGGAGACATGCATTCATTTATTTCTCATCAAAAATGACACACAGTTGATAAAAGCTACTATGCAGAAGAAGTTCATTTGGACAGGTGTAAATGGCTCCACCAAAATATGGTGGAGCAAAAACAGCTGCTTTCTGGTTCAGAGGGCTTTAATACCCAGAGGGAGATCATTCAGACTCACTGCTTCATATGAACACTTCTGCCCACACCAGAGTTTATCCAATCCATTAAAGCTGTGGGGCAAACAATCAGTTTGTTGGTTCCCCTTAGATCTACTCGAATTGACATATGGTTTGTTGAGCCTCAGATAACTGTGCCAGTTTTGGGTCACTGCTGCATGTGAAATATACTGTATAGTATACAGTGGCTTGAAAAAGTATTCATACCCCTTGAACTTTTCCACATTTTGTCACATTACAACCACACACGTACATTTATTTAGTTGGGATTTCATGTGATAGACCAACACAAAGTGCCGCATAATTGTGAAGTGGAATGAAAAGGAAATATAATAAAAAAATTAAAAAATGTATAAATAAAAAATGTAAAAGTGTGGCGTGCAAAAGTATTCAGCCCCCCTGAGTCAATACGTTGTAGAACCACCTATCGCTGCAATTACAGCTCCAAGTCTATTTGGGTATGTCTCTACCAGCTTTGTACATCTACAGACTGACATTCTTCTTTGCAAAATAGCTCAAGCTTCAGATTCAGCATCAGATTGGATGGAAAGCGTCTGTGAACAGAAATGTTCAAGTAAGTCCTTCCAGATATTCTAAATTGTATTTAGTTCTGGACTTTGACTGGACCATTCTAACACATGACTATGCTTTGATCTAAACCATTCCATAGTAGATCTGGCTGTATGTTTAGGGTAGTTGTCCTGCTGGAAGGTGAACCTCCACCCCAGTCTCAAGTCTGTTGCAGACTCTAACAGGTTGTGTGCCCTGTATTTTGCTCCATCCATCTTCCTATCAACTCTGACCAGCTTCCCTGTCCCTGCTGAAGAAAAGGACCCCCACAGCATGATGCTGCCACCACCATGTTTCACGGTAGGGATGGTATTCAGGGTGAAGTGCAGTGTTAGTTTTCCGCCACATATTGCATTTTGCATTATGGCCAAAAACTTCATGTTTGGTCTCATCTGAATATGCTGTGTCCCCCGCATGGTTTGTGGCAAGGGTTGGAGGAAGGTGCTCTGTTCAGATAAGACCAAAATTGAAGTTTTTGCTGATCTACTGGGATTTTTACTCTAAACCATCTCTTGGGTTTACAGAGAATGGTCCGAAAAAGAAAAAAATATCCAGTGAGCGGCATTTGTGTGGACGTGCCTTGTTGAAGTCAGAGGTCAGTGGAGGATGGGCATACTGGTTCGAGATGATAGAAAGGCAACAGTAACTTAAATAACCACTCGTTACAACCAGGGTATGCAGAATACCATCTCTGAAAGCAAAACACAACCAACCTTGAAGCAGATGGGCTACAACAACAACAGAAGACCCCACCGGGTGCCACTCCTCTCCTGTCAGCTAAAAACAGGAAAATGAGGCAACAATTCTCACAGGATCACCAATATTTGACAATAGAAGATTGAAAAATCATGCCTTGTCTGAGGAGTCTCGATTTCAGCTGCGACATTCAGATGGCAGGTTCAGAATCTGGCGTAAACAACATGAAAGTATGGATCCATCCTGCCGTGTACCATCAACCATGCCATGTTCAAAGTCACCTAAACCCCATTTCTTCCCCATTCTGATGCTCGGTTTGACTTCAGTACATTGTCTTGACCACGTCTAAATGCATTAAATTGCTGCCATGTGATTGGCTAATTAGCTTTTTGTTTTTATAAGCCATTGAACAGGTGTACCTAATAAAGTGCCGGTGAGTGTATACTGTATAATACGGGTATAAAAATATAGACATACGCTATGGTTAAAAGGCAAAGAAAGAAAACGAAAACCTACCTTTTGTTTGTGGGCGGCCAGATAACCATGCATCTTCTCTGGCTGGAGGAAGGAGGGACCACCATGCACTGCAAAGCGAACATCCATCATTCTCTCATTCACGTCCATTAGGCTGAAGATGTTGACGTCATCAGGAGGGACGGAGAGCATTTCAGACAGGAATTCCACCAGCAGGTCGTAGCGGCTCCGCTGCCTTCCTCTCAGTTCAATGAACTCTTTGGCTGTGATGTCTGAGAAACACACACACACACACACACACACACACACACACACACACACACACACACACACACACACACCATTGGAATTATAGACTGTATAGAAGTGCCCTTATTATTTCCACCCCTGCTCAAGGTTGAATCCAATTATTTTCAAACTGGGCCCAAGTGCTTAGCTATAAAAACAAACTAGTCCAGAACACTCAAGACTGGAGCTGTGTCTGTGATGATAAATTATTGTCAAATGGCTCACTCTATCAGGCAAAACATTTTGTGTGGAACATCATTCTGTGTGTACTCTACCGGTTTCCTGTGTGCCTGTGTGTGTGTGTGTGTGTGTGTGTGTGTGTGTGTGTGTGTGTTGTGTGTGTGTGTGTGTGTGTTGTGTGTGTGTGTGTGTGTGTGTGTGTGTGTGCAATTGCAGGTAAAAGTAATGATTGGGAGTTGGATTGTAACACTAGAACCGCCAGCGTTCTCATTATACCTCTAATCGCCAAGTCGGTAAAATGTACCTGTGCGCCCACTGCATTTCTAGTGCAATAAGAGGTCATAAATTAGTTTGTTTATCATCATCTGTGTTTTGGTCCTCTTGTTTCAATATCTAAGTATCTTTAAGAACATTATCACTATTTGTGGCAGGTCAGTAATGAAACTGAAAGTAGATATAATATCGCCAAAAGATAAATGAAAGCGGACGTTCAAAGCATGTTCTCGCTAGGCTTATGCCGCTGCTTTGGGTTGACTTCACCAACTCATTAACTAATTCAGATCAGTGGAAATTATAGTTGTGAAAGAGAACTGGACCTTTTGAAAAACAAACTGATTCATCATTGCGTACCTTGTGCAAAACCAATACAAGGAAGTGCACCAAATGCAGACTGATCGGTGGGAAAGAACCCTGGCACTCAAAATTGTCCTCACAGAGATAGAAGTACAAGAAAACACACATACTGTATAACAAAAAGGTTGGGCAGGGTGATTAGGTTTGTGGGTGCGTAGAGGGAGACAGAGCTAAGGCATTAAAAGACATGGGTCTGAGAATGGGCTCAGTGGATACAGCGTGAGCGATGGAGGCGAATGTCAGCTCCTATCAGTCAGTCCACAGGGAGAAACAAGGACACAGGGATACAGAGAGACAGTCAGGAGGAGGGAGAGAGAGAGAGAGTAGTAACTCCTAACACAGAGTGGCAGCCCGTGCACCTGGCTTTCATCCAACCTCACAATGCACTACTGATTTCACCTTCCCGGAGGCTTCTTTGGAGTTGAGGCAAGTACTCCTGATTGTGGGCTTGTGATTTTGCACAAATAGGGATACATACCCTACTCTTGAGAAAAAAATTAAACTATATTGTTTAAAAAAAATCACAAAAGACTGGGACTGACCCACACTGATTGGCGGTG
Organism: Ammodytes dubius; assembly: GCA_026122265.1. Classification (NCBI taxonomy): domain Eukaryota; kingdom Metazoa; phylum Chordata; class Actinopteri; order Uranoscopiformes; family Ammodytidae; genus Ammodytes; species Ammodytes dubius. Next base: position 5,207,345 of record CM047505.1, on the reverse strand, counting down.
CCATTTTATGTTTTAACATGTATGCATTATGATATAATCCGTTGTTAGATCCTTTCTGCCTAGTAAATGCTTTTTTTATGGCGGAGCAGAGATAACCTCATGACACCATCTTTTCACAGACTTTTGAATGCTCCCTGAGTTTTCACAGCCTGAGTAGTGCCCCTCATGACCACTAAACTGACTTTGGAGAAATCAGTTGAGTACCCCTTTGGTTGGTAGCGACCATAATTACTAGCATGGTGGTTTGCAGTAAGATATCTCAACACTGAATACAGGAAGAGGGGCAATATGAGTGGCAACTTAAGTGATAAAGGTGGAAAAGTTGAGCAAGTGTAAAGAGAGACATAGAGAATTGTCACTTCTTGGCAGTGAACTGTTTCTTATTGGCAGTGAAAGTACACAGTCCTTCTCCTATTTGCATGTAACACATAACATAACAGTATGTTACCGTCACGTGCTTCTAATTGTGATTTACCCCCTGATCACTATGCATTCCATTCTGAGCTACTGTTATGTGCACATTCCAAGGATAGTTTTTATCACATTGTGAACCTTTCCATCAATATTAAGAATGAAAGACAAATATGAGGCGGAGGGAGCATTAATCTCAGAAAGGCAGATGTAACTAGTGCTCTCTTTGTGTGTCCTTGCATTTCACATTTGTTCTTAAAATTGGATTTAAAATGTCAAGGAGGGTGTAAGTAATCCCCTTAAGAATACTATTTTCATAATCCTCAAGACTGAGAATCAATGAGACTGTTTATTCAAGAGCTACACATGGAAAAATAAAAATCCTAGAAATGGCTTCTGTAACATATTTTTTGTTGCTTGCCTTCACACAGCAGAATGTTTTCGAAGCCATATATCCTTGATATTGCATTTTGTTTTGACAACTCAAACTCACATTTTCGGTTGGTGAACTGCAGGTTGGTGTGAGATGTGAGTGATTTTGATCCTGTTAATCACAGCAATGGCTGACACCATTGAGCTCAAGCTCTCAATATGAGTCATTCTGTTTGAAACAAGGACCCATTAAATCAATACATTCTGAAGCTTACAGACCTTTGTTGCAAAAAATCCTGAGTGAATTCAACACCCCCAGGGGTATGTTGTTGAGAAACCTCACCTTATTATTCTAAATGATAGCAAGACACTGCAGGCAAACACATTGTTCTTTCAAGCACTGGTCAATTTCAAGATTTTTTTCTATTTGCTTCCATAACATAATCTTTTTTCATACTTGTAATCCAAAGGTCCAAAATGTACATCTAGGTTTATTTGAATAAACCTTGTCTGTTTCTTCTGTATATCTCTCCTATCTTTAACTGCCATTATCTCGTCATGATTTATCCAATCAACGTATTTCATTACATTTTACAAATTGATTTGTTTCCATACACATGTGGGCGACAGCTGTTCTCCAGCATACCCTCTCTGGTTTTGGTGCACAAGGCACATTCATTTACCTTGGCCCTGTTTTCAGAATGATAAAGCAAATCCTTTTAATCTACTCATATTAAGCTGTGCTCTCCCTTGGATTCTTTCTTGTCCTTCTTTCTCTCCCTCTGCTCTCCCCCTGCATTTGGCATGCAACCCCTGGCCTCCCCCTCTGCTTCTATTTCAATATCTCTGGAATCATAAAAATCCTTCAGCCATGTCCCCGTTCGCTAAAGCAAATTTAATTCTGAGCAGACATCTGATTTGCTGTATATCAGGTAAAGATGGATGCTGCTCAACACGCGAGGAGAAAGTGCTGGCTAAGCAAAACCTCTGCACTAATTGTTTTCCCAGCATAAGTAATGGAATGGGGCTTTTGGGTGTGTGCACCGAAGACGGAGATCCCATGAGTCAGGGGAGATGGATTAATGATGGCCGTAATCTTCTGCTAGGGAAACACATTTAACTGAGAGTGTGACAGTCCTCTGACACACTGCAAACATCTTAACCAAACAGTAGTAAGTGCTCATTAATTCTCTATGAGTGGTGAGTAGTGCACAAATAATGACCACATTCTCCCACCATCCTTTGTAAGCAGGGCAAAGTCGGACACACTTTAAATTTTGAGGGAAGTCTGAATGTTCTCAGCTCCAAATTATTGCTAATAGCTGTACATTTTTCTGTAATAGCATTAATGTCACAGCTCTGCCAATGAAAAGGACAGCAACATAGATACATAAATGATGTCTGTGGCAGCTGTAAACTGGTGAAAGTGTGCTTTCAATAGAAGGCTATTGGCATGAAGGACAAACAACTGATATGAGGGCAAGACATGAGACTGGTCTTTACTGAATCATTGAAAGACAAGTGTCAGCATAGTTAAAGTATATCTTTATATATCTATATATAAAAAGAAAGCACAGACATTCAGTATGTTTACCTGCAAAGTTCATTTGTGCTGCGGTTATAGCTCGACTAGGCCATCGACTAGGCTTGTAAACTAGGACAAGGACTACTGTCCTTATCCTAGTTTACAAACACTGGAGGGGAATTGATTTATTTAGCGACTTATGTCTGACCAAGCTACAACAGGTGGTGATATGCGTAGTTTGCCTTTTTCAGCTTGTTTTTAGTGAAGGTTCACTGACATGCCTTTTCCAAAGCTCTCAACCACATCTTGATCTTCCTCTTCGAATGGGTTTTTCTCAGGTCAAGTCATGGAAACTCAGTATTCCCAACTGCCACTTACATATGGAACTTCAGTCACATAACACGCAACCGATGCACTCTACAAGCTGGAGTGATGCCAACATATCACACTCAACAGCTGTGGGGGACCCTATATCTGTCACCCTGGACAGAAGATTACATCAGCCATCTGCGAAAGCCTAACCAAAACCATACACAGCATTACACAGCAACCAGTCTCTGTAACATAAATCTTACCTGCCAGACGGAGGGACCCCGAGTTGTAGATGGCCTCGTCTCGCAGCTCCCTCACATGCACCGTGACAGTGGAGACAGCATCTGGCCAAACTCCATCGGACACACAGACCTGGAACTGATAGGCGCCTGGTGGGGTGTTCTCCTTGATGATAAGGAAGCCTGTTCGCTTGTTCAGGATAAAGTAACTGAGGAAAAAGAACAAACAACAGACACCCACACCAGTTTTGAAATTACATACATTTAGAGGGAACCATTGTAGACTGAATGTTTGTTTTGTCTTTGTTCAGACAGCCAACCCAATGATCTCACAACAAGGCATACACCACTGCATCTCCATGTATGCAGTCACTTAAATAGCAAGAATAAACTAACATCACTAATAACAACACTGGAGCAGTCTGGGATCACTGCGGTCGTTCAAGTCGCCGCCCAGTCTCCTGGCTACTCCTGACTCCTGCATTGGCAATATCCAATTTCACCACAGGCAAACAGTGTGATTGCTGCAGCCTGAGCTATGTTCTAATTGCTTGGAGTCTAATAGGCCTTTCACACCGCCGCAAAATCGGTGCTAGTTCGGAGTTAGAGCCAGTGTTTTGGTTTCACACCGCCAGAAAGCCTGCTCCGGCAGGCTCCGGGCCGTAAAAACAGGTTCAGCTCAAACCCCAGGACTGAGCAGGGTTTGAGAAGAACCGCTTGCGCCAGCGGCCGGGGGAGGGATTATCCTGACCAACCAGACCAACTCAAACCTCATGCCCGCCATATTTAAAAACACCGCTACTACGAGACGTAAACATAACATAATTACCGAACGTAGCGATCAAATTGACCGGCGAGAATACGCTGTATGGGTCTGGTTTGGTTAAGAAAGCAAAGCGAGAGCCAACACGTGTAAAAATAAGACGTATTCGCCGCTGTTGTTGTGCTAAAAGCTAGCGGTAGCGTTAGCGTTAGCCACAAGAGCAGCGGCGTCGGGCGACGTACACACGTTTACAGTGACGTCATGACGTTGCTCTCTTGCCGGCTCCATGGCTGTCTCCGGTCGATGTGAAACCAACCGGTTCATAACTGGGATAAGGCTGTAACCAGTTTTGAACTGACCCCAACACCAGCCTGGAACTGACTCTTGGTTCATGTTGGTGTGAAAGGCCTCTAAGAGGGTCAGGCTGCTGAATCTATAGGCTCTATGGCTTGGTACTGATTAGTCATTAGGCTTTACCAACATCTTAGTGAGTCTGCAGGGACCAGTAATGTGAGTTATTTGACCATCAAAGGTTGCTATAGTAACTGGAAAATTGAAAAGAAAAGCTCAGTATGACTGCTCGCTTATGGTTTGTCTGAGAGTTAACCAGACCCAAAATTAAATAGCATGTTAAGACCATATTCTCAGCCTGTGACTCCTTTTACAATTGTGTGTTGAATGTTGGAGGTTCACAGGTGTTTTAGTTGTCTAACCCCTAGTCTCCACCAAAAGAGACTTGCGATTTTGTCCAAATTTAATTCTCGAAAACCCATTTCCGCCTTAGTGGTCCTCTGTCAATTGGGCGGTATTTTTTTCTGTAACTTGTACTGGTTTAGTGGCCTCAAAAGTGGCGCAATCATTTGTGGATGTGGCCCAATGTGTTGACCAATGCAGGGGTGGGTCAGTTACAGATGGATGTGGATGTGGCCCAATGCTCTGAACTCAGCTAAGTTTGAAACACCAAGAGATGAGAGCGGTCATGAAATGTTAACGCCTCATATTGCACTCAGTCCTCTGTATGGGCTGAACCTTCAGAGATAATGGAGAAAATTGTGTCATTTCATATTGAGCGCAGTTGAGAAGATGAAGGCTGAGGTGTTCTGACTTAGTGTCACTATGTGTCACTGTATGTGATGTTTTGGAATTTTCTGTGTTCTTGTGAGTGCATGAGTGACTGTCTGAAGGAGAAATACACTCAACAAAAATATAAACGCAACACTTTTGTTTTTGCTCCCATTTTTCATGAGATGGACTTAAAGATCTAAAATTCATTCCAGATACACAATATTACCATTTCTCTCAAACATTGTTCACAAATCTGTCTAAATGTGTGATAGTGAGCACTTCTGCTTTGCTGAGATAATCAATCTCACCTCACAGGTGTGCCACATCAAGATGCTGATCTGACATCATGATTAGTGCACAGGTGTGCCTTAGACTGTCCACAATAAAAGGCCACTCTGAAATGTGCATTTTTTTGCTTTATTGGGGGTCTGGGGACTCTTTTAACCTTTATTTATACAGGTAAATCCCATTGAGACCGAAGACTCTTTTTCAAGGGAGACCTGTTCCCATTCCCACGTTACCATTCACACACACATAGCAGGCTTACTATCGACATTCACACGAGGCAAGGTGGGTGAAGTGTCTTGCCCAAGGACACAACATCCATGACACAAGTGGCAGGGCGGGGATCGAACCTCCAACCCTTTGATCATCGGCCGACCCGCTCTACCACTTGAGCCACAGTCGCCCCATTTGCCTCATGCAGTGCAACACATCTTCTTCGCATAGAGTTTATCAGATTGTCAATTGTGGCCTGTGGAATGTTGGTCCACTCCTCTTCAATGGCTGTGTGAAGTTGCTGGATATTAGTGGGAAGTGGTGCACGCTGTCGTATACGCCGGTCAAGCACATCCCAAACATGCTCAATGGGTGACATGTCCGGTGACTATGCTGGCCATGCAAGAACTGAGACATTTTCAGCTTCCAAGAATTGTGTACAGATCCTTGCAACATGGGGCCGTGCATTATCTTGCTGAAACGTGAGGTGATGTTCATGGATGTATGGCACAACAATGGGCCTCAGGATCTCATCACGGTATCTCTGTGCATTCAAAATGCCATCAATAAAATGCACCTGTGTTCTTCGTCCATAACAGATGCCTGCCCATACCATAACCCCACCACCACCATGGGCCACTCGATCCACAACATTGACATCAGCAAAGCGCTCACCCACACAACGCCACACACACTGTCTGCCATATGCCCTGAACAATGTAAACCGAGATTCATCCGTGAAGAGAACACCTCTCCAACGTGCCAGACGCCATCGAATGTGAGCATTTTCCCACTCAAGTCTGTTACGGTGACGAGCTGGAGTCAGGTCAAGACCCCGATGAGGACGACGAGCATGCAGTTGAGCTTCCTGAGAAGGTTTCTGACAGTTTGTGCAGAAATTGTTTGGTTATGCAAACCAATTGTTTCAGCAGCTGTCTCAGTGGCTGGTCTCAGACGATCTTGGAGGTGAACCTGCTGGATGTGGAGGTCCTGGGCTGGTGTGGTTACACGTGGTCTGCGGTTGTGAGGCCGGTTGGATGTCCTGCCATATTCTCTGAAACGCCTTTGGAGACGGCTTATGGTGGAGAAATGAACATTCATTGCACGAGCAACAGATCTGGTTGACATTCCTGCTGTCAGCATGCCAATTGCAGGCTCCCTCAATGCTTGTGGCATCTGTGGCATTTTGCTGTGAGACAAAACTGCACATTTCAGGCTGGCCTTTTATTGTGGACAGTCTAAGGCACACCTGTGCACTAATCATGATGTCAGATCAGCATCTTGATGTGGCACACCTGTGAGGTGGGATGGATTATCTCAGCAAAGCAGAAGTGCTCACTATCACACATTTAGACAGATTTGTGAACAATGTTTGAGAGAAATGGTAATATTGTGTATCTGGAATGAATTTTAGATCTTTAAGTCCATCTCATGAAAAATGGGAGCAAAAACAGTGTTGCGTTTATATTTTTGTTGAGTGTATGTATCTGCTGATTGCCACTTCTGGCATATTTTGGCATTTTCGGAAACTGACCAAAGTATCCACATCCACACAGAGCGACATCCCAGACACATTGCAAATGAAATTGAAGAAATAAGGAATCAAACTGAGAAGCAACACTGGACATGTTGGTGGGGTAATGGAGAAAAATACTTAGTAATTGAATAACACATTACATAATTATCTGATTTAAGATGATTTAATTATGAGGTTGCAGTCAACAAATGTAATCAATACATCAGAAAGGCAGCGTGACCACATTGCCAACAAAAAATATGGCTTATTATCATCTGAGTGCAAAATTGTGTTGTGGTTCACCAGTGACAAATTAATAAAAGGGCATCGGGAGCCAGCAATTATCAACAGAAAAAAATAAATAAAAAAAAATATTTATGGAGTTATCAGTTTTCAAAATTGATCCCGGCCTCCTTGACAGATTGTAGATAATCCCAAGTAGACCTTAGGTAGGGCCATTATTTACCATTAAACAACAAAGATTACAGGTCATCAAAAATGTTTGGAAAGCCTACATCAAAATTTGAGATCAGAATGAAAACAGTATGTTATTGACTTTTATCACTGTGCTTCCTGTATCCCCACTGCGCTTGGTGAATTTGTCGGGAGAGCCAGCAACAACTTGTTCATCTTAAAAGAATACAGCTAGACTGACATCATTGAGAATATTCATGATAAAGTTCTGATTATACAACTATGATGCATATAATTAATTAAGACCACTATGGCAATTGTAGTGTATGGATTTACCTTGGCACATGTCCTTCAAAGACATATGTCTTGTTGTCCCAGTCATCGGGGTCAGGAGCGTAGATCTTCCCGAGCACTGTAGTTGGCATACGGCCTGATGACAGAAAAACATATCAGTCAACTGTTTCAACTGACTTTTAGGGGGCGCTCGTGATGTAGGGGTTAGAGCGTCGCCCTAGAGGCTTAAGCCCGTTACATACTCCGCGAGAAGAAAGAACAAAGTTCTCGGTGACAGAGCTGCGAGAAGTTCTTTCTGGTCTGACATTTCATACTTCACGAGAACTCAACTGCCGAACTTCTCGCCGCGGCAAATGCCACGCGTTGTTACCATGATAACTGACTAGGTAGCGCCAGCTGATTTTCCTTATTTCTTTAAAACGGGCACTTCGCTTTCCTCATTGACTTCAGACTGACCAATCACACAATGGTTCTCGGACAAGCTGCGAGAAGAAAGTTCGGCCCGGGTGATGTGTTGAGAACAAGCTGCGAGAACAGCTGAACAAGAGCTCTGAGAACAAAATTACGTAATTTTTCTTCTCACAGCTCTGTCACAGAGAACTTTGTTCTTTCTTCTCGCGGAGTATGTAACAGCCTTAAGTCCTCGCAACAGACCAAGTTCATATTCAACCCGTGGTGTTCACTGCATTTCTTTAAATCTTTGCCCCATTTCAACTACAGTATGTCTCTCCAAATCTGTCCAATACAGCGGGAAATGCCAACAAAAAAAAACTATCTTAAACTGACCGTTAACTATGTGCATATGGTATACAATTGGGTGGCAATTAAAAAGGAAATTCATGAACAAATAAGTAGAGAAACATAATGCATATATACCTCCACAAATGTGTACATTGTACAATTTAGCAATTAACATCCAGTCTATGGCATGTACATTATATCGAAAACGTCTTTGAGAGAAAAGTTCAAAATGTGTAGATGAGTAAATTAAGAAAGTCCAGAGCTTCATTGCTCTATAAACACTTTTCGGTGTCTTTGAACCCTACATGTTGAAGACGTAGATCACCATCTCACCTCTGTGACTATTGATGAAAATATTCTTCTCCCCCGCTGCATGTGCGTGATCATTCTGATCCCCGATGGTCACTGTCAGGGTGTTTGTCACCGTTTTGGCTGGGTGGCCACTGTCGCTCATAACAATAGGAATAAGGAACTCTTTCTGGCGCTCACGGTCGAATGTCCTCAGAGCTGTAAGTGTCGCTGTGCCGTTCAGGTTGTCCTGGAGGTAGAAATCATTGCTGTGGCGATACCCAGTGGGGACACTGAAGTGGAAGGGTGGGCCATTCTCTGGGGAGTCCTGGTCCACAGCTCGGAGGAGGGTTGAGGTTTGGTTTAACCGCACAACCTGAAGAAGAAGGGAGAGCATGAGGGGACGTGATTTGCTAGGTTTGTCATTTTTAATCCACACCACCAATGAATTATCATCCTATTTAATTTATTCCTAACTTCCTATTCACCAAATCAAAGCATTATAATCTGGTATAAACTTTATATCAAAGCCATTCAAGCCTACCTGTGGTCCGGCCACATTCTCAAAGACAATCGGAGAGTATGCCGCCTCAAACTCTGGTGCGTTATCATTTACATCCAACAGAGGAAGCTGCACTGTGGCACTCCCTGTTAGAGGTGGAACGCCATGATCGGTTGCTATGACAACCAGGTGGTGCTGGGGTATGCCCTCCCGATCCAGAGGCTGGGCCACAGAGAGGACACCTGATTGGTCAATGGTGAACAGCCCCTCTGGGTCTGAGTCCTCTGATAGGCTATAGGTGATGTCACGGTTCTGGCCTGAATCAGAGTCACTGGCCACCAAACGTGCCAAGCTGGTTCCCACGGTGATGTCCTCAGGTAGCGGGGCGAGAGACAGGAAGTGTGGTATGAAGACAGGAGCATGGTCGTTATAGTCTTCCACCTCCACCACGCAGTGCAGAAGGTTGGAGAAGTCCAGATCTTCAACCTGAAGCAGGAACCACATACAGTCTCACATGTCATACCAGTGCATTATAGGCAAATGTAAAGACATCCATCGGAACAGCTAAATATTATCAGCCACAAATAAGGTTTGGGCTTCGATGTTACTCAGGCCCTTTTTGTCAATGATGTTGTGACAAGTCATGGATGAGACATTTCCACCAAGAACGAAAAATAGTGAGTGAAAAATAAAAAGTACATACAATTTACCAAATTATTTTTTCTTCTTTTACACCCTTGGCTATTCCACCAATATGAAAAGTTGCCTCGTGGAGATTTAAAGTTCCTGTCTGTAACAGATATACAGTATGACACCTTCCAACGGTTCAGCTTTATAGCTTTATATGTAACTTGCAATGTATTGTCCTTGCTTTTAAAATAAGTGCAGGTTTAAGGTGCAGGTGTCGGTTTAAGGGATTTATGAGCACTGAAGAAAAACAAATAACTCCATGATCAATGCTTCAGAAATGTCCTTTTCCTTGTTTTCAATCACTTAAAAAAGAATATACTAAAATTTGTATCGTACTATTAACACTTCAATGACTGTACATCCCCTTCACTCATGTAGCATACCCTTTCGTGAAGGTTCTTTTTCACACAATAAATTAATCTAAATCCCATGAATTACTGAGTATGAGAGACATGATACAGAAGCTGTATCACAGCTCCACATACCTTCAGTGTGAGGTTGAACCTTTGCTCGCTGTGGCGTTCATAGTCCAGACGTTTCTTCAGCCTCAGTGTGCCGCGCTGCTCCTGCTTGTGACTGACCATGTAAAACTTCTGCTCTTGGTCTCCGGCCACAACACTGAAGGTCAGCTGGGCATTTTCTCCAGTGTCTCTGTCCTCTGCTGCGAGCTCCAGGACCTTAGAGAGAGCAATAATAACATCATGTTGACCTATGTGTTTGGCAATATCTGCTCCTAATATTAATCTCTCTAAGGTGGTAGTGTATTGGTCGACTATTGCAGCAGTGTAGCAGAGTTTGAAACAGTGCAGATGTGTATATTTAGGATCCCAAGAGAATTGTATGGTATGGTATCTAAGGTCTTGTGTCCTACCTACCAGAAATGTTATTAACCCTAACCCCTTAGATGTTCTATGTTTCTCTTAATATGACTCTTCCTGAATTTAAAGCTATAGTGTGTAACTTCTGTTGCCCCATGAGGAATTCTGAGGAATACCGCAAACGTAAACAGACAAGGTTTAGTTGAATGAACACCGAAATGTATTTATTGATAGTAGTATGAAATAAGACATGTAATAGAATTAAAAAAGAAAGAAAGAAAATACATTTTAAAGGTTTTTGCCAGCCATGTCTCACCTTGAGGCATTTTCCTACAGTTGATGTTCTTGGTATTACTCTGTTGTGTTGTCAATTCAGAAGATATCGAAGACTAAATAATATTATCACTCATAGCAAAATGCAACATTTGCATTTGCTGGGGTACTTTCAAATACACTTATATGCAGGGGTGGCCAACCCGCGGCTCGCGAGCCGCATGCGGCTCTTTGCCCAGCTTCGTGCGGCTCTTCAGTTCATATCAAATTATGTGATTATAATTTTTTTTCTTTTTTTTTTTTTCTTTTTTTTTTGTGTGGGCCTATGTGTGTGCATGTTTGCAAACAATTCATGCGGCTCTTACGTTCGTTTTACATGTTGTCTATTATTTCATTTTTTATTTTATTAATGTGTAGGCCCTATGCCTGTTCGCAAATGTTTAATTGAGGACGCAACATAACGTTCGCAAACGTTTGGTGCGGACGCAACATAAAACTGCCCGCTCAGCTTGGAGGGAGGTTTTCCGTGAGTAAACTATTTGTGTCAAGTTCGCTCCGAAACAGAGTGGCAGAGTTTATATTTTTTGTTGAACGTTATACCAAGCCGTTCTGCCTTATATTGAAATGCGCAAATGACACCTGGCATTATGCCAGGTGTCATTTGCGCATTTCAAGGCTTCAAATCTTCAGCGCCACTTCAGCTCTCTCCATGCTAAAAGTAAGTCCCACAAAGCAACATGCATAGTAAGAGAAAAACGCTATTTTAAATTGTTATATTTTTGTTTGTGGACTTGGTTGAACTGAGAGTTTGTGTGTGAGGCAGTACACACAATGTTCATTGTTGAAAATGACTGCCCTGTCGTCTTTAGTCCAGTCCTGTCATTATCACAGGGGCGGCCTTAACGATCTGGGGGCCCGTTTCAAGTCCTAGTGTGGGGCCCCTTTTTTTTTTTTTTTTTTTTTTTTTAATAAATAATGCTTGTGCATGCATGTGCAAGCTCCCCGCGAAAATAAAAACGCCCCCCCCCCCCCCGAAATCTTACTGGCCACCCCCCCAGTTCAAATGTTATTTTTTATTTTAATTTAATTTTTTTTTAATTACATTTTTTTCCTGATATGTATCCTAGTTCAGAGATGATATGTATTTTTTTTTCTTAACTTTTTTTGATAGGTAGTTGCCAAGTTCATCACACAAACACTCCAATCCACTGATATGAGATCAGTTTGCAATTTTCAATTACTAAATTAATGGTAGGACTGTGGCCACTAGAACTGGTCTCTGGTCAGCAAAGGTCTTGAAAACAGCATAAGTGTGCTTGTGACATGCGTGCCACCCATGCATGTGTATAGGCACGTGTCCCAGCAGATTTTTGAAATCTGAATAAAAAATTAAAGTTTGTAGTTAGCGAGTGTAACATGTTCTTAGCAAGGGCAGACATTCATAAATAAAGGTTTATTTTTTTAGCAAGATATTTGGTCAGAAGCTAGTGGTCATCCCTCTGTCCAGTTGTTAGGCATCTGGCTGCTAGCAAGTTATGTTGTCTTGCTAATTTTACTATTCATCTGAGCTGAAATAAATATTGACTTTTTCCTTTATTATCTTCACCAGAACGCACCAGAATGCTTAGATTACATGTTAAAAACACAAAAAAATCTTCTGGGGGGGATGCCCCCAGACCCCCCTTCAGGGGTTTAGTTTTCTGACAAACATTACAATGGATACTAACATGATTTGGGCATTTGGGATTATAAATCATCTTTGAATTGGTTGTACAGCATATCACATGCTATTCATTCAGGGGTGCGATGGCCACCCCACTCTAACTCTGTGTCACCTTGGCCACCCCCAGTCAAAATTTCCTGGAATCGCCACTGTGTGTACCCGTGTGTACGATGTGGCTCTTTGCAGTAACACAGTAAAAACTGTGGCTCTTTGTCTCTGACTGGTTGGCCACCCCTGTAATATGGGAATAAGGAATATGGGTTTTGTGAAAATAAAAGGTAATAAAATAGTGCCTCTGTAACTGACCCACCTCTGCATTGGTCTCTGCATTCTCAGAGATCCTTGCCAGGCAGGAGTGATCAGTGAATCTTGGAGCGTGGTCGTTCACGTCCTTGATTAGAATGGTAGCGGTGCCTGTTCCAGTCATCCCTCCCCCATCTCTGGCCTCCACGACCAGCAGGTAGGACTCCACCTGCTCCCTGTCCAGTCCACTCATGGCTACAGTGATGGTCCCTGTGGTGGGGTTGATGGTGAACATTTCGGAGAAGTTGGGCACTCCTCCCACCTCCATGTTAGCGCCGTCTAAACTTCCCATAATCCTGTAGGAGAGCACGGCATTCTGGCCGACCGCCGAGTCGTCCAGGTCGGTGGCTGTCATCTCCATCACGGACGTTCCCGACGCAGAGTTCTCTGAAACTTCTCCGTGACAACTGGGAGCGCAGGTGAAAACGGGCGCGTTGTCATTGATGTCCCACACGTTGATGATGACGTCTGTGAAGCCAGTCAGACCTTCACCGCCCTCGTCCGTCGCTAGGACGACAAAACGCCACACGGCGCGCTCCTCCCGGTCAAGGGTCCGCTGGGCGTAGATCTTGCCTGTGACTTCATCGATTATGAATTCACTCTCTGCACCCTGGCCGTGGAGAGAGTAGCGCAAGGCCTCCTGGTCGGCATCCTTATCTGGGTCGGATGCTGTTACCTATACAACATCAAAGGCACAGCCAGACAGACAGGGTGACGAGTGTAATCATATTCTTACGCTATTTATTTATTGAAATGCTTGGGAGGTGTATCTTGACTTGAAGCCCTTCACAGCTGCTCTGTGCACTTATGAACTCTGCTATGTAAACCTGGCAATGAAACAAGTCGCACTAAGGTTGTTTTTTTTCTCATACATTTGTATCTCTAGTCACACCAAGGAGATCCATATTTGTGTTGAAAAAACATGAAAAAGTTTTGTATAATAGATGACCTTCAATGCTTCAGAGAATGGCATGTGATTACACGTATACTGTACAGTAGTGAATGCTAAATAATTCTCACAAGCTTTCCCGTCATATAGCTGAATAATGATTGAACTGTACCTGTAACACAAACACTGGTGAGCCGTCCAGCTCCTCTGTCACACTGCCGTAATACTCATTAACGGTAAACACCGGAGCCTCGTCATTCTTGTTAACCACGTTTACCGTCACGGTTGTGTAATCCTCCCACTTCCCGTCTGAAGCCAGGACATGAAGCTTGTACCTGAACAAAAATTTCAGCTTAGACTATATAGATCCATAACAGCTTTTTTTCTAAATACCTATAGTGGTCTTAAACACTTGAATTACAATGGTATAGTCGATTTAAAGGTGTAATCAGCGATTCCGAAGAATGTCTATTGTCAAAACCCGCTACTGATTTTGAGGTGATATTCACTGATTTTGACAACAAGCATCTTTCAGAATTGCTGGCTCCCCTTTAAAGAATCAGAAGCTATTGTTATTGAATATACTAGTGCAGTGCCCGTAGGAAGCAGGTAAACAAAGAAACATATTAGACAGTACATTTGGCTGCTATCAGTGATGGCTAATTTTACACTGTTAAAGGTTATTATCAGTAAGTTACTTTGTAGAAGTTGGCTATAGAGTAGGGCAACATTCCTTAGTGTATTGTGTAAAGATAACCACAAACTAATTCCATGTGTTTTGTTAAGTGAAATGAAACAGAAAATGTATTAATTAATTAAGTGTTGAATCCTAAAGAAGAATCGAGCTGTACAGGTTACCTATACAATCTGATATTATGGTACCCTGCAAACTGCCATCCATACTGCACAATGCACTCAAACTTACAATCAGTTGCCTATATAGTAAATGGCTGCACTGTGTATAAAAGGAGGCTATGCTGCACGCCATGACAACATTGTCAACCCCATTACCATTAGGCTACTGTTAGGTATTTGAAAGATAAGACAGAGTTTGGATAACTGTCAATTAACGTTACTGTGTCAGTAGCAGTCAGCTGTGTGGGGGGGGACTCGTGTGCGTGGTCGCGCTCGGGCTTTCAGTTTAGCTTTTAAACAGATATAAAACATTTTGGGGAAGCATCCGAGACCGTGCTGTATTTTTACAGTGAAAATAACGTGAAGTGCAGTCTTTACCACTAAAGCGGACAGGTGGAGCAGGTGAGGAGATGTTGAGGAAGTAAGGCTGTGTCGGTCTGCTGTGTGTGTGTGTGTGTGTGTGTGTGTGTGTGTGTGTGTGTGTGTGTGTCCCGCTCGTCAGAGGGAGGCGGGGTTTAGTCGGCTCTGTGCGCACGTAAGCTACTATTCGCCAGCATGATATAAATATGATAACTTCTACAACTTCAAAATGAAGGATGAAGGATGAAGGATGCACACCTTCGTGCTGTGTTTAAGCAATATCCGGAAGCTCATGCCGATCTGACCAAAACTCAGAGAGATATGCGAGCCACAGACACACAGACACACAGACACACAGACAGACGTTTCTTGCTTTATAGATAGATAGTGCCAAAATCAGTCAAGTAATGCAACTAGTATATTTTGACAGGCATTTACCTGAGTCAATAAGTAAACATGTGGGTCTTTTCTGGAGTGTGTTCCTACCTTTTGTTCCGCTCATAGTCCAGGGGCTGGGCTATAAAGATGGTGCCCACCTCTGGTTCTACATCAAACACCCCTCCTGTGTTCCCTGATGTGACCTGGTAGCGCAGCTTAGCGTTTCCACCTGGAGAACGGGAAAATATGGAGGTTGATGAGGAGTGACAGTTTATATAAATTAACTTCAGTTACTCCGAAGCTTAGTAAATAAGTATTGTCAGAGCTGTGGTGAATCCAATCTCTTGTATTTGTCCCATGAAAGAGCTTTGGTAAAGGCCTGATCCCCCCATGGATTGGAAGGCCCCAACCAGTCCATTGCTGTCCATTTCTGCCAATCCACTTATCTGTCTCCCTTAACTGAGATGGATCAGATGGATAGGGATGGGCGTGAGTAATCGAGAACTCCTCATTTCTAATGAGCTTGATTGGTGGATTTTTTTTTTGTGCGCAGTAGCCTGTAGGCCATCCCTATCCTAAAATGTAATATATGTGTGCAAAATGGCACAAAACTGACAAAATACAAAACTGATTGCAAGTGCAGCCTACAGCCCATTTTTTTTCTCCCCACCGCAGACCTACTCCATCTGTTTAAATTGTGACCCCCCTATTTATTTACTTTTTGTTAGGAAAAGGTGTTCTGAACTTAACTGTGACTGTTTGACAATGAGCATTAAAGCCACTACGAGTAACATTTAAATATATTTAAAACAGCCTAATTTTTCCTCTGATAATCATAAATTACCTTTAACAGCAAACAAGACCATCAGTGCAAAGAAAGACGTTTTGATATAGTTTTTATTACTGCATTTGGTCTGGTCGCACACACCCAGTCCGATTTTCGGCATGCGCAATCTGGCTCTATGGTCACATATTAGCCTCTTTTGAGAAGGAGCCGTCTTGCTAAGACATGCGCAATTATGATGCTCGTCTTGCTGAGCACACAGCATTATGGTTAGACTTTTTGTCTGACTTGCACCTACTTCATCATCATCAGATGACCATTATTCATCTGAAATAGTCATTATTTACAACAACATAAACACATTATCTCATTGTGATCCATACTGGCGTTTCTCGTTCATTTGCTTTCTGCATTAGTTGATGCAGTGTCACTAATAGGGCTGTGTCAAAAAAATCGATATATCGATATATCGCGATACTTAGTTTTGCGATATCAGTATCAATTTTTATAACTAAAAAACAATTTTATTTTTATAAAAAAAATGTTTGCCTTTTTGTTTCTTTTTTGCTTTTCAAGGCTTTATTGACAGTGCAGAGATACAGATATGAAATGGGGCAGAGAGGGAATGAAATGCAGATAACAACCACGGGTCAGATTCAAACCCATGTCTGCTGTCAGGCCTGAGCCTCTAGGATACTGACTATTGAAGTTAGATCAGTTTTGATTCACTGTGTCACAAAAGCACACTGATGAGTTTTCATTTTCATTGTGTCCTGTACAGTTAGTACAAGAGTGAATTGGATTTGTTATTTTGATGTTATGGCAGCTGCAGCAGTGTTTGATCATTTGCCAAAACCATAAAAAAAGGAAGAAAATAGTAAAGGAAGTTGTGAATGAAATAGTTTTGACTTCATTTGTCTGTGCAATTATCAATGTATTGTGCTGTTATGTTTGACAAGCAATATATCGTGATCTATCATATTGTTACCAGTGTATCGTGATACGTATCGTATCGCGAAGTCCTTGACGATACCCAGCCCTAGTCACTAACCACTCTAACGGAGCCGGAAAAAGTCTGTGTCCAGACTTTCAACACACGGACATGCACTATACTGCGTCCTTATATTTTGACACTTGCACGGCCGGCACGCGCTAGAAAACAGCTTCACGACAGCTGGCGTAGTAAACATACTACCGCTTTGTCCAAAGGGGCCGCCAACTGACAAAGTTACTCGTAGTGACTTTAAGCTGGGTAATGGCTTTATTGCGATGCACCGTTATTCTGCAGACAGATGCGTTGCGTTCTAGAAATAGAAAAAAGTTAAACGAGGAATCGATTGATCCTCGAGGAATACAAGCAATCACTCGAGTAGCGGTAACACAACTCATGCCCATCCCTTTACAATCAATCAATACTTAAGTCTTAATTGTTCCAAGCTATCTAAAATCATATCTCTGTAATGATGCCCCTAACCTTATCTCTAAAGTTCTCTCCGTATATTTTCTTTGTAAGCTCTACAAAGGATTTTTTTTGCATATTTTGCTGCAAGGGATTTCTAATGAAGTCTATTATGTGCTGATAAACAAAATGTTCCCCGTCAACGCAATTACTGATAAAGCAAAGGTCTGCATCTCAATCCCCGTTGCATCTAGCACCCCCCTTAAAGCTAATATGGGAGGGAAAGGAGAAACCTCTGAAGACGAGATGGGATTCACAGGTTATTAGCAAGATGAAAGTCAAGGAAGGAGAGGAGAATGCACTAATCCAGATCGTTTTGTACCGTCTGTCTGTTGGCATTTTAAATGAGACATTGGGGGATTCATGCCATTACATCTCTTCTCCTCTGCTTTCTGTTTCCTCTAGATGTCTCAATCTCTAAAGAATTCAGAAGAACTGCTGAGGCCCAAAGGACAAGAGAAACAGCACACAGAGTAATAAAACTGTTACAATAACAAACAAATGGCGAATAAATTAATGTTTTTCCCAGTTGTGTCAATTTAAAAACGTGTTGATCTCCCTACTGAAACTGGAGTATACAGTCAAAGAGAGCAGGGAGGGAAAGCAAGCCCAACCACAACAACTTCTACCAGCATCCAATGAGGAATTGACACAAATTGCAGTTCATCGATTTGCCACTAAGGGCAGGTTTCAAAACAGAGCTATTTCTCATTGAGTCCCATGTTAAATATGCCGTTTTCAAAGAATTATTAAACCTATTTAAGGCCTGGTACAAAAAACATTCTAGTCTGTATGTTTAGTTCATATCTCCATTACAACACTGAGGGGTGAATTTTTTCTAGCAGGCTAGTTTTTATTCTATTGGATGTTAAAATGTATGAATAATTAGGGCTGCGGTCTCTTGATTGACGGCTACCACCCGTTGGCCCTCACTTCGCCTCGGAGGTATACGTCAGCTAGATGGGCGTATCTCCCTCCCCCCGAAGTCACATCAATGCCGTTTTTCAGTAAAAGGAAATTAGGCCCAGCACATAGACCAGGACGATTGGATGCAGTTGGAATAACTGAGGTCAGCTCAGATGATACATCCATTTTATATACTATCTATGAGGGAAAGACACACAGTTACACGTCACTATCAATCTGCGTATGTTAGTAAATCAGAACCATTCTAAACTGACGGGCGACCGATGTCGCTTGAGATAGCCTAAGTGACTCAGGTGAACATGAATGGTTTGATATCAAAGCGAAAAAAATAAGGACGGGGGCAATCTAATCTGTTCTTGTTCCCTCAAATTAAAAAGGGGTCAGGCAAAGGCAGTGAATTAAAGATTCAAAGTTGTGCTCAATTATGGAATTCTTTATGGAATACCACACACACACACACGTAAATATTCCTCTTTCCATGCCACCCACCTTCATCCCCATCTGTGGCACTGACGGTGAGTATGGCGAAGCCTACATCGGCGTCCTCATCCACATCCACTTCGTAGGACGCCTGTGCAAAGGCCGGCTTGTTATCGTTCACGTCACTGATAAAAACGCGAACATATGCCGTGTCTGAAAATTAAAAGATATAGAGAGTGAGATATAGACAAAGAGAGAGAGAGAGAGAGAGACAATTTAAAACATGTGGTTGCTCTTATTCTGTCAACGTGAACATAAACAGCTGTCTCTTTGGTTGGCATCAATTGAATCACTTTAACAGCATGCATTGCACACCCACATACACACAAACAGATGAAGATAGTAAAGCCGATTAAGAAGAAGTTTCTTCATACACACTGGCTTTAACAAAGACAACTTTTTATCTATTCCTTATCTTCTATAGTCACCATTTTCTTCCACTTTTATATGTTTCTCCTCAGTTTCTGTTTTACCATTACATCCAGCTGTTTCTCTTTTCTCCATCATCCGACCGCAGGCTAAAGCGGTTCAAAGCGCCCTGGGGGCATCAGTGTTAGGCTCGGCAGTTGAGCAACACCGACATACTACGCTTCCTTTGATATTGGTATCAGAACGAGCATCATTTGCAATACACGCTTCAAGATGCGATAAATTATTCAAGCCAGGGTGGAAGAGATGGAGTATACAGTTCACGGCACAGATAGAAACACTAATGCAGCCCTCGGAGCTATGACAAAACGAGTCGCAGATGCCGATGCTTTCGCGACCCGTTTTCGGAATCTGTCGGGGAGGGAAGCAAGAGAGAGATGCACAGAGAGGGAGAGAGGAGGGAAAGGAAACACAAAGTGAGCTGAGCAGATGTACTCTAGCAGTCAGCTCATAATTCTCCCCGCTTGTCTGCTAATAATGCCTTCCGCTAATCTTTCCATGTAGACAGTCGGGAAGCTACTTTTCCAGCATAGTTTTGCAAAGAGGTTGAACTACAGCAAAGCTACCCTAGGAGAAACCTAATTTGGTTATCTAAAGCAAAATGTTTGTTGTAAGCAAATCTGTATTTTCTATTATCTTTCTATTTCTATTTTCTGTCACAAAGTTCATTAGAGAAGAAAAAAAATTAAAATATTGTACTTTTATGGGCCAAAAATGTTTGTATTTGTAGTTCCATTAGTTAAAGATGTATCCACCGCATTAACATCTAGTTTACTGTCCTATTCATTAAATGTGAGTTAAAACAATGGTGATTGAGCATATGACCAACTGGTGAAAAAGCCTGTATTTACCTTGTTATACTATCAGAGGGGCTATGCCGTATTAACCGCACTGCAGCGCTGCGTTCTTTAACTCATGACATGGGAGCTTCAGACTCAGCAGTACTGAGTTCAGACCTGTTTGCATTCCAGTACATCTGTAAGCTTTTTTTATTATTTGTTTTAATGTTTTATATACAGTCTGTGGTTTTTATAAGACATGGTCCTAGGTCCCACATTTTCAAAATTGATAAAAAGGTCTTTCTGCACGCTGTGTGTGCTGCCGTGTCTGAAGTTAACAATTTCCAGGTGCAATCTAACGCAGCATACAAAAAATGGCAGAAAAGTAATTGAACTATGCAAACAGGAATAGTTGAACATGTAGTTCATTACTCTCCAACACTGCTAAGAGACGTGTTTGTGTAACAATTGCACGCTCAAACTCCACCCCCACATTCACTTGTAAGTAGCAGGACAACAACAACAACAACATTCCGCTATATCTAGTCTGCATCATGTGACCAAATATTTGTGGAGCGCGCTGATATTTTCACCTGTCGCACCAGTGCACCTGAAATTTATCACACCATTTTAATGTGTTTAATGTAATATTGGGTGTAGTGCTACACCATTAATCTAATCGAAATTGCGATGAGAGCTAGTGCACAAATGGCTGCGGTTGTGATTTATTTTAAATAAATGTGCGTATGTTGGGGCGCTCCGGTGGTGTGGTGGATGGAGCGCGTACCATGTTGGCTCCGGCCTCCGTTGCAGTGGTCGCGGATTCGGATCCGACCCGTGGACCATTGCTGCGGGTCATCCCCGCTCTCTCTCTCGTGTCCCCATTTCGGCTCTGTGCTGTCTAATAAAGCTTGAAAATGCCAAAAAATAATCTTAAAAAAAAATAAAAATTTGCATATGTAGTAGTTGTTTTTATTTGAAGCACTAAAAACAGTGCAATGTTGTGATGTGTTCCCTTCTGCCCCGTTGGTGGAGATTTGTGTATCTGGGGTCGCATTTTTGAGATAATTTTGGCTCTGATTGTCCCCTAGCCATACAATTTGGTAAGGAGGTGTGTTTTACAATGAAGTTTTGATATTCTGAGTTTCATCCATTTCCACTTCATTTTGACTGTGTGAGATGTTTTTGTTACACTGGGACCGTTAACTACACGATTTGTACCATTGACTTCCATTATAACGACATTTTTTGACACCCCCCTTAAAATTAAAGTGAAAAATATTTTTGACTGTAATTTCCCATTTCTCTGTAGTAAACTTGATAAGGTTATGTAAAAATAAGGTCAATTAAAAAAATGCCCCGTTTTATTCCCCCCCCCCGACCTCTATGGTGACCCTTTACAACAAATTGGCATCCTTGTGTAATTCATGGCTGCAAACCAGTTAAAAAAATTAAAAAATACAATAAAATTGTTTTGATGTGTAGTTAGTGAACACATCTTTTAGTCAGAATGGTTGAAGTTAAAAAAAAATCCAGGAGTGTGTCTGTGTACTCAAATCACATACACTGAAATCCTTGTCTAAAAAGATGCCATTTCGTAAACTCAGTAGAAAGCCATAAAACCAGTATTTTTGATTCCTTGGCCATGCCAAGATAAAATCAGACTTTACATAATGTTTTGCATTCATTTTGAAGGTAAGGCATCACATTTTAGGTTTGAACTATTATCTAGTTGATTTATGAATTTCATATGGTGTATTACTGGGGGAAAACTTGCCTCATGACACAAACCTGAAAAAAAATTGGATTTTTCATAATTTTCAAAAATTTCAGGAATACTGGCCACTGCGACAACAAATCTAAAGAAAAATGCCAAATGTGTTTGGATATGGATGGGAGGGACTGTTGTCTGCATGTCCATGACAAAATAAGATTGTGTGTGTATGTGTGTGTGTGTGTGTGTGGGGGGGGGGGGGTGTGTTTGCATGTGTCATACGATATTAGGGCTGCAAATCTGTACCCCTTGTAATTTCTCTCCTCTCATACACACACACAAGCACACTTTCACACACACACATGCACTTACACATGCACACACACACACAACACAACACACACACACACGAGACACATACACACACACTCAACACTAAAAAAAAGTGAGTGGTTTTCATCATAAAAATTCATATTTTGATGATGAAAGAGGTGATAAAATGGGTACATTTTACTATTGTCTTTCATTTTACCCCATTGGATTGTGTTTTCTGCAGTAATATGGGAAATCTGAGGCAAAACAAATGTTTCACTTTAATTTAAAGGAGGGTGCCAAAAAGTTTTCTTATAATGGAAGTCAATGGTAGAAATCTAACTTTTTTTATTCAATTTGACATTATTCAAAAAGTAATAATGCCCCAAATTCAATTTCCTCACCTATTGTTCAGATGGGTGAGCCGGTGATACTAATAATAATCAAAGTTAAAAAAAATATTTGAATATTGAATTTTAGTGTATTTTTCATTAAAGCGGTTGGTGGTATATGATCAAAACTGGCATCTAAAGGGTTAAGTTTTAATTGTGATTAATTAAATCATGACATAGATTGAACAACAACCCCTTCATGAAAAATATGGGAAAAAAAATTGTGAAAAAATATTGATCTTTCATAATTTTAATGCAATTTAAAGGTCAAAATACACAAAATGTACTTAACGGTCCCAGTGTAACTTTTTTATTCAATCTGACATTAAACAAAAAGTAATAATGCACCAAATATAATTTTCTCACCTATCATTCAAATGGGTGAGCCGGTGATACTAATAATAAAAGTTAAAAAAAAGATTTGAATATTGAATTTATGTGTATTTTTCAAAAAAGCGGTTAGTGGTATATGATCAAAAATGGCATCTAAAGGGTTAATTTTTATTTGTGATTTATTAAATCACAACATACATTGAATAACAACCCCTTCATGAAAAAAATGTAAAAAAAAATGTAAAAAAATATTGATCTTTCATCATTTTAATGCAGTTTAAGGTCAAAATACACAAAATGTACGTAACGGTCCCAGTGTAACTTTTTTTTAATAGGGCATAAGGGTTAAATGTAGTCTTATATCTGATTAAATTGTTAGAATATTATTTGTTCGCGTTAGACACTTGTTCTGACGATTAAATGAGTGTTAATGGTAAAAAAAGTCATGACGATTAAAACGGAAAACAATTAATTTGTGAAATTAAAATGGAATTGGGAAAAAAATAAAACGGATAGTAGGCACAGTTTTTACTCTAGTGATAATTGCTCATCACCTAAACATCTTTCAATAGTCATTCCTACATTAAATTGAACCTTAAGGAAATGTGTACCCCTCACTTTTTCTAACTTATTGTAATAAAGAAGAAATTAATCATCAAAGACACCCTTACACATTGGCCCTCATTTATCAAACTTGCGTGGAAACTGGTGCAGATTCTGGCGCAAATACCTCCCTACGCCAGGTATCGCGTGGGATTTATCAAACAGTCGTATCTCGCCAATCTCGGCGTACGCCAGGCCATTATTGATAAATGCGGTGGCTGAAAACAATCGTACCACGCCCCTATATTTTCTCAGTTTAGAGGCCTCGCCCAGAGGTTTTGCGACATGGATATGCGCATTACGGTACAAAAGAGGAACTTATCTGAAGTAGAAATTGACAGAATAACAGCGAAAGTAGAAAAATAAAGAGTTTCATTTCGGAGCATTACAAGCGGCATCAAAGAACGACAGAAGGCAGCGTTAGGAAGGAAATAACTGCTGCGGTCAACAGCGTTGGTGTTGACAACAAACGATCTCCAGCTGAGGATTTTGCATTTTAGGTTTACATATGGCTATTGCTCAAATGCTATAAAACAGCATATACAATTATATGTCGCCATTTCTTTGAATAGATGAAGAAAAAGTGGTCTGACTCAAAAATCGCCACTAAAAAAACCGTGTTGCTGTTCTGAAATGCAACCAACTGAGGGTGCGGGCATAATAATATAAGTGATAGAGGAGAAACAGAGCACCAACTGTCCGGTAATGGTCCCCATAACATAAATACAGGTCTGCAGAGATTTGAATGATTAGAATGTATTGGCCCTTTTAGATAGCACTACTCAAAAGGTTTGTAAAAACTAAAAATAACACATTTTGCGTTTTACTGTATGACAGCACGAGTGGTCAGCCCGGCCGTCAGCTGCACAAGCTGACCCGGCAACGATCAGCTGTGAGAGCGCCCACTGTCCTGCTCCACCAGCAGATCGGAAAAACGTGCCGGTTACGGTGGAAATAAATCGCTCGCTTAAGCGATCAATGACACATTAAAAGAGGAATTAACATCTAAAAAGTGCGTCAAATAAATAAAATGTTAAGCTGAATGTTGTGCCGTGTATTTTTTATCATAAAGAGCAGTGTAGGCTACTACATATTTAATACTGTGGCTAACATTTTGAATGAATGCAGCCCCGTGCCTCAGTGTCCCCCCAGCTGCTCCAGAAGGAGACAACTGCCCTTACGCAGTCCTTTGCAGCGCTCCTAAGTGGCCGGTGTGTGCACTATTGAATCAGTGCTCCTACTCAGTTGCACACCATAAGCTGCACATTTTTAAGTGATTAATATCTTTATTTCGGTCTGAGCAAACACTGCATTTGTATTATCTTCTAATAATTGTCCAACAAAGTAATCGGCTACCCGGCACAGCCTGCACTGCGAGTCCATGCTGTTTACAAACTTGCGTACACGAGCTGAGAGCTGGCGTGGGATTTGAGCGTATCCTACGCTCACGTCCATATTGATAAATGCCGAGGTTTGCGTGGAAATGTACGTACACCCAAATTTCTGGTCTACGCAAGGTTGATAAATGAGGGCCATTGTGACAACCAACCCCATCAAGGGGTCGGTTGTCACACACTATGGGGTTGTTGGTCACAATGTTATCTTAATGGGATAATCTTAAAAAGAAGGCAAGAAAGCAGAACTAAATTTGAAAGTTTAATTGCATTGTCAAGTTGACAAATAGGCCTACATAACTTACTGTAGCCTTGGCAGCTGGTCTAGTTTGGGATGCACTGGGTTGTTTTGATTTTGTTGCCCTTTTTTCTTTTGCATGCTAGCTGCCTTTTCCTGCTCTATTCTTTCCTTCTCTGGGGTGTCAGTGAGGATGGAGCTTGACAATTTATTTCGTTATTGGGTTCCTTTTCTGGCTGCAGCCTTTGGATAACATGTGACAACCAACCCCCCAAAGAAATGTGATGACCAACCCCAACTTGAATATCTTGCTAGCATCAAGGCCAACAACCATCTGACAACTAATTAGCTTGATAACCACAATCAAAACTATAGTTTACCCTTCACACTTTTTTAGGGTAACAAGTGGTTTGCTATAAACCCATTGTGTAAAAGCCTAGAAGAAAAATACTGAGGAGCTAAATATTTTCAATTTGACATGAAAAACACAAACAGTCCTCACACCTCAAATTCAGCAGTCTAACACCGAGGAAGACTATGCAGGTGACCTCTGATCCCAATTCTGGATATTTACATACCAAAATTTCACAGACAGCACCTGCTGGTTCCGAGATATAATGATTGCGACAACCAATCCGTGTGACATATAACCCTGTTCTCCCCTACTCAGATGAACTGAATATAATTTAGAGGCAAGGGTTACTGCATTTTTACATAATTGCAGGGATCTTGTATATAAAAACATAATTCATTAACTATTAATGCATTCATTCTTTCACAAGTGGAACAGATTGTTTACTATAATCCGCTCATGCCGTGAACATCATTATTTTAGAAGATTCCTACAATTGCAATTACATGAGACTCCTGAGTGTGTAATGGGTGCAGCTGTGTTTAGTATCTTTTAACTTGCCAGTGACCTATCTTTCTTCACGCCACCTCATTCAGTATTCATAATGCAAAAACAAACAATAAAAATAATCTCCCAAAGCTTCACTGCAGTCTCTTAGTCTCTGCCCTGCTTAATATTTAACTTGTGTTTACGTAGCCACTGCAGTCATAGTGTGGGAATCCTAGAGAGAAGACCTGTTAATAATCTATGAAGATATTTACTCAAAATATATCCCGGTCTGTCTCACTGTTTCTTCAACTCCTCTTTCCATCCACCCATATGTCTCAACATCTGCTCATTTCTTCTCTCCACATCTCTTTCCTACCATTGGAGCATGCATGCATTTCATTTGGCAGAGAGGGGGATGAGAGATGGAATGAAAGAAAGGAAAGGCCCTTGTTTTTTTAGTAGGGAGAGATGAGCAGATGCAGAAACGATACAGAAAGACGAAAAAAGATTGTCGCTGCCTATAAGGGACGTGAAAGTTTACAAAAATGTCTAAACGGTTACACAAAATAAATATTTTCATGTACACGGTTAACCTTGACGTCATTGTCGTCGTCCACCCTCACCTCCATTACAATAGCCTATACTTTAAGAGTGGATAACCTCTAAAAAGCTACCAATTTAAAATATATACCACATCAAAACCTCTTCTAGGGATGCAGAGCCGGCCCTGTGTATAGTCTATAACCTATTTCAGCCTTGTCTGTGGAAAAAAAGATACAGTAGCTGGACAACAGAGTTCTTCTGCTTCGTTCCTCTCACTGAATTTAAATGCATTCATTACATTACGGAGAAATACGTCCCGTAAAAGAAAAAGAGCTCCAAGCCCAACCCAGAGGACCCTCCATAATATTGTATTGTATATTAATATTTTTATGGAAAATCCATGTGTCCTTCAATAGCTTCTAATTCATCTGACCCAGTGTCTCCGAATTATTCGTTCACACAAAATTTCTCAGATTTAGCCTCTTAATTTTTCTCTCAAAGTGCACCAGATTCATGCATTTCACTTTAAAAGGTTAAAAAAATCTCCCGAGGGGGCATAGCCCCGGAACCCCCTAGGAGGGTCTGAATCTCGGCTGTCTAACATTTGCGCACAGCTGCACAGTGGAGGCACTAGCGGAAAACATTGGGTGTGTGAATGATATTTAACAAAGATCTATAGTTTCAGCAGCGCTAACATTGGAGAGGGGCCCCCTAATCATATTTCGCTTAGGGCCCCCTGAAGGCTTGGGCCGGCTCTGTAGGGATGTATAGGATATAAAAAATCCCAACTAGAATTTGCCCACCCAGATAGTACTGATATCTGGTCTAGCCCAGTATAGAAAGTACCCCAATTTTCAGCAGCTCTCACGGATTTTCCTAGACCTAGGGGATTTTAGAGATTAAGTTCTTATTCTAGCAATATCCACAGCAAAATGATAACGAATGTCTATTATCTATCTCGTGACCGTTAGCGGATTGCTGTTTTTTTCTTCTCTCGATCACGCAACAAAGCTGCATCCTGATTGGCTGGTTACGTCTATCATCAAGCCAGCATGTGCGTATCACATGAACTAATATAAAGGACTATTTCAGAAATGTCACATGGAAGTCTGCATAATGTAAAATAACCACATGTATCTCTATTAGATTAAAAATAAATAAATACCAATTTCAAAGTTTTCGTGGATTCTGTTCTATTAGGCCTACTGAACCACAGTGAACTATTATTTGCCTTGCTCCTATTTAACAAACTACAGTAGGACTAGTTTATCAAAACAAACATGACAACATTTGTGCCGCTTCACACACAATGCTGTTGTTAATGTGTTTTGTATGTTGCTGAATGGTTGTTTATTTGTGCGTATTTGCAAGCTACATCTGTCTTTTGGCACAGCTTGGCCATGTTGCTGTTGTTTCTGTACTGGCACAGTGCACTGTTGTGCTGGGTCTGATCTCAGCCATGGTTAATCAGGGGAAATACAATAATGGAAGTGAATCTAGGTGCGATAGAAGCGATACGTGGGATGGACGCACATAACCCAAATATGATCAAGCAGTGCGACACTAGTGTGCATTGTGTAGCCTACAAACTTTATGGGCAAACTGGCATTATTCTGTCTGGAGAACACTGAATGCAAAGTGACTGTTGTCTGTGTTTGATCTGTTGGCATTTTTTCTATGATTACATGCTCCATGATGTAACAGCATTTCCGTAGATGTGACTTTTGTTTACCATTTATATTCTGTTTTGTCTTTCTGAACGCAAACCTTACCATCTGAAAAACGAAACAATGTATCCACCACACATCTGGTGCGCACCAAGGCAGTGGACTATTACGTGTGAACACCACCTGACCTCAGTCTCACTTACCAGAATTGGGCTGTCCGTGTTTGCCGGGCCGTGCTGACTCCCAGCCATCCACAGACTGTACCTCCAACAGGTAGGAGCTTTTGGTCTCGCGGTCAAACACAGTCTGTGAGTAGATGAATCCCAGCTCTGGGTCAATACGGAAATACTGGTGGTCCCCACTGCGATCCTCCAGCAGGGAGTAGGAGATCTGGGCAGAAATACATTATACAGAGGTTCAGGCACTGAAACGTAACTAATCAATGCTAATTCAGACAGCAGGTAAACACACCACCTCACAATTTAGTGATAAATTGAGAAGTGATAATTGAGTCAGGTTATTTACCCTTTTGTGTGAATCTATAATTCATTTTTTAATGAAAATGGGGCATTGTCAACGTTTAAGATCCCTATCTACTGATCACAAAGAGCAACATTACTGCTTTTACCACAGTCTATGTGTGACTCATGTGTGAGTCTGTTTTCACCTTGCCATTGAGTCCCAAGTCCAGGTCATTAGCTGAAACCTGGAAAACCAAGGTTCCTGATTCTGCTCCTTCAGTGACCGAGGCCTCGTAGATGGAGGAAGTGAAAAATGGGACGTTGTCATTTACATCTGGAGATGGATGAGAGAGAGAGAGAGAGCGAGAGCTTATACGAGAGAGAGAGAGAGAGCTTATAGATATGGCAAAACATTCTTTCTTAACACTGTATATCTGCTGGCAATGGAAGAAACATCTCAGCTGACTGATGCAAATGAACAAGGCCCATATAGCCTGCAGTAAGTTGTTAAACAAAACATGAAGCTATACCTGTTTATTACCAACAAGTGGTTTTGGAAGCATAATGATCAACTGGATAGCACAGTAACTTTTACTTTTGTTATAAATTGGTAACTCCTAAGAGATATTCCTTTTTCATTTTAAAATTGACACTTGAAATGATGAAAGCACTTTCAAATGACAAGGAACAGTTCAACTCTACTTTGGTGTTTCATTTTCAGCTCTTATGCTGGGACTTGCACTTCACGACTTTTCACGCGATTTGACAGTCGCAGACAATCTTCCAATGTCGGGCTGAAATCACGGGAGTCTTGCTGGAGTTGTGGCGCGCGCCCGTGATCTCAGTCGTTTGGTGTGAGGTGGTCATCCGACCCGATTTCAGCCAGTCTTCTCCCCGTCTTGACCTCCCGACATTATCAAACTGGTTTGATATTATCGTTAGTCTTGAGGGTTGGCTCAAGCGAAATGACGTGAACACTGTCACACTCTCTCCAGCACCAAACACGACGCAGGAGGAGCGGCATTAGCCGCGACCTGTGTCCGGCTGTGAGGCACTTTTACGTAGCAGCCTCGGCTGGAGAACCAGGCTGTCACGCGCAACCTAAACACTTTACCGTCAAATACAGGGTTAGGAGTGAGAGTTATTTGGGGACGAGATCAGAAAATACATTTGGTCAAATAACTACAGGATGTCCCCCGCTCGGAATATTGAATTAACTTTTTTTTTATTAAATATAATCAATCAGTTTTTAACATGATCATGACACAAAGCCTACGTGATAAGGGCATATTGTTGTTTATACACCCAGTCCATTTTACCTGCTAAAAAAACTTTTTATTTGACTGAAATCACTTTTAATCCCCGGTATCAGGATTGGAAATAAAATTAATTTCAAAAGGAATATAGTTGTAGTCTTGCAATAGGCCTATGAAGACCCCCTGTCTTTTCAAAATCTCAGTCTGTGACTGAGAAATAATGACTAATTGTCTTCAAGTGTAAGTTGATTGTCTTTAGATGTGAGAGGGTGTCAGTCTTCAGTCTTTTCAAAGTCTTTTAACAGTCCTTTGTAAGCCCAGCATTAATCACATTATTTGATACTGACAATAGGTGTTCTATTTTTAGTCCACTTCACTCCTCTCAATCCGATGACAACATTGTTACTACACCTGTTGGCTCACACACGTTTACTTTATCCCTTTGTTCACTTCTGTCCATCTAGCTCATTGTGCTGACAATTGTGCCTGTTTTAATACAACACTCATTTAAATGTCTCAGACTATTAGACGGAAAGATCTTTAAATCAGACAGCTCAGAAACTATGGTAATTACAACACAAGCCTTGTCTGAACAGCATTGTTAATGACTGTACTTACACAAATCCCTTTTTTTTTTTTACACGTTCTCTGCATTGTATCACTCATCCAATGAGTCACACACCTCCAACATTAGACCTTTCAATGAACTGTATCTTCTGGATTATACATTTTTAAACCCTGTGAAAGGCGGACGACATGTGGACTGTATGATGATGGAAAATCCTCTTACCTATAAATCATTAAATGAAAGCGTTTCTGGGTTCAAACTTTTAAAGCAAGAAGTTATACTGGCCCAAAATAAAAGTTGCAATCAGCAATGAGCTGATGTCTACCATATCATAAATATTTTCATGACATGGTAGACAATGTTAATAAGTTATTTGATGCATAAGGACGTCCATTTTTGGAATTTAAGCAAAGATTATCTTTGCTACAGTTATTTGAATCAAGGTGGGATTCTAGGCTATATCCCTGTCATGTTATGTTATCATCAGGTTATTGAAGAGGATATGGTAAACGTTCTCCCTAGTTTTTTTTTTCACATTGTAAGGCATCAGTATGAGCACCATGACAGCTCCCTTGACAGCGTATTGCTTCATGTTAGTCCACACGTTTACTGTAGCTATGACAACAGATGGAATATTGTCCTCTCTGCTGCTTAGATGAGTGTTAAAACATGTGATAGGCCAATGAAAGATGGGACACATAATATGGCTTTTCTTCCTTTAGTTACCCATGAACCGTATCAAATAAAGAGAAGAGAGAGTGTTGCATGTTACAGAGAGATAAAGCCTTAACCTGAGAGAGAGAACATGAGCTGAATAGCAGAAGCAACATTTAGACCTAGTTGATTTCAGGCCAAAAGCATTACAGAAATGACTTGAGTAAAGCCACACATTAAATCTGGTGCTGCTCCATGTGCCATTTTCCCTCTTTCTTTTCTTCAGAGCAAATGTCTTCATCTATGAATTAAAAATGGTGCCTTAAATCCATTACAGACCTCCCACCATCTAGAGAGGAGTCAAAGAGCTTTCTTAGAAGAGGGACAGTAAGAAGAGGGTCTGTGTGAATGAATTATTTCTCACTGGATTAATGTGTGAATTATGTGAGCATATGTGTGTGTGTGTGTGTGTGTGTGTGTGTGTGTGTGTGTGTGTGTGTGTGTGTGTGTGTGTGTGTGTGTGTGTGTGTGTGTGTTGTGTGTGTGTGTGTGTGTGTGTGTGTGTGTGCGTGCGTGCGTGCATGTGTGTGTGTGCATGTTGCAAGGGGATTAAATGCAAGCTAGTCTGGTCCGAAAGTAGGCAGAGTTATTTTGATGAGCAAGGTCAGCGGCTAGCAACCAGCACCATATGTAGCAGTGATGATGGCGTTTTAAACCTGGTTACCAGGGGCTTACATATAACAGCAACAAGTGTGAGACCAAACTCAAGTATCCATAGCACCGTAAAATAACAATTGTGACGATAGAGAATGATGGAAAGGTGAAAACTGATAGTCTTAGCCGAAGATGGGATAGCAAAGACTTTCTCTTTATAAGAGTTGGGGCAGTGGGGGTTAAGCATACTATATGTTACACTCGTGGCCTCATCACACCCACAACAGCTGGTGAGCTCTGCAAATTCGGATTTGTGCAGCTTTGGAATCCAAGATTTAAACGACTCAAAATCCAAATCAGAACACAACCGGACATCAACTGTACAATATAATTCTCTCTCTCTGTCTCTCTCTCGCTATGGCAACTGGTTTAGAAATAAGAGTTGATTTTAGAAGCAGTTTAGCAAGAGCCAATACAGTGACACTGTGTTAAATAACGAAGAAGAGAAAAAATGAAACAATTAGCACCTTAGACACATAAAGGATTATTGTAGTTAATCAAAACCCATTAGGTGATAATGCTGGCAAGTGATAATATATACTGTGTGCGGGTAACATGTTCTCTCTTTTGTAATATATGAGCTGTTAGAACTTAATTGGTAAAGCAATTCAGCCTTAGAATGCACATGGTGCCTGATGCTGCTCTTGGTCGTGTTGTTGTTGTTATTTATGTTCTAAAAGTCCATCTTCCAGGCTAATGAAGTAACATCTTTATATCCATCCATTAGCTTATGATTCAGCCATAAAAAAAGATCCTCAAACAATATGGTGTACTATAGCTGTCAAAAAGGTGTATACGTGATTAAATGATTCGTATTCATAATGTATGATTCGTATGCATAATTTATGATTTGTATTCATAATGTATGGTTTCGTATTCATAAGTATGAATCAAAAATCTACGAGTACAAAGTCTTGTGAATACAACTCAAATTTCTACGAGTACAATTTTTTCTCTGTGAATACGCCTTTGAGGTTACGAATACGCTTCTGAGGTTATGAATACGCTTCTGAGGTTACGAATACGCTTCTGAGGATACGAATACGCTTCAAAAACTGCTGAAATGACGTCACTGAGGTCACAGTCAGGTGGCAGGGGAGACGAATAGATCCTCGATTCTTCCAACCGCGCATGCGCACATAGCCCCAGAGACAAGCATGGAGGGAAACAGCCAACCGGGTGGTGCTGCCAGCTCCTCCTATATGGTCTAGATGCAGCCGCTTCCACTTACCAGTGCAGCTCGGCCAAACATGCCAAGCACGCCCATATCTGCCAAGCACGCCCATATCGGCCAAGCACGCCTACAGCTCATGCGCATGCGTGACGCTACAGAACTAATTCAAGCCCGCAGCTCAGTCCCATTGTAGCTTACGTAGCGATGTTGTCGCTATATTTACCGACTTTTCAGACACCTCTGGCGACGTTTTCTTCAAAAAAGCGACCAGAGACAAATCTAGCTACTTTTTCTGGTGTTATTGGTGACTTTTTCGCTCTCAAGTATCGCTCTTTACTCTAATCAACGATCAGCGGGTGCTTCCCCTGCCTCTCCCCCTTCCCAGAGCACTGACAAGCGGCAGAGTCCTCGCGCAGCAGTCCCTCCCAGCTGCGGACAGAGCAGGAGATATACACCTCTCTGCTCTAGTGTTCCTTTAGCATCCCTATTAGCAGTTGTAGTACCCCTCTTTTAAAGTCTATGAGTAGTGCAATTCAAAATGTTATGCAGTGCTTATTGAAACTGTGAGCATGTATGATTACTGCTAGACTTAACATTATCACGTCGGTTTTCTATGCAATTGTCATGTGACTGTATAAAAAGTAAATAGCCTTCAGTCGCTAATAATATGATAAGAGACTGAAGTAGGCCTATTATTAAATTATAATAATGTTATATATAGGCTATATATTTATAAGTATTATTAATATTACATCTCACATGCTTTTCCATACTGATTGTATGTGATGCACTTTTTTTTGTAAAGTGTCTAAGTATCTTAAAAAAAAATATTATTTTGATGAACTGTTCTGCTTTTGTTGTTGTGTAGTCAGACACTTTCCCAGGTTATTAAAAGATGGACTTCAATGACAAAAATATTCAAATAGTTTATTTACAGCCAAAACAATTATGAATATATTTTCTCAACAATGATATGAAAATGAGTTTTGTTTTAAAAATATGTTGAAACATTGCACTTTGTGGGAAATCATCAAATGCACATGGCACTATGTCCTCATCAGAGTATCTGCTTGCGTTCAGAGTCATTCATCTGAAAATCTTGAGTGGACATTTTCAAACAGCTCAAGCTCTTCCCTACATGCAATCATCACAATAAAAAAGTACTTTTTGGGTCGCCAAGGTTGTTGGCCGTATGTTCAGGGGGCTGCCTTTTATTTAATATTTCTTAGTTTAAAATAACACTTTTTTTCTGTCCCAGAGAGCCTGAGAATCCTATCAAATCAAAGATGTCACTGACCAAGTTAAGGCTCACACTTCCGCTCTTTTTCCACCCCAAAGGTTTACGGTTAATTGACACTGAAGCTTAACTTGTATGTTCATGTAAACAGACTAGTATTAATTTGTTTGTACCTTGACATGTTTCGACTACTTCCTGCAGTCTTTAACATCAGCTGACACAACGAGCGTCACAGCAACAGCTGACGCTTCTGAACAAGACAGCAGGAAGTAGTCGAAACATGTCAAGGTACAAACAAATGAATACTAGTCTGTTTATTTACATGAACATACAAGTTAATTTACCAAGTTAGACTAAATGAACCTTTTTGACACTAAAGCTTCTTTTAATTGGTCCATTTCCACAGCAGGCAAAGTGTAGCAAAAACAGACAAGAAGTTTTTGACACTGAATATGGCAGACCCATTGGTCAGTGACATCTTTGATTTGATATGAATTGCAGGCTCTCTGGGACAAAAAAAACCTTCGTTATCAGAAAATACACAATATATTAAATAAAGGCAGCCCCCAAACCTGTGGACAACCACCTTGGCAACCCAGCAAGTACTGTTTAATTGTGATTACTGCACGTATGGAAGAGCTGGAGCTTTTTGAAAAAGCCCACTAAATATGTTCAGATGTATAGCTCTGAGACTCGCTATGTGGAACAGAAGCAGAGTCTCTCATGAGGCTCATTGCAATCAAACAAATATAACTGCCCTTAATCCATTTCTTCTGACTGAAAGGTATTTTCCAAGAGGGTCATGGCCGACACACAGCAGTACAGTAAAACATACACATTAACACAAAACTAAAACTAAAAAGAATGATGTGTATCAACTAGGGGTGTGCACGTGTACACGTGTACACGTTTAACCGTTTAGTAAATCATAACCGTTTAGGGAA
Organism: Ammodytes dubius; assembly: GCA_026122265.1. Classification (NCBI taxonomy): domain Eukaryota; kingdom Metazoa; phylum Chordata; class Actinopteri; order Uranoscopiformes; family Ammodytidae; genus Ammodytes; species Ammodytes dubius. The sequence continues at coordinate 5,172,213 of CM047505.1, read as the reverse complement.
AATCAATAAACGAAAACCGTTTAAAAAAAAATCTTAAAAATTTTAAATGTTCTTTTTTTTCCTCAAAGTTTTTAAATATGTTCTGGAGACACGCATTTATTGATTTTACATCACTAATAAACTACTTGGGGATGATAGAAGCTAGTCGGCCCAATCTGTCTGTCCCTCGGCGTGTGTGTGTGACTGTGTATAATCGCAAACACACACACACACACGGGGGCGCCGTGCTCGAGTAACAGCAACGGACGAGTGATGAAAGATAACCTAAAGACTAAAGTTACCCGGTTGAAGTGAATTACGCGCGTAAGTAGCCCGAACTTTATAACACCTGTTCACCCTCATAAATGTGGACATGTAGAAAGCGATAGGCTATATTTATCAGGAAATGAATGAAGGGCGATAATGACGGCCAACACATGTAAGGCGTATGTGTGTGTGCCCGCGCGGCTACAAGACGGTGGGCGCACGAGGACAATGACGTCACGGTTAACCTTGTACACGAAAAAAATTCCGTCGTGTACACGGTTAGAATTTTTTGTAAACGTTCACACCCCTAGTATCAACATCAGATTTTTTCAGCGCTCAGACAGTACGGACAGGTAGCATATTGTGAGGAGATATTCATTGATTTTGACAAAATGTTGTACAAAGTTCATGTGCACCTAAAAATAGAGAAAAACAGTCACTTAATTACACTGATGTATTTGAGGGGACTGAGTCGCTAGTTTAGCCTTTAAGTCTACACAAATACAATGACATCTTGTTTATGTATTATAACGTATGTAACTACCAACAAAGCACCATTGAAGGACGTGCAGGTGTGACAACTTAATTTCTTTCGGCAGCTGATTTGGCTATGGAGACCCAGACCATTTTATTGATGCAAGGCTCCAAAATGTCATCAGGTGTTCGTAGCTTGCAAATCTATTCACAAAAGACACATCACATAAAAATCATGTTAGTCATTAATTAACATAGTCAAATAAATTATACATTTCCACTAAAATAATGTTAACAGTAACACCTAACCTGTTACCTCATATGCTGACCAGATGCCAGTCTAATTTAATATATACAAACAAACACATGTTAATCATTTTTATCATATACTAATTATCATTCAGATAAGACTTATAAAGAAGCTATTTGGTCTGTAACGTTAAGCTATTTTCTAACCAACAAAATCCTTTGATTAACACAAACATAACATTAGGTAACGAAGTAGGCGAATAAAACAGCACAGCACTATGTATCCTCACGGAGGCTTCACGTTCAACATGCTCACCTCGGCCGATGCCATTGGCTGGCATTTCACACACAGCCAATCAAACGAGAGGTTTGTCCTGAAAACGTCTCTCTCTCAGTACGTTTACATGCACAGCTCGATAGGATCGGGTCGGATTAAGCCATTACCCATTACTAGCTTGCTACATGTTACTGCGGTCCAACAAGCATACTTTCATGAACATTTATCTGTATATTTCCCTTTATTAAACCAGTGAAATGCTAGTCTGTTGTAGTATGTGTGATTCAGCTTGATCGACAGTTATTAGGAACGTATTGGCGCTGTCATTCATGTGTCATTACTGCCCCGTTGCTCTCTCTCTCTCTCTCTCCATCTGGTAGGCAGACGGTAAACAAGACTACAGTAGTCTTATGATAGCGTACATCCATGGTTTAGTTATAGTATGCAGCTCGGCATATGGGTGATGGAAGATGATATGAAGCTAACTAACTAGCCTCTCGGTAACCGCGGCCAGCCACAGTGAACTGCCAAGCGCTCCACTGGTTGTCCTCACATCACAACACAAACTCTCTCCTGTTGTTATTATCTCGCCCCCTACGTGTCTGGTCTTGGTCTTGTTAACATCTAAGGGTTTCATAATTGTCGAGCTGGGTCCGCATTCAGACTGGTCAACCGTGACCGTTTTTAAGTAGGCTATAACTAGCTAGCTACTTGCTAGGGATACCGCTCTGATCAGAGTAGCACAAAGAAGTCCAAGAGGAACTACGCTGTGTATTTTCCTTATAATAAGTAAACACATATTGATTAAAATAGTACGATTATATGGAATAAATAATTGATATAGACTACCTGTGATGTTTCACCGGAGCTGGCAGCACCACCCGGTTGGCTGTTTCCCTCCATGCTTGTCTCTGGGGCTATGTGCGCATGCGCGGTTGGAAGAATCGAGGATCTATTCGTCTCCCCTGCCACCTGACTGTGACCTCAGTGACGTCATTTCAGCAGTTTTTGAAGCGTATTCGTATCCTCAGAAGCGTATTCGTAACCTCAGAAGCGTATTCGTAACCTCAAAGGCGTATTCACAGAGAAAAAATTGTACTCGTAGAAATTTCAGTTGTATTCACAAGACTTTGTACTAGTAGCTTTTTGATTCATACTTATGAATACGAAACCATACATTATGAATACGAATCATAAATTATGCATACGAATCATACATTATGAATACGAATCATACATTATGAATACGAATCATTTAATCAGGTATACACCTTTTTGACAGCTATAGTACACCATAAAACAACCAATATGACCTCTGTTTCTGCAACCTTAATAGTATACTGCTGGTTAATTTTACACAATTGACTACAAAACACAATATGACCTTTTATTGAATATCTTTTTGGTTTCAATGAACCAATATAACAAATTATTTCCCCTCACAAAACGTTCCAGGAATAATTTACTGTATGTGCACTGTTCCTCCACAAACATTCTGTGCATCTTTCTATGATTTTGAATTTCTTCACAACACTCTCCTTTCCCTTACACTTTTGTTTTAATGGTAGCATGGAATGGCACTAATTGTTGAGATGGTAACATGACTCAAATGGAATGCAAAACACATCACACAGAAAAGAGACAACACAAACTAAAGAATGGACTGAATGAATTAATGAAAACATACTTCCATACACTTACATTTGGATGGTGTTCAAACAAATTCAAATAAAAATAGAAAACAAGCAAAAATAGGCTGACCTGTGACGTTGACATAGACCGTGGTGAAGGCCGCCAATGGCACAGCAGCAACATTCTGAGCTCTGACCCGCAGCATGAAGTTCCTGGTGGTTTCGTAGTCCAGGGGCTCTGCCACCAGAATGGAGGCTGAACCATCCTCTCTGTTGGGGGTCAGGTAGAAGCGAACTGGCATGTTGGTCTCTGGGACCATGCCGTCCTCTAAGTTATAAGTTACCCTTGGATCCCCAAGAGGGGAGGTGGCTTTGATGGTCTGTTTGGAACAAAGACAGCTTCATTTCAATTTTCTGACATCTCACTCATTTTGGCCTTCATGACACTGTGGCACTTATGGTCCCTCTGTCTCTCTGTCTCCCTCTCTCTATTCTTTGAATTATATTGAATTGGTATTGGCTGTGTTCGAAAAGCCATACTAATCCTCCCTCCTCTCCTCTCCTACATACTCAACATGTATACACTCCATACTGTCTACTTAACGATCGATTGTGTATGCGAGATTCGTCGGACCGTTTACACTAAAGTATACAGAAGCAATAAAGAATTAAAAAAAACCTTCCAGGCCGTTTGAAAAGTCAAAATGCATTGAGGGGCGGTTGAGTAGGAAAAGTACCCTATCGATCCATACACAAAATCTTCCCGGAAGAACTCATCCGGGCATTAGTCACCTACACAAACTCGCATACACAACCACAACATCCTCAAATTGACGTCAATATGAGTATGAGATGGCTTTTCGAACACAGCCATTGAGTCATATTAAGGGGGAAATCTAAAGGATGACAGCACAGAAGTGGGATGAGAAAGTCCTTGTTGAGTTTTTTTTTATTAATAGTAAGAAAAGCAGCGTCTACGTCTTTTTCTCTTTTATTGTAAGAAAAGTTTGTTTTCCTTGTTGAGTGTCTCCCTGTGCCACCCACCCTGGGCCTAGACAACTGTACAGGTGTTTCCCCCTTGACGGCAGGCCTGATAGCGCGTGCCATTTTGTCGCAATTTCATGGAGTCATTAGCACGCAATCCATTGTTTTCTTAGTGGATGTGGCCCTATGTGTGTGAGTCTCAAAACTGTTATAACACAGACAGCAGCTCGCTGACATCTTATCGGATCAAAGGTATTACACACTCCTCATTCTGCATTGTCCCTACACTAATTAAGAAGAGGCTACTCAAAGTTGATGCCATATACACACCAATTAAAATCAAAAATGCCAACTCGGACATGATGGGGCTTGCTTATGGATGACCTGGCTGTATCCATTCAACCTGCAGAGCATAGTAGCTACAATAATGAGACACCCAGTCAGGGATGCCCAGTGGGCAACCATGCCTGAGTATATGTGCTGATTTAGGCCATAGAAACCTCGCATTTACATGGTAGAGCTTTTACAACCTGCTGAGAGTAATTGCGTCTTTGCATAGCAGTCAAATCAACACTGAACTGCCTTCTAAATTGATGCACTGCACTAGGGACCACACCATTGCTATTTCTGCCACGCTCTGTGAAAATCACATTCACATGTTCACACATACATTCTCATGTAAAGCTCTAACCTCTGTTAATTCATTTCAATATTGTGATTTAGAATGTTAATCAGCAACTTTAAACGACTTGATTGCTTTCGGGAGATCCTTAGGAAATACACCAAATTAGTTGAAAATGTGTGAGTGGCATGAAACTGCAACAGCTATGAATAATTAAATTCACATGATGGGATACATCATAAATGCACAAATAATGAGGCCTCATCAATGTGACTCAGACTTTTTGGATCTTCCCTGCTTTCCAATAAGTCAGTTACAGCCCCCACTCTGTTGTAGCTCATCACTAATTGATTTTTGAATTAACAAATTAGTGCTGAGAAATGTAAAACAAAAGAGATTGTTGCTCTTCCCCTATGAAAACATAATGTTGTGCCTAACTTATGTAACCTATGTGTCCCAACTGTCTCATCCCCAACCCCCATGTACCACGATGGGTGTGTCTCGAACAGTGTTCTCCGGTATGACCACACTGTAGCTGTCCTTGTCCCACTGTGGAGGCTGGTTCTTCACGTTGGTGATGGTGACAGCCAGCTCCACTGAACTGCTCCTGTTCCCCCCGTCTGTAGCCACAATGTCCCTGGTGATGTATGTCCTCTGGGGAAAGAATGAGAGAGAGATCACTTCATGGTGTGGTCTTATGTTGCTGATTAGTGGGCAGGCACAGTGATAAGTATAGCTCCCTTAATGACTGATGAACAATGTGTATCGCAAGATAATTCACTAAGCAATTCATTTTCTGTGCAGGGAGAATGTAGTCTGCAGTCGGTTAAAAACAAAAATACTTTAAGATAATTGTATTGATTTAGAGACAAGGCTGTGGAGCAGCAGAGCAGTGCAACCCCTTACAAGAACAATTAGCTGTAGCCACTGCAATCAGGGGGGAATGATCTGTTTTAGTGACTCATTAAAATAACAAAGAGTTTGTACTTTCAGTGTGGGTTATCTGCTGTATGTTGGGCAACAAAAACAAACAGTGGAGACACAGGTTCACTTTTGTCATTCTGCTTCACGCACCATGCAATGCTTCTTTACACATTCTGCCCTTTTTTAAAAGTAACTGCTTTTCATACGGCCAGTTTTTCACATGACTGGATCTTTGAAAAAATTATCTTAACTCAATTTTGTAGTAATGCAGTTATAAAATGAAATATTTGCTCTTAGCAATTAAGGTGATACAACTCAGGCAAAAATATTTTTGGACTTGTGTTTTTCTATTTTTATACAACAAATAATTGTGTTAATGTCAGTAATCAACTGGCAAAGTTCCATAATGATATCTATAAGTTCAACATGTTACACTATATACCTGCAGTGTCTAGCCTTAGATCGTCACATAGACAATGGCTAAGTAGGAGGGCAGAGACATCCATTACTCTTGGCATTGGAAGATGGTGAGTTGTGGCTTTAGGGGCTTTTATAATTGTGTCACTCATGAGAGGCACTTACTTGTTTGGTGCACACTACGTGGCAGTGTCTTCTGTTGCTTGTACACATTACCACCAAGATTGTTTTTCTAACTGGTAGTGAAGCGAGGGGTTTGAGGCAGTGAAGTGAGGGAAATACCAGCAATGTTATTTCTCCTGATGCCAAAGGGCCTCTGGTGAAGACATTATCACATATTCAGTCTGCCTGTCTGCTGCTGGGCCCTGTATGCCCTCTGACTGTCAGCAATAAAGTACTGGAAGAAGTAGCATGTTGTTTTAGGTCGCATTCACACCAGCCTCATTTGAGTGCGGTTGAAACAAACCCTTGAGCGTTTAAGCCCTTGGTGCGGTTCATTTGGGTCGGTTTCAACAAAGTCAGAGACTCTGCTGTGCACTAAACAACCGGACTCTGCTCCGCTTAAAAGAGGTGGTCTCTGGCCGCTTGCAAGTGAACTCTGGAGTGGATCTTTGCTGGTGTGAACCCCATCCACACTAACCACAGCTAGCGGAGTATTTAAGCATCATCTTTTGCATAATGAATTTCATTAAATTAACGTGTTATTATGTTATATAGCGCATGTTGTCAGAGCATCTGAACTTCATTTCCAGCACCTCCTGAGTTTGTGAGTGTAATTATGAAACAACTTATTTCTTTGAAGTGCTGTTGTGCCATTTGGAGTGGGCCCATGAGCGTGGTTAGCACTAATGGAACCCAATCATCTCAACCAGCAACATTCTTTGATAAATGCTTTTTAAATAGCAAGATGAAACCCAAAATGATGTCCTACAATGGAGTACGGCATTGCCTGTCTCTATACAGCACTGTATGTGTTTACCTGAGAAATAGGCTGGTTGACATACACCCAGCCAGTCAGAGGATTGACCCTGAGGTACTCTGGTTGTTCACTGGACATAGAGTATGTGACGGCTGCGTTGGTTCCAAAGTCATCGTCATGAGCTGCCACCCGCAAGAAACTAGTCCCAGTCATTGTGTCCTCGCGAAGGAAGTCTAGGGAGAGAAAAGTCAAGTGTGTTTCTGTGAGGCCTTCATCTGTAGTTTTATAAGCTGTAGTCATCCGAGAACAATACATTCAAACTAAAAAAGCACAAGGAAATAAGACAGAATTTCTGCAACTTTGACATCATGTACAGTATGTCACATTTTAAATATACAGGCATGCGCTGCTAACAAACGCAAGCTTATTAAGATATACAATAACCAATTGGACAACACATACGCAGCACAAAGAGACACATTGCGAACACTTCAATCCATGCATATCATAGGTAAAGCTCCTAAGAAGCTTCAATTTGACACAAAGTCACTGCAACCTCAAAATAGACAGTAAGATGTCACAGTAACATTTTACTTTTGACCTCCAAAATCAAATCAGTTCACCCTCTAATCCTAAAACGTTCTGCTAAATTTGACAAAGATCCCTCCAAACTTTCTTTAGATATTGTGTTCATGAGGCATGAGGTCACAGTGACCTATGACCTCGACATCTGTGCAATCTTAGTAGAAAATCCCTCAAATCTTTATTATCACGTTCATAAAAATGCCCGGACAGAAGGACGGACGATAACCCAGAAACATAATGCCTTCGGCCCCATGCTTTTGCCGAGAAAACACTGTTAGTTCATTCCAATGTTCATTAGTCAAAACAGAGAAGATGTGTTTTTTCATTCGCATGCTTTAAGACCATTTGCATGTGTTTTCTTAGTGTAAGTTGCAGCGGGTCGAGACATAATTTACACTAATATCTACTCACACTCATATCGGATGTTCTCAAACTTGGGACTGTTGTCGTTGTGGTCCAGGATGAGGATGTTGAGCTGACAAATGCCAATCAGTGGGTCAGCTGCCTGGTCAGTGGCCGTCACTGTCACTGCGTACTCCCGTTGGCGTTCTCTGTCAAACTTCCTGGCCGTCACAATGACTCCTAGAGACACAGAGATAACGAGGTCGATCAAACGGCTTAACCATAGCAAACACCTCTCTGTCTAGTGTCCCCAGAGCATTTGCAATTTAACACTAAAACGGTTTCCTCTGTTCGTCTTGAAGCGGAACTTAAAAGGGAAGCAGATAAAGATAAGTGATAGTGATGCCATTGATTATTTGTCCTGCTCCACTAAAAATAATGTTGTTTGGCAATTATTAGTCTTTTATTTTGATCACAAAAGTTATAACATTTGATGTGCTAGTGAATGTACTGTAATTTACAAGTAAACTTGCAAAAGCAACATACATCATACACACACATGCTACAGTTTTTGGCCTTGTGCTTGATTTTCTCTGGATGTCAAATTAAAGACTTTTACATTTTCATAAGAATTTCAGGAGGAGATATTCACTGTTTTTGACAAAAAGATTGATTTTAACAACAAGCTTTCTCGTGAACTGCTGACTCCACCTTTAACATGATATATATGATAAAAGTGATTACGCCTGCACTAGAATCCCCAACTGAATAAAAGCATGTGCTCTCAACTTCATATGCTTGTTAAAAAAGTGAGCATGTGTGTGTGTGTGTGTGTGTGTGTGTGTGTGTGTGTGTGTGTGTGTGTGTGTGTGTGTGTGTGTGTGTGTGTGTGTGTGTGTGTGTGTGTGTGTGTGTGTTTCAGTACCGGTGTCTGGGTGTATACTGAATGCGGGCACAGTGGAGTCTTTGTGCATGAAGCCGTATGTGACCCTTCCATTGGAGCCCTCGTCAGCATCCACAGCATGGACCTGCAACACAAACGTCCCCGCTGGCTGGTTCTCCAGGACTGACGTGCTCTCTCTGTACTGCTGACACTGAGCGGAATGAGACAAGGAGAGAAGATCACAGCTATGTAAGTATGGGCTAACTCAGATCAATACTCCATTCCTTTGATAATGGAAGCTAGAGCGTGTGGGAGGTGGAAGGCTATTAATTTGAAAGGACAGATTTAAGAAGATTTCCTGGTGGGACTAAGAGTGTAACATAGGGGCATGTTGATGTAAAAAAAAAAGCCTTGCACCTTTGCCAACTATTTATTTTCTACATTTGCGTTGCCTCTGTAAGCCTGATGGGAGTGGGTTCAGTGATCTGCACCCATTAGCCAAAGGTGTTCGATAGCTGCTTAGTGCCATGCTCAGTGTGGTTGCTGTGCTTTGGTCAACATGAAAACATCTTATCTGTTGGCACTTGCTTCATGCGGTCAAAAGCACGTCTTTACTTTACAGACAGCCTTCAGTGATAGCAGAGAAAATAGCGGCAGTTGTATTCAAGCATTTTTTTGAGTGAGATGTTACAAAATATATAGGGGAGAGTGGCCTAAGTTGTGCATTTTGGAAGTTGTGCCACCCCTTGTTTCTAGAAAACCGTGGAAGAAATTGGAAATGTGACCACATATTTAAGAAGAGCCATCCATTTGACTCATCCTGTAAAGAAGGGAGACACAAGGAATAAGATATAAGCACATTTAAGCTAAACAAACTGTGTTTTGCCTTTCAAAGTAAAATTTCCATGATCAAGGTGTTTTGATTATTGTTTCTGAACAATTATAGACAAGTTTGAAAACATTTGACACATGTTTTAGTGCTTTGGTATGCTACATTTTGAGTCTATACAGTTAGCACGATGTCAGCCCTAAATTGCTGCATCATGCTTATTATCCACATTTCTGGGATTGGGGTGATTTGTGCCAAAGGGCCTGGGTGAGTTATAAGTAAGTAAGTAAGTAAAATGCATTTATAAAAGCACATTTATGACAGTTTGCACTGTCCAAAGTGCTGTACATAGTGCATTCAGTAGGTAAACAATGAAGGTAAAATAACAATAACCAAAATAAAAGATGTAAAGCCCATACATCCACATAAACACAGATAGTAGTGCAGAGGTAAGATAGTTAATGGGGAGGAAACACCAGGGTGTACATATGGGTTTTGAGCCTTGATTTAAAGGCAGAAATGTAGGGGAATCACATTTGTCAGGTGCCAGTGGCATGGCTGTATATGCTGGTCACCAAAAGAAAGTGATTGTCTACAGTAGCTCAGAAGAGAGTGACATCTCAATTCCACTTAAATACACCACTGATGAGAGTTCAGATGGCCAGAAAGATGTTGATGGTGACTTTGTCTTTGATAGCTTTGCAGGTAAAACCATAAGATCTGCTAGGCCTTGTTTAAGAAAATTGTCCTTCAATCTTTGTCAACTATTTACTTTAAACTTTTAACTTTTAAGTGAGTGTCTAATGGATTTGTCTTGCATTACAGTTTATGAGATATATATCAATGGCACAATTCACCCCATGGTATTCTCTCCAACCGCACAACTTACACCACACCGGGGGCAAGTTGTGCATCAAGACAACTTTTTTTCCGAAAGCTATATTTCTTCAACAGTTTATTCCAGATCCAACGTTTTTATTGCCAGGGATACACAACACCCTGAAATATATGTACATATTTGAGTTGGAGACTTTACTGTCAAGGCCTTACTTTAAAGTCACTTTGAGTGAAAAGTTGCACAACTTAGGCCACTCTCCCCTACAAGGAATGAGTTGCATGTATGACAACCGAGTGATGTATTTAGTTTTTTTTAAAGAATCGAGTGCACTACAAGAATGGAAACACCTTAACACTTATTTATTGTTGACGTTCTACTTAACACCAAGTGGTGAATGCAGGACACACGTCACAGCAGGTTTGTTAGATGGTTATTTTAAAAGTATTATAATAAAGCTGTGTGACAGCAGGTCACAGGGTTATTATGGTTGCATTTAAATGCAGACAATGCCTGTGTGTTTGTGTCTGTAGTATCACACAGGGAACTGCAGGATCTGGCTATTTCAAAGAAATATTGCCTCTCTCTATCTGTACGTGTGTGTGTGTGTGTGTGTGTGTGTGTGTGTGTGTGTGTGTGTGTGTGTGTGTGTGTGTGTGTGTGTGTGTGTGTGTGTGTGTGTGTGTGTGTGTGTGTGTGTGTGTTTGTGTTTCTCTTGGTCCATTGATTCAGGCATGAGTTCCATAGAGGCTACAGTATGTTGGATGATCGGGCATCAGAACAAGATAAAAGGGCCTTTCTGCTTCAGTGTCCTGCTGCTGGCTGCCACTGACAGAGGAAACACCAACTGGCCTCGGAATCAAGCAATATCAAGATGGTACACCTCAAACTTTACTTCCCAAAAAAATAATTTCAAACAATATGTGCTATTTGTATCCTGTTTTCTTTAGATTTAAAACTTGGTTTGTTTGACAATTGCAATCAGCATGAAAGAAGGAATCATAGACTTGGCGTATGTGATGCCTGCTGGAGATTCTTGAGAGCGTCAATGGGAGCTCATGAAACGCTGCAGACCAGGAATCCCCATTGCTTCTCTACTTCTCTCATTGGCTCTCATCTCACCCTTGTGTTTCTTTCCCACTAAGAGGTGAAGCAGAAAGGGAAACACTTGGCGCTCATGTTTCCCCCAGGAGAGAGTGAGCCAGGTTACTCAGCAGCCCCCCCCCGCTCTCCTCATCCTGGCTTGTGATACCACGGTGGGCTTGAAAAGTCACCTCATTTAAAATAGAGACATGAAAGCAGGTGGAGATGTAGCGCTTCCAGAGCGGGTCAGTTGGGATTCTTGCCACATCCCTCCAAGCTTTAATTAAAAGACACAGATGATGTAGGAGAGAGACGTTCAAGAGGAGATGAGGGTCAGGCTGGCTAATCACTCCTCCATAGAGAGGAGAGATAGAAGCTCATACAGAGAGTAGACAGACACAGAGAGGGAGACTGAAGAGTGATGGAGGAGACTTACATGGGATAGATGGACGGAGAAAAAAAAGTGAACTGATAAAGAAAATGAGAGTATTAAGGTTTTCAATGTTTACCTGAATTTGGGTCTACTTTTGTATTGTAATACTTTTTTCTCATGAAACTTCAACATTCACAACTTTATTCATTTAATTGTATTTATTTACAAACATATGATATGGCAAGCGAGAGAGTTTCAAATGCAAGCAGAAAAAAAAGAACCAAATGAAGTGACTTTGCTGTTGTTTGTCTCACCTTCTCAAAGACAGGCTTGTTGTTATTCACGTCGTCCACTCCCACTACGACCTGGGCCGTGGATGACAGGGCCTGAGGTCCGCCTGAAGCGTTGTCATCCGTGGCTGTAACGTTGAGCACATACTCAACTCCCTGGAGGTGTGGGGGAGGGCTGGAGCGCAGACGGATCAAACCTGGAACCAAACATAATGATTACAGTGGTTAAAACACACTCAGCCAGCTGCTACTGATATGTCATCAGTAAATACTTGCTATTTATACAGTGTGTACAACCTTTTAGTCTGAGGTGTTAAGTTGCTGTTATGAAGGTTTGTATTTCCAAGATGATTAGGTAACACTTAAAGTGAGCGATTTATGAGCATGAAGTGAGCGATTTATATATATACTGTATATATATATATGTGTTAATATATACGTGTTAAATCGCTCTATATTTATACAGTGATCACTTATATAGTGTGCACGCTTCATACACATCTCTCAGTCACCCACTCTGCATGTAATCGGCAGATAAACTTTTCTTGTATCCCACAACCTGATATCCAATCAGAAGAGAGAATGCTACAAACGGGCACATGTTAGTGTAGTGTAGTGTAGTGTAGTACAGCACTGTATGTCTCCAAAGGTAGTGAATCTATAAAGTGAAATGATGAAACAATCTATACGATCAACACGATCACATAGTAAAAGTAAAATCTAGGTAAAGAAAATCACATAAATAACATTATCCCTCACACTTTGTCATGTTGCAAAATAATAAGCAGAAAAAAACCATAAGAAAGAAAGAAAAAAGTTTCTGGTGCATACAGATTTTCTTATTCCAGTCCTCAACTCTAATAGAGATTCCATTTATTATGACTACAAAACAAATACCATGTTAATTGATTGGTATTCACTCAAAGCCCCATCATTCTGGCATTCCATTTTATCCTATGTCTCTCTTGCTGACTCTACTTGCTCCTTCTACTGCTGTGTAGGCGTCTTGTCTGCATCCCACTGTCTGATTTGAATGACTCTCCAACACTCTGTATTCATCTCTTCACCCCTTTGGTGCAGTTTACTTTGTGTGGGTGTGATTCCAAGTGTGTGTGTGTGTGTGTGTGTGTGTGTGTGTGTGTGTGTGTGTGTGTGTGTGTGTGTGTGTGTGTGTGTGTGTGTGTGTGTGTGTGTGTGTGTGTGTGTGTGTGTGTGTGTGTGTGTGTGTGTGTGTGTGTGTGTGTGTGTGTGTGTGTGGTGTGTGTGTGTTTGCAAGGCAAATAGATCAAAATAACCAGAGAGAGAAAGACAGATTTCAATTTACATCGTAGAGGTGTAAGGGGAGGAAGCTTTGCCTCAAGAAGGATGTGTGACATACAGTATACTGTGTTAGACATATATGAATAGATAAATATGCTCTCCTCTCTCACACAAACACACACACATTTGTGCAAACACACACATACACACACACACACACGTACACACATTTGGGCAAACACGCACATACACACACACACACACACACACACACACACACACACACACACATTCACACACACACAGAACAACAGACAGATAGAGACACACACCCACTCACACTCTGTGTGCAGACTCAGCACTCTGAACCCTGGGAGTGTTTTGTAAAAGCTTTTATGAAGATCCTTAATACCTCTCAAAGCTTCAATGAATGTTATCATGTTATTTCCAAGGCAAAACATTTGCCTTTGGAGGCCAGTATTATGACGCTTTTCCACCGCACATGTAGCTCTACTCGACCCAGCTCAACTCGGTTTTGGTAGCAGCACGAGTCGTTTTCCACTGCAAATAGTACCTCCTCAATGCCAAGTAGCAAAGCAGAAATTATGAGCAGTTGTTGTGCTATTCACTGAACCAACCGCCAAAAATACGGATGGAAAATGTTTAAGTAGATTTATATTTGAATGTGCATGTTTACCTGGTACGGTGAGCCCCTAAGTTTACATTTATTTTGTTGAATATAAGTTTTACAGAGTCTAGGCTGTGAATTAAAACCAGAGTTCTTCTCAGTGCACTCACAGTACGAAAAGGAAGCAGATTTGAGGAGATATTAACATAATTCTTTTCTTAGATAATTGTTGGCATTGTTCGCCTTTATTAGACACATTTGGGCTGAAAGAGGTGAAATGGGGCAAAGAGGGGAGGACATGCAGAGAACAGACCACGGGTCAGTTTCGAACCGGGTCAGCTGTTTGACTGATTTGACCAAAAGTGATTTTGTCATTAAACATTATCCAGAATTGCTTACCCTACCTATCACTGGAAGTCTGTTCAGCAAAGCAATACTGTGGATGGCATAACTCGCCACTGTGGACTCAAGGCTGCATCCCATTTTTTGCATCTCGTTTCTTTGCATTGCAACCCTGACTGAATGTTTTATACTCCTTTAATTATGTACCTAACTAAACAATGCTAGTTTTGCTGACTTTCAGTTTAAGTTTGGCCATTTCAGCAGCTTAATGTATTCAGGCCAAACCCCCTACCTGGACACCTTAGCGAGGATTAAAAAAAAAGCAATTTGCTCGTAAAACGACAATAGCCTGGATGATTTGCTCCTTATTTCTCATTATCCAAACCAAAATAGGCTATTGTATTGTGCGTGGCTGGGGCTGATCAGGGTCGCAATGTAGAATGGGTTTACAAGAGATCATGATGAATACATAAATTAATAAGAATGGGGGAACAATTAGACTAAAAAGATGCCAACTCAGGTCAGTAACACCTGGTCAGAAAAGATTAATAAATAAAACAACTATTTATTCAAATGACGATTATTTCTACTATAATTAATGTTGGCATCAATATTATCTTTATATTAGGAGATATTATTTTCGTCAGCAGGGGATACAATAGGGGCTAAATATGCATATAACATACTGTACATGTATGTGCCTACAGTGTCAAGGCTGTAGAGCTGCTTTGATAGGCGATGTATAAATTAAAGGATTAATCAGCCTAAAAAGCAAGTATACAGCCATGTTAATGCTCTGTGAGGCTGTACTTATGGACAGAGGCCTTGAGTTGAAAGGCAATGTCCCCATGATAAAAAAGCTCACAATGGTAATATGTAGATGCTATTTAGCAGGTTCAGAAGGTACTGACAACATAAGCACAAGTGCATCCATAGTGGTGGAATCATTTTAGTTTGACAGGAATTTGATCATAAACCAAGATTGTGTAGAAATTAAAATGATTTGGTCTGACAATAGACTTGAATACATCTACCAAATGTTCATGACAATCCATCTGATAGTTACTGAGTTATTTCACTTGAAGTCACAAATGTCAGCGTCATGATCAGAGTATGGCAAAATATTTTGCACACACTGACAGTTTATGAGATATGTCACTGAATGTGAACCTGAGGTGTCCGACTAGAGAGAAAACCAGGAAACCACTCAAGTCATTAGGTTTCTTCTTCTAAGAACTATGACAGTACAATTAGTCTGATTGTTTTTATGACATCAGTCTTAACCAAAGTGCAACGACAACTTAACATTCTATACCCATGTCACTATGGTTACATTCTCATTTGCACAGATATGACATATTCACAGGTCTCTTCCACAACCATAATACAATGAAAGTCAACAGATCTCACACACATTTAAATGGATAAGAGAAAATATATAATATGATATAATATTACATTTTATTATGTTATATCATATGCATTCTTTAAATAACGTCTTGGTTTAGATAATAGCCATTTCGGTGATCAGTTACTGTGATGGACAAGAATATTAGCAAAGGTCTTAGTTGCATTTGGATCTCAAGTAAGTTTGACTTCTGGCCCCTACAGGCATTGATAATAATGAAAAAAACACACATACATATTTATATCAAAGATGCATTAAGATGATAAGCACTAGTCCACCCTTTTTTCTCCCAACCCACGCTGCTCCAACAGTGCCGGGGAGTGCACTCATGCCTAATGAAGTGAGACAGGGGGCCAGATAACTGTGACCAGTCCAGTAAAGGCAGTGGGCATACACAGAGAAAGGCTTTAGCCTTCTGACTATGTTACAAATACAGGGAGCACCGGAGGCGCCCTGCAGTCCCATCCCTGCTTCACTCTCCCTAGTTGGCATAAACATCTAATAGGGCCTAAAAGCCTCAGATAAGAGCAACACATGCTGGGTAAGTGGTTGAAAATGGGACATGGAAAAGGTTTTAAGGGACATTCCAAGAACAAAGCACACAGCGTCGGTTATAATGAGATATGTGTCCGTGTGTGATGGATTATGTATGTCTCTCTATGGGTGTCTCTGGGTGGATGGGTTTGCCTGCATGTGTGCATAGTATGCACTGCATACATGTTTGGATAGGAGTCATTCTATGTATAAATTCAGGTTTGTGTCTACGTATGTTTGAGTGTGTGTGTGTGTGTGTGTGTGTGTGTGTGTGTGTGTGTGTGTGTGTGTGTGTGTGTGTGTGTGTGTGTGTGCGTGTGTGTGTGTGTGTTTGCTTACATGCATGCCTGTGTACATTGTAAGAGTGTGTTTTTTTCCATGTCCCAAATGTTTGTGTGTGGTGTATGTGTGTGTGTTACTAAGTCAATATATGTGTGTGTCTCTGCTGTGTACAGTGCATGTTGAATGTAAAAAAGCATTCATGCAGGTTTCTGTTAAATGTGATGCCAACAGTAATATTCATGGAAATATTTATTATTCTATCTTTTATTATTTTTCTAATTATCTTTATGTATCCATTTGGTATGCCAATGAATAGTGTCTTCATTTCCAACTGAAGTCTATTATTTGTGTGTGTAAAGTGTGTATGTGTGTGTCACTGTCAGGGCCAGCACATATCATGGCTTATGGGAGAAAGAGAAGCTGTTTCCTTGGGGTCAGTGAGCAGCCGTCACTTCACATGAAAGCAGCCAGGAGGGAGGGAAGCAGGAGGACGGAGGGATGGAGGGACAGAACACAGAGGACAAAGCAGGGTCAGGAATGGGGGAGAGAGGGAAAGCTTCTTCCAGTCACTCAGTACTCAACTTAGTCGATCTACAGTTATGACTTGACTATGCCATTTAATTGGACTACTCTCCTTGTCCCAGAAAACAAGCTATTTATTGACTTAAGTATGTCCAACCCTGCTACGATAGGTGGCAATATGCCTCCTTTCAGCCGCTTTCATATTGGAAGAAAGATGGAAAAGTGTCAGAGTGAAGGAAAGAAAGAGAGGATATTTACCAGGGTGGAAACAGGGAGAAGAACGAGGCAAAACAGTGTGGGTTTGTTACATAAAGCTGGGATCAGACACAGGTCAGCACATCAGACCAAAGCCAATAGACGTGAGGCCAGGAGTTCAGGAGGACAGACCAAACAATAGATATAAAACAAGACTAAAGGCGAGGAGCACTGCTGTCCCATTCACCATTATCTAGGAGTACACAAACTCACTTCTCCCTCAAGGACATTCTCTTCACCAGAATGCCATAAAACTAAGCTGAGAAAAAACGGAGTTGATCGTAGTCTGTTTATTGGAAAAAGCATTTCCCTTTAGCTGTCAGTAAATACTTCCTCCCCTCTGACAGAGCGGCTGTCTCTTTATTTATGGCTTTTAATAGGAAGAGTGTGATCTTCATATTGACCAGCCTGCTCTGATCCCTAATGGGTGCCTTAAATCCCAGGGAAACGCACTGTATTCTGGGGTGAGTTACAGGCAAATTAACATGGAGAGCCAGGCCGGCAGGGATGCTCCTGTCGGAAGGGGAGGAAAACAATCGTTGATTGATAGTCGGACATTTAGGATGAGTAGGGCTGGGGGTGGGAGGGTGGGGAGAATAAACGTTTTTTCATCAGTAGCACAGAGAGAATGAGATGGTATTGGAGAGGGCAGGCAGGATCCAATGCTTTCCACTTCCATTATAAGACTCATGAAGTACTTTTAACGACCAAATATTGGGCTCTTTCAACATGGTATATAATATAAACAATCATTATGGTGTCACACTTTGGCTGGCACGCACGCACACACGCACGCACGCACACACACACACACACACACACACACACACACACACACACACACACACACACACACACACACACTTTGGTGCAGTAAGATTGTATAGAGCGTTTGTGTACATCTGGGAATTTGTGTGGTTGTCAGCAGATTTGCTGTGGATATCTTGCTACCTAAACGTACGCTTAACAAATAACTGCACTGTCATAGTGAGACAGAGTTTTAGCAGCACTACACAGTAAATTCCCAAGAGTTAAAAAGGCATTGTCAAAAAATATGGACTCCTTCAGAGTTATTACAACAACAGTGAGAGTAATTTCAACAAACCAAGAGTAAGATATCAGCCAGTGTGAATGTTAAATTTCAGAGTTCAAATTTACAGTGTAAAATGTACAGTGTTAAGGCACATGAACTCTATCAGAGTTATTTTAACAAAAGCAAGAGTAGTGACTGACAACTGGTTGAAGGCAGGTGTTCCTTATTAAATTAAATGACTTTTTTTTTTTATTCTTGTTTCTGTGTACTTCAGTGTAAACGGTCCGACGAACCTCGCATACAGTTTGTATTATATACATGTTGAGTATGTAGGAGGGAGGATGTCTCTTAAAAACAATGTTTGTTTTTCACCTGAAAGTCTCTGTTAAACTTTATTTTTTCAATAAATTTGTACTAAGACATGTATATATTGTTGTGTTTTGCTTTTCTCCTGCAGTCACTTATTTTTACTTAAGGTTAAGTGTAAACTGGACATGTTAAGGTAAAAAAACAAGTGTTGCATAAGAATAACACTAGCTGGGAGTAAATACACAAGTATATGTTTTAACACTGGTAGGAGTCAGTTAAAATCAACACTGTAGGGAGTAATCTCCTAGTGTCAAGTAGGTCTAACACTCATAAAGAGTTAATTCTGATTAATACTTAAAAAAACCTAGTGTAAAATGTTAATAACACTATCAGTGTTATTTTTGTCATAGTGTTAAACTTCAGTAACACTTTTCAGTGTTATATAGGCACTAATATTAACTCTTATCAGAGTTGAATTAACTCTAAAAATGTAACTCTAGGGCAAGAGTGATTTTGACTCCCTGTAGGTCGGGAGCGTATGTTATCTGGAAGAGTGTTGAAATTGACTCTTTAAGTGTTGGATCAACACTGCCAATTTTACTGTGTAGTACTTACCACAGAAGCAGAATTTCACTCTGTTTTACATACAGTGACTGACCATGCACACCTGGGCAGACTGCTCCAGGGGCCTCATTTATAAAGCTTGCGGCGCACGAAAACCTTGCGTAGACGGGAAGAAATTTGCGGGAAAATGTGCGGTGGCAAACGTTGGTATTTATAAAGACATTATTTGCGGAGAAGTGTGCGTATTCCTACGCCAACCTTCGACCATGCGTAGAGCTACCGCAAGGTTTTCCTGACTCGGGGAATCAGCGACACTCAATGGCAACACCACGAAATAAAGCTCTGTCATCAGAAAAACACAGACAAATGATGTTTGGCACCCAATATATTTAGTCAATAAAATGTATAAGCTTACCTATAGTTGCGAATATATGGCTACTGTAGTCTATGGCATGCAGTTGTGATGTAGGTTGAATTAGTTATCAAGTAGCCTAGGTCTACATGTTTTGGTTATATTTTATACGTTGAATATTATAGCGCTACTTTATAATAATATCATATACGTCGGGAGGTGTTTCCGTGAGTGGCCAGCGGGAGAGCAAATTTTAAGAGGTGTGTAAAAAGTAGTTTTGTACAAAGTTAAGCCCAACAGATATGAATTAAAACTGTATATTTCGTTAGATAAAATCATGTTAGGAATTTAGCAAATCATTACACGCATCTCTTTCCCATAACAATTCACCCTGGAAGATTAAACTATAATCTGACGTTGTTGGAAATGTGTGGATCTCACGGGAGATAAAAAATTCTCTCGAATAGACTATAGGCATTATTTCACTTGTCACAACATATGTTATATAAGCTACATATACTACAGGTACGCTAATACGTGATATTGCATACAGCACAAAGTTGGGCGAAACTGCTTTACAAAGACTATAACGACTGTGCCAATCATGATATGTGATAAGCGCGCGCGCGCGCGTGTGTGTGTGTGTTGTGTGACAGTTACTGCAGCACATGCACGTCACGGGCTTTATTCCTTCCTAGTCGCTTTCTTTGCAGCCGGTTACCTCCCTTCTTTCCTCATGTCAGTCAAAATTCAGTGCTTATTAAGAGTGTCATCATATTCAGGAGCTATTTAGCATTCGCCATGTATGGTAGATTGTGGGATGAAATTGGGAGGTGAAGTGGGAGGACACGGGGTGGAGATCGTCTGCGCACAATTCACCGCAGGTGGGTATTTATAAAGCGAAGATTGCGTGCAACTGTGCGCCGCACAGTTTTATAAATCTGAATTTTTTTTTGCGCAGCACATTTCTGGCTTTGTGCGGACGCAATGTTTTAGGATGGTTTCTACGCACACCGTTATAAATGAGGCCCCAGGTGAGGATTGTTGGCTGATTAGACCCTCGCTACTTAAAGGTGCAGTGTGTAATATGACATCATCAAGAAAGTTCTACAAAGTTCTAGAATGCAACACTCCCTGGGTAACCCCAACCCTTTCGAATAATAACAGAAGCTACAGTGGCCTTCAAGGACAAGAACAATTCTACATTTTAAACAATGCACCTGATGACATTCCAACTATGACACTTTCAAGATGGCGGCACTAGGCCTTGGTCCAAAATATGCAGAAATATGGACATATATGAGACCCTTTCTAAGGGAAAATGTCAGCTATTATGCACTAAATTAAATGTACTTATGGATATTATAATTACTTTCTACAAAATATGCTAGGAAATAAAAACCCAAATTCTACACACTGCAGGTTTAAGCCTCTGTGGACTCCAGTCATTCGGCGCCAGATTACACTACCTACTAGAGCGGTAATATTCCCGAGATCGAGATTCTTTGTTTGTTGTTTTCTTTTCACGTCTCCAGTTAGAGCTCGTTGTTTACTCTGCTCTCTTCTCCTTCCGTGCTAGTTGCCTCCGCCGTTCACCCGTCCTACTTGCCTTCCTGCAGTTTCCGGACTCTCCCCAGCCCATGCTCGCTACACCACTCTGCCGTCCAGAGTTCATGCCTGTCTGTTGCAGATCCCCAGGATTAAATAAACATTGTTCAAAACCAGTGTTGGGAATAACGCCGTTTAAAAGAACGGCGTTACGTAACGCCGTTCTTTTTTCAGTAACGGGGTAATCTAACTAATTACTTTTTCCGCCGTTACACCGCCGTTATCGTTACTGAACGTTAAATGCGGTGCGTTACTGTGAATTGATTGAATAAACTGTGTAATCCGAACGCACCCGTGGCTCCATACTACAGAAACTGCTAGTGAGGAGACCGGTGTGTGGATGACATTATAACTGTCAGTTAGCGCCGTCACGTCAGTCAGCCGGAGCGCCTGTTTAGTGAAGTTTATTTTTCTTTCTCTCTCTGTTGTGTGACCGACGAGCGTGCACGTTGGCGCAGTAACCACCTATCAATCCACGGTTGAAACGTGCTCTCCCTGAATTTGTTTGCATCGCCCTTGTGAGTAAATGCATTGAGTTTCCCGATCTCTATAAATTATAATTTATGCACGCTATTAAACGGCCGCGATTCGCCGGTTGCAACAGCTGTTTAGCGTGTCATCACGAGCCGAATATTGCTATTGTTCTTTTCCTGGGATCTGTATGCTGCTGTGCATGTTAAAGAAGGAAATAAACATAGGATAAATCCTTACTCCTCCTCTCATCGTCTCATGCTTCATAGTCTGACGTTTTTGGCCTGAAGTGGTGATTTAGCCGAAACCCCTGAAGTGAATCCAGTGATATAGCAGATCAGCACGGTACATTCAGCAGTTTCCTCTACTACTTTTGTTGAGAACAAAATACTGCAGGTGCAGGATAAACCTCTTGCTGTCTGTTGATGTGCAATACATATTGAAGGTTATGTACTGTAGCCTACAAGTAGGCCTACCTGTCTGTTCTACTCATTTCAACTGACTTGTGAAAACTGCTCAGAAAAATCCAAATTTTGACATATAGCAACTTTTTTTTTACAGTAGGCTAACGCAAATAGTTACTTTCCCTGGTAACTAGTTACTTCTATTATAAAGTAATTCAGTTAGTAACTCAGTTACTTTTTGGAACAAGTAGTGAGTAACTATAACTGATTACTTTTTTAAAGTAACGTTCCCAACACTGTTCAAAACTGACTAACCTGAGTTAGCGTTCTGCTTTTGGGTCCAATCCCCAAGTTACCACAACAGACCAAGCCTAATTCCAGTCATTTATATCAGGACTGATATGATATCCTAAACACAAGGAGAAGCCAATCTGATATTTACAAAACAATTGTGTCAGTGTATCTGTCAATAATTGGCCGCACTGTCTGTGGCCCTCAAACCCAACTGTTCCTCCTGAAGACTAAGTTTTTTAAAACGGCTCACAAATGAATACGTTCATGTTTTCATATGATAAATTACTCCCTAAAACAAAACTAAAAACTTGAACCTTTTAGCTAGCACTAATACGCTGACCTATAACTGCAGGTTTGGCAGTTTGATCCCCAGCTTCTCCAGTCCACAGTCCAGTTAACCTTGAACTCCAATATATTAGTGTTGGGGATTTGCAAATGAAAGGCATTATCTTTTTTTTGTGGATTATTATTTATTTATTTATCAGCTTGCTCATAACATGCTAAGAGCATTAGTGACAAATGTAGATCACTTGTTCCAAGAGCCTGAGGTTATTTCTTCAAACAACTTATTTTCCAACCAGCAGTCAAAAACTAAAAGCATATTCACTCAATAATAATATAAAACTTATCAAAAGAAGCCAATCCTGACATGAGAGGAATAATGCCTGCAGCTACCGTATGAAGTGGAGAAAAGAGTTGTTGTCTGGTACCATTTCCCTCTGCAGGGAAATACACATTTGGTGCTTTAGTGAGTGTTTATGGCAGAGCAACTCCAAATCCAAATGGCAAGTGGGACATTTAACTTTGTCTTTACATGGCACATTAATGCACGGGTAGTGTGTCTGAGAAAACAAAGATGAAATATTAAGGTTAACCTTTAGTAACAGATGATAGGCAGACATTTGGTCAATACGACCAAATGCAAACAGGAGCCAAACAATTTAAATGGCAAAACAAACCTTGTGCTCATCAACTGATAGCTAAAGGAATCCAGTTATAAGCCGCAGGTCTTCTCCGCTGCTCGATAAAATGACCGGCGCTATCAGCTGACAGTGAATGTCATTGCCGGCGAACAGAGGAAATTGTGCCTTGAAGTTTTCAGTAATTGAATTTGTAAAAGTCATCATATTACCTTATAATACGATATGCAGATTCTGAGGGGGTTGCAATTTAGAAAAGGGTCAAACCAACATGAAATTTCCACCGCCGCCCCCTCCCACACACACACACCATTAAAGCAGTTATCTATTTCACATTGCGGCTCCTCCGTCAGAGATAGTTTGAGATGTGTGAATATAAACCACCAATGACCTGTGCTCCAAAGACAATATGGAAATACTCCTCACACTTTGGCTGATTATTCAAACATCTCAATGACATGACCTGTCAGGATTTAAATATCCGTGAAAAAAAGCGTCTTGCATAAAAAAGAAGGCTGGGGAGAATATTTGACACACTGAAGGATGGACAACTATACCACATGGACTATGTAAAGCATATTACCAAACATGTGTAAGACCCTCCGAGACACGCTTGACAAACTGAGCTTTTACCCTTACACAGTGTAGGTAAATATAGTAAGGAGAGAATACAGCAAGGCAGTGTGTAAATAATAATGTGTGTTTAGATATTTCAGGATGTGTGCTAATTCTAAATCTAAATAAAAAGTGCCCCTGAGCAGCCTCGAGATTTATCTCAGAACATTTTAAGTAGCAAGGTAAAAAATAATTCATAGCGTAGTAGTAGATAGATAGAGAGTACAGGAGTTTAAAGTAATGTACTATAGTGTCAGTCGAGTGTTGAATTCATACAAGTGTGAACACACACAAAGGTAGGTGATTATATATTGTATTGCACACGACAGTAGGTGCATGTGTGTGTTTTGGGAGTTGTGTATGTAATAGGAGGATATGGGGGGAAAAATAGAGAGGGTAAATAGAGGAAAGTGGGTCAGGACAACTGGGTTAGGCTAGAGTTTAATTTGTAGATGTTTTCTTTGCTATATGTTCTAATCTTTAATCCTTTTATCCATCTATTTTTGTTTTGAGTCTTTCTTCTATCTCACAGGTTGCAGTTCAGGTCTACTCTACAAACAGCCCAGGCGTGGGACAGTTGATTTTGCTCGACCGGACCAGAATTGATGATTCTCATATCCTCTTATAGTGAGCATTGTAACATATGAAAATATTGTGTAGTCTGACCCCTGTATTAGGATAAACTATTTTATTAGAAAAGGGGAAGGAGCAGCAATCAGGCGCTCTCTCACCATGCTATCCAGAACCAGTCAAGTCCATAAGCCACTCAGCCACCAGGAAGTTATGCATAGTTCTTAATTGTATGTCAGTGTATGGTATGCACATCAATATTTCAGGAATTAATTAATTAGTTACATGTTTAGTCAAATTAATTATTGGTAACAAGAGGAAAAGGACAGGTTATTTAGAAATCCAAGATGTCTGACCTTTTTGGCTGTCAATCACAAAGTTTCCCTCCTCGTTTCCTGTTGTTATCTTGTACGTGATCCCGTCCCCATCAGGGTCCTTCGCCAGCACCGTGGCCACCAGCGTGTTGGGTCCCGCGTCTTCTGATACGAACGTCCGATATCTGAGCAAACACACGCAAACACACAATCAACAACAGGCCAACACATGTCTAAAGTTTAACAACTGGAAAAATTCTGAAATAACTCCATAAATCCTGAAACATTATTTATATTAACTGTGTGTCACAGAAGTAAATCCAGTCACAGACCAACCATATGCACCAGTATTTGTATTCCTTAGTATTCATCAACCTCATTGGACACACTAAATGACTGAATTACAGATTACACAAACACAGAGGATCAGGGATGACTTAATATGATGTTGAAAGCAAGGAAAAAAAGAAATAATGTCAAAATCAAACTTTAAAGCAACAGTAGGGTGACAGGCATTAAGATCAACTGGATGAATCACACTCCATGCGCAATGATCAACACAAGACAATTCAAAATTCCAGCTATATCCATGTGAGTGAAAGCCTGGAAATCCAGACCCTGATATCTTGAAAGATAGAGGGTCTGGCCACGATCAATAGTAATTTCCAACTCAAGGGGCAGCTCCGACTCGTGTATTTCAAATGCCACTGCACGCAGTTGGATATCACTACATCCAATCAGAGCGATGCACAAGGTGACGTAAGCCCCGTTCGTTTAGTGAACAGCTGTTAAACTGTTAAATTAAACTTTTGCCGTGGTCGGTCGGCAAAACAGAACATTCCACTTACTTGCTAATGAAAGATTTGAGTGCCGTCTTCCAAATCGTAAAGGGTCAAACTCAAACAACATCCGCAGCCATCTTTGATGTTTACTATCACGGCTTCGACGTCGCATGCACGTCACTGTCGTCATCCGGTTATGTCCACCCCAGAGCACCATACAAAGGGCACTGGCCCGCCCATATTAGATAGAACCAATTGAAACGTGAGTCTGGATTTCTGGACTTTCTGAAAAAGCTTCAATGGAGAGTGTCCAGACCAACAGGCGCAGCACATTTAATTTGCCAGCGTCTAGTGGCAGGTCTGGGAATGCCAGGCTATGTGAGTGAGGAATTGTGTGCCAATTCTTTAGTCTGACAACAGGTACAAAAAAAGGAAGTCATGACCTTGTTAAGTCTTCAAAGCAGTGCCTGGACCAATGCAACCATAGAGAATTGCATCAGATGTGTACAACTGCCGCCCCAAGAGGCCAAACTGTGACTAGCCCATGAGGTCATTTTAAGATTCTCAACTGTGGTCTGAGGCACACAATACTGACATATTGAGAACTGGTTTACAATCTAGTGACCAAACTACATGTACCAGCTATAGGGTTCAATGTCTGATGTTTAAAGGTATGATCTGTGATGTATAAAAGCAATCTATTTGTCCATCTCTATCCCTCCTATGGACACTATGGTGGCCTTCAAGGACAAAAAGCTAGTTTCTAAAGATACCATCATCCGCTACTGCCTTAAGTCTTTCCACAATATCAAGTGATGAGGTGAATATGTATTGAGTTATATTCTATGGTACTTCTTCTACTTCTTCCAACAGGTGCATTCAGCTTTTAGCTTCAGTGCCCCTGACTCCTGGAACAACTTACAGCAACAAATTAAACTAAATAACTTCATATCCTTTAACCAATTTAAACAAACTATTTTAAATCTGCCAAACTCTACCTGTAACTGTTTTAATTAGGCTATATTGTACTTTCACCCATTTAATTTTAATTGCTACCACTTAATTTCACCACTGTGTAAATGTTTCAATTGTTTTTCTCTTCACCTGTTGTTGTGTATTTGATGTATTTGCGTTGAATATTGTTAATGTATTGTTGTTTTTCCTTTGAATTTGTTTGAACTCGACGTCATTGAAAATGAGGGTCACCCCTCAATTGGTGTCTCGAGGATAAATAAAAAGTTTACATTCACGGCGGACATCCCGCGATATTTAACGCTGAAGATCAGTTTCTGTTCTGTGCTACTGCAGAAACGTGGCGTAGGCGTTGCAACATGGCGATACTCACCGCTGCTATGTAGATTATAAAACGCTAATTCTATGGTTTTTTCAAGCAATCATACACTTAAATAAAACATACTTATGAAACACCATATTCAATTTCTACAAAGTCTGTGCGGAAAAACCTCAATTCCTTTTACAAACTGGAACTTTAAATCTGAAATGCATATGTTATCAACAAATCGTTGCCCGTTTCCTGTTAAACATGTTAGTTACTTGCTCTCAGCATGATGAGACCAAGGTGTCCATACCTAATAAGTTTATATTTAGGTATGTTTCTGGTAGTTGCCACAGCTCATATGAACAGACAGTGTGGGCAGAAACAAAGTGTTTTCCACCACAGACTTCTGACCACCCACACCGTCCTCTATCACACCTATAATTATAGAGGACATGCAATCTAACCACTTGCACAGTGACAGAGTGAGAACATGTTGCAGTGATGGTGCTGAAAACTCACTAAAACTCACAGTAAAACAAGCCATAGTAAGCAGGTGTACGTCCTTGGATGTGTTGGCCACTAGGTCTGCATGGCTACCCTTTTCAAACTCAGAATGGATGAACCCTACTGAAAGGTGAAGGGTGTGTAGTCTATGTCATTAGCTGGATTCTAGATCAGTGTACAAGGGACAATGGAAAGAGTGCATCGTTGACAGCAGCTTAGACAGCAATGATTTAACAATTCAAAGCTTTAAAGCATTTACATGATGCTTTCCAACAGTACAATAAGCTCATATTAACACTTCAAACAGGAGCAGCTCACCAGAAGGTCAGAGGCATGGCTCTCCTGCCATCCATTCATTATTATAAACTGTCATACATTCAAGCTAACATACAGTACATCTCCTGTCAGCCCCCAATACAAAACTAAGCTCATAATCTACTCTGAGATTGTCTTTGTATCTTGGAGGAGCCCTTTGATCTTCAGCTTTCACAGTATTTCGGCCTCCCATATATTATGTCTCAAAGCAACTGATGTGCCTGAAAGCAAAACTATCTTGAAAGGCTGACCTTTATTACCTCGTTGACCTGAAGTCAACACTTGACATTCATTCTAAGGATACGTTGGAGTTGCAATCATCACCTAATACAACATGTACCTCTCTGGATCACTATTGAATCATCGATACGTAACTTGACAATAGGATGAAAGATATTGAAACTAATATGCGATAGAAAATTAAATAACAATTATACAGTATGTTCACACTTACAATATTCCAAAATTAGTTCAGTCATTAAGAGCATTTGAGTGATGACTATACGTCTATATGTCACACTCCAAAATGAAATCAAACAACAGACTAGAATATGAGCAAATAAAAAGCTGCTGTGACTATTTTCCCTTTTAGTTAAAAATATACCATGAGGGAATAGAGCAGATAACAGCAACACCTCCAAGAAAATAGGGTTTTTCTTTTCATTTGAATGTCTTGCTTTTGCCTCTTTTACTATAGATTGCATAGTTGTTTTCATTCATTTTGGCAGAGGCATGAAAAATACCAAGGTAGTGAAATGGAAAAATGCCATTTAAACTACCTCCCATCAAGTTGTCCTTTCAAAAAAATGTTGTTGGGGTTACTCAGGATTATACCACCAACATGTTCAGTGGGACACAGTCTGCTGGGAAAGTGTTTCAAATGACGATATACTTCTACTGTGGGAGGAAGTGGAAAACAATAATAATTTGGATGGACTGACCCTAGTAGAAATGTTTCACTCTAGACGAAAGCTTAATAAACACACAGACCCATGAACCCACCACCAGTGTGTGTATGTGTGCCTTCCTGCATATAGAGCTAAAAACTGAGACTGAAAAAAGATTCACTCTTTCTCCTGTCATGCCTCATTGCCTGCCCACCAGTGTGTGCACATACAAATAGCAGGTGTAGCTATACTCTGCCAGCCTGATGTGAAGGTATATCCGTCTGTCACCCTAGCGACGAGGCCTTTTCATTTTTCACTGAAAACCAGATAGTACCTACTCTCATTGGCCCTCATTTATCAAACTTGCGTGGAAACTGGTGCAGATTCTGGCGCAAATACCTCCCTACGCCAGGTGTCGCGTGATATTTATCAAACAGTCGTATCTCGCCAATCTCGGCGTACGCCACGCCATTATTGATAAATGCGGTGGCTGAAAACGAGCGTATCACGCCCCTATATTTTCTCAGTTTAGAGGCCTCGCCCAGAGGTTTTACGCATGGATATGCGCAATACGGCACTTCCCTGAAGTAGAAATTGACAGAATAACAGTGAAAGTAGAAAAAAAAAGAGTTTCATTTCGGAGCATTAGCCTACAAGCAGCATCAAAGAACGACAGAAGGCAGCAGTTCGGAAGGAAATAACTGCCGCGGTCAACAGCGTTGGTGTTGACTCAAAATCGCCACTAAAAAAAAGTGTTTTTGCTGTTCTGAAATGCAACCAACTGGGGGTGCGGGGCTGCGGGCATAATATAAGTGGTGGAGGAGAAAAAGACGCACCAACTGTCCGATAAGGGTCCCCATAAAATAAATACACGTCTGCAGAGATTTGAATGATTAGAATGTATTGGCCCTTTTAGATAGCACTATTCAAAAGGGGTTTAAAAACTAAAAATAACACATTTAGCGTTTTACTGTATGACAGCATGTGCTTGGCACGAGTGGTCAGCCCGGCCGTCAGCTGCACAAGCCGACCCGGCAGCGATCAGCTGTGAGAGCGTCCACCGTCCTGCTCCACCAGCAGATAGGAACAACGTGCCGGTTAACGTTGGAAATAAATCGCCCCGCTTTAGCATCAATGACACATTAAAAGAGGAACTAACATCTACAAAGTGCGTCAAATAAATAAAATGTTAAGCTGAATGTTGTGCCGTGTATTTTTTTGTATCATAAAGAGCAGTGTATGTCTACTAGGCTACATATTTAATACTTAGGCTAACATTTTGAATGAATGCAGCCCCCGTGCCTCAGTGTCCCCCCAGCTGCTCCAAAACGGAGACAACTGCCCTTAGTTCCATGCAGCCCTCCTAAGTGGCCGGTGTGCGCACTATTGAATCAGCTCTCCTACTCAGTTGCACACCATAAGCTGCTCATTTTTAAGTGATTAATATCTTTATTTCGGTCTTACTTGCACTGCATTTGTATTATCTTCTAATAATTGTCCAACAAAGTCATCGGCTACCCGGCACAGCCTGCACTGCGAGTCCAAGCTGTTTTCAAATTTGCGTACACGAGCTGAGAGCTGGCGTGGGATTTGAGCGTACCCTACGCTCACGTCCATATTGATAAATGCCGAGATTTGCGTGGAAATGTACGTACACCCATTTTTCTGGTCTACGCAAGATTGATAAATGAGGGCCATTAGGAGTTAAACACTGTGATCATGTTCTGTCACCAGTGTCTTTCTGCCTCAACAACTGTTTGACTAGTTCTGCCTGGGAAGATCAGTGATGTGCCACCAGTTGGCTCCGTGTGTAGAGCATTGTAGAGTTATTTCAGCTCACACTCTGCAAGCCGCACACTTCCCTTCAGATCAATACGCAAGTCAGGCAAGAAGGGGAGGTGCTGTGTTTCTTTGTTATGTACTTTCTCTTAGGGTACAGAGGGCACATTGATCAAGCACGTCCACTTGTGGTCTACAGAAGCTATTTGAAACATCATTAGATAATTGCTTGTATTTATCTCACCTGAAGGCCAGGGAGAACTAAGACCTCCATGTGCACTTATGCCTTCGGTAATGATGGCAAAATTACACGTGCTGTCTGTGCAGTCCAATTTCTGACTGGCAGAAATCTGGCTGGATAGAACCCACTAATATACCGCACACCCAGACTGACTACTGAAGGGATATGAACAATGAGCGGAAGTATGTAGGCGGGGCGGTGCCAGGCTAGGTCTGCATGGCTACCCTGAATCAAACTCAGAATGGATGAACCCTCATGAAATGTAAAGGGTGAGTAGTCATTTAGCTGGAGTCTAGATCAGTGTACAAGGGACAATGGAAAGAGTGCATCGTTGACAGCATGAATGATTTTACAATTCTGTTTGAAGCTTTAAAGCATTTACATGATGCTTTCCAACAGTACAATAAGCTCATCTTAACACTTAAAACAGGAGCAGCTCACCAGAAGGTCAGAGTCATGGCTCTCCTACCATCCATTCATTATTATAAACTGTCATACATTCAAGCTAACATACAGTACATCTCCTGTCAGCCCCCACATACAAAACTAGGCTCAGC
The DNA here is from genome assembly GCA_026122265.1 of Ammodytes dubius. Classification (NCBI taxonomy): domain Eukaryota; kingdom Metazoa; phylum Chordata; class Actinopteri; order Uranoscopiformes; family Ammodytidae; genus Ammodytes; species Ammodytes dubius. Next base: position 5,141,221 of record CM047505.1, on the reverse strand, counting down.
ATCTTACTCTGAGATTGTCTTTGTATCTTGGAGGAGCCCTTTGAACTTCAGCTTTCACAGTATTTCGGCCTCCAACATATTACTGTATGTCTCCAGGCCACTGATGTGCCTGAAAGCAAAACTATCTTGAAAGACTGGCCTTTACACCTCGTTGACCTGAAGTTCAAACTTGACATTCATTCTAAGGATACGTTGGAATTGCAATCATCACGTAATACAACATGTACCTCTCTGGATCACTATTGATACATCGACACGTACCTTGACAATGGGATGAAAGATATTGGAACTGATATGCGATTACAAATGATTAAACACTTATACAGTATGTTCACAATGACAATATTCCAAAATTAGTTCAATCATTTAAGATGATTTGAACGATGACTATACGTCACACTCCAAAATGAAATCAAACAACAGACTAGAATGTGAGTAAATACAAAGCTGTTGTGGCTTTCCCCCTGTGCAGTTTCCCTTTTTATTAGCAGACGCTAAAATGAATTAAAACAATTACTGCACTACTGTGCTTTCCCTTCCTTGTATGGAGCCATGCAAATGGCGTGTTGTTAGTTGCTGATGTTTATGGATATTTCTCTGAGACTTTTGTCGGCATGAAAAATACCAAGGTAGTGAAATGGAAAAATGCCATTTAAAATACCTCCCATCAAGTTGTCCTTTCAAAATAATGTTGTTGGGGTTACTCAGGATTATACCGCCAACACTGTTCAGTAGGACACAGTCTGCTGGGAAAGTGTTTCAAATGACAAATAGACTTCTACTGTGGGAGGAAGTGGAAAAAACGTCATTTGTATGGACTGACCCTGTACATACATTATAGTAGAAATGTTTTACTCTAGACCAGGGGTGTCCAAACTTTTTTCACTGAGGGCCACATATAGGCCTTTCACACCAAAATGAACCAAGAGTCAGTTCCAGGCTGGAGTTGGGGTCAGTTCAAAACTGGTTACAGCCTTATCCCAGTTATGAACCGGTTGGTTTCACATCGACGGGAGACAGCCATGGAGCCGGCAAGAGAGCAACGTCATGACGTCACTGTAAACGTGTGTACGTCGCCCGACGCCGCTGCTCTTGTGGCTAACGCTAAAGCTACCGCTAGCTTTTAGCACAACAACAGCGGCGAATATGTCTTATTTTTACACGTGTTGGCTCTCGCTTTGCTTTCTTAACCAAACAGGACCCATACAGCGTATTCTCGCCGGTCAATTTGATCGCTACGTTCGGTAATTACGTTATGTTTACGTCTCGTAGTAGCGGTGTTTTTAAATATGGCGGGCATGAGGTTTGAGTTGGTCTGGTTGGTCAGGATAATCCCTCCCCCGGCCGCTGGCGCAAGCGGTTCTTCTCAAACCCTGCTCAGTCCTGGGGTTTGAGTTGAACCGGTTTTTACGGCCCGGAGCAGGCTCTCTGGCGGTGTGAAACCAAAACACTGGCTCTAACTCCGAACTAGCCCAGAACTAGCACCGATTTTGCGGCGGTGTGAAAGGCCTAATACAGAACAATCTACGAAGGGCCGGGCCACTTGTCAAAAATAACACATTTATCAGGACATGTAGGTGCTCTGATGTTTAGTTTCATAGTGTCTTCGTTAATTGTAATCCTTCTTCACGGCAACACTTTCCTTGCAAATTAAACAGACACAATTCCCCTCAGAGCCGGCCCAAGCCTTCATGGGGCCCTGAGCAGAATTTGATTAGGGGGGTCCCTCTCCAATGTTAGCGCTGCCCAAATCATTGACTATTGTTAAATGCCATTCAGACACCCAGTGTTTTCTGCTATTGCCTCCAATGCCCAGCTGGGTGAAAATAGTAGCCAGCCGAGATCCCGAGCCTCCTAGGGGGGTCTAGGGGTAGGCCGCCCCGGGAGATTTGTTTAACTTTTTAAACTGAAATGCATGAATCTGGTAGCCTGGAAATCCATACCCTGATATCTTGAACGAGGGTCTGGCCACGATCAATAGTAATTTCCAACTCAAGGGGCGGCTCCTACTCGTGCATTTCAAATGCCACTGCACACAGTTGGATATCACTACAACCAATCAGAGCGATGCTTTTAGCGAACAGCTGTTAAACTGTTAAATTAAATGTTTGCGTTGTCGGTCGGCAAAACAGAACATTCCACTTACTTGCTAATGAAAGATTTGAGTGCCGTCTTCCAAATCGTTAAGGGTCGAGGCCAAAGCAGTCTCAAACACACACAACATATCCGCAGCCATCTTTGATGTTTACTATCACGGCTTCGACGTCGCATGCACGTCACTGTCGTCATCCGGTTACGTCCTCCCCAGAGTACCATATAAAGGGCTCTGGCGCGCCCATAGAACCAACTGAAACGTGAGACCCATATTTCTGGTCTTCTTGATAAAGCTTTAACGGAGCGTGGCCAGACCAACAGGCGCAGCAAATTTAATTTGCCAGCGCCTAGTGGCAGGTCTGGGAATGCCAGGCTATGAATCTGGTGCACATTGAGAGGACAATTAAGAGGCTTAATCTGAAGAATTTTGTATGAAAAAATTATTTGGAGACACTGTGTCAGATGAATTAGAAGCTATTGAAGAAGGACACATGGATTGTCCATAATAATATTAATTTAAAATGAAATATTATGCAGGGTCCTCTGGTGCTCTTTTTCTTTCATAGGACACATTTCTCTGTAATATAATGAATGCATTTAAGTTATTTAAAAATTAAAAGGGCCATATTACATAATATTTTTAAAATGTGATGCGGGCCAATCAATCAGTTTTGACACCCCTGCACTAGTGGGTTAACTAAGAAATGAAAAAAAAAATTAAATAAAAAAAAAATTAAGAAAAAAAATAAAAATACATACATACCTTGCATACATACATACATACATACATACATACATACATACATACATACATACATACATACATACATACATACATACATACATACATACATACATACATACATACATACATACATACATACATACATAAATTAATTAAAAATTAAAAAGGGCCATATTACATTAGATCAATAAAAAGCGGACAGCGGGCTTGGAAACCCCTGCTCTAGACGGAAGCTTAATAAACACACAGACCCATGAACCCACCACCATTTTGTTTGTGCGTGTGGTGTGTGTGTGTATGTGTGCCTTCTTGCATATTGAGCTAAAAGCTGAGAATAAAAAAAGATTCACTCTTTCTGCTGTCATGCCTCATTGCCTGCCCACCAGTGTGTGCACATGCAAATAGCAGGTGTAGCTATACTGTGCCAGCCTGATGAGAAGGTATATCCGTCTGTCACCCTAGCGACGAGGCCTTTTCATTTTTCACTGAAAACCAGATAGTACTCTCATTAGGAGTTAAACACTGTGATCATGTTCTGTCACCACTGTCTTTCTGCCTCAGCAACTGTTTGACTAGTTCTGCCTGGGAAGATCAGTGATGTGCCACCAGTTGGCTCCGTGTGTAGAGCGTTGTAGAGTTATTTCAGCTCACACTCTGCAAGCCGCACACTTCCCTTCAGATCAATACGCAAGTCAGGCAAGAAGGGGAGGTGCTGTGTTTCTTTGTTATGTACTTTCTCTTAGGGTACAGAGGGCACATTGATCAAACACGTCCACTTGTGCTCCACAGAAGCTATTTGAAACCTCATTAGATAATTGCTTGTTGTATTTATCTCACCTGAAGGCCAGGGATAACTAAGACCTCCATGTGCACTTATGCCTTCAGTAATGATGGCAAAATTACACATGCTGTCTGTGCAGTCCAATTTCTGCATGACTCGTTCACACAGGATACTAAGCCTCTTTGGTCCTGACATCCCATATAAACTCCACGTCTGACAGAGTTATCATTACAGTTTCAAATGGAGTTGGCTTATAATTAGACTACAATAATAAGGCTACAATTAGGCTGAAATGGCAGCAACATCGGATGTTGGCCTGTATCTGTCTGCAAGGCGTACATACTGAAACAACTGTTGAAAACTTCCACCAGCTATGGCACTTCTGCTAACACAAGTAGCCAAATTAATGTATGTGGAATGTCTATTGAAAAAGATAGGATAGTGTGGAGGACTAAATTATGTCAATATTGACATAATTTAGCTAAAGTTTAGTTGGTAAACATGACCAACACACACACTGTCCTGCCTATATATATATTGTCAGCCACATAATTTTAAAATATTAAGCCCATAATAATTTACATTTCACACCATAAGATACTAACAGTCCACTGCTACAGCAAATCGTTCAAAACAAATGTTAAGGTTAATCCCTCTTGACATATTAACCTAACTTTTAACAAGTACATCTGCTTTAATGCTTTAAGCAGATGCTTGGCGGCACCAGATGCATTAAGGACATGAGCGTGTGAGAGAGAGAGAGAGTGGAGAGAGATCAGGACGGATCACCGACAGAAAGCAAAAAGCAACACAGTCACTTTAGCGATCACATTTTGGGCTGTACCACTCTAATTTGACTGGATTGATGCTGCAATCTATTGCAAACCCTTTCAGATATACACCATCACACACTAATTACACTTTAACATTTGTTTTAATTTTTGTTTTAATTTTTGTTTTTGCTTCTCTTATTCTGTTGGTTCCAGGAGCAAAATAGATCTGTCCCTTTGGCTGGTGCCTGATGTCAGTGGTGAAAATGAATTAGTGGATTCAATTAATGAGTTAATTTAGTCTATGCAGACAAAGCATAGATGGGGAACAGAGTTAAGAGTCGGGACAAAGCTGTGCGTGGTTGTGTATGTGCGTGCGTGCATGTGTGTGTGTGTGTGTGTGCGTGTGTGTGTGTGTGTGTGTGTTTGTGTGTGTGTGTATGTGTGTGCGTGTCTGTTGAATAGTTGAATATCCTAAACAAAGGATATGATTATATTTTAGAAAGCATGTTCCCACCCATTATCTTACATTAAATAGAGGCCAGCCTGTGGAGTGTGTTGAAAATTATAAATATCTTGGGACAGTCACTGACTCTTAATTAACTTTTGATAAGAATTGCGAGGCAGTTTGCAATATGCAACCATTTTTTTTATCAATTATGTAAAATACTGATCCTCTACTATCGAGCCTCTGAATCCGTGTTGTCTCTTCCCCTTGTGTCTTGATTTGGTAGCCTTCTCTGCAGGACAAAGACCTTCTTAAACCAAATCATAAAGTTAATTAGTAGGCTTATACAGTAGGTGAGTCCAGACTCAACCTGTCAGTGCTTGACTCCTCACAGCTTAAGCACAAGGCCAACTCTATTTCTCTGGATTGTTCCCACCCTTTACAATGCCAATTTCTAGCTCAACCGCTCTGGCGTTATGTGGCTACTACGGCTAGAACCAAGCGCTGCATACTGTAGATACCTTTGTAGCTGCAGTGATTGTACTCTTTTTAGCTAAGGTTGTTTGTTCAATCCAGCTGCTGCAAACTGATTGTGTTACTTATTTGCTGGACAGCCTCCTGTCTAATTCCATATATAATCAGTATACTAACAATGGAATGTGGCCATGTGTTTTGATACATAGGCGGACAGAGTTGTTACTTGATTCAGTTACTTGACTTGAAAACCCTCCCCACTGGATGTGAGCAGCAGTAGCACTGTATGCAATATAAGCACTGAGGCAGTAGTGTTAATACGTGAGATAATACGTGAGATGTATACGGCTTTAATATGCCACGTGGTTGGCCAGATATTTATTTAGTATTTTTTTTATATTGCTTTTAGAAAAAGGAACACATTTTGAACAAATACTCAAATAAATAAATGAAATACATCCAATAAAGCCACATGATATGAGGTCACCAGATGCAATACTTCAATGCATACAGGGGTGGATTGACTGTATGTTAAAGGTTACTTTCCCAATACAAAACATATGAAGTAACCATCCATAGTCAGAGTCTACATAAAGAATGAAGAATCTTTGCTATATGCCAAAACAACTATCATTATGCTAAACAGACTGGGAACACGTTATTGCTGGATATCTGCAGTGAATCTATGTTATGAAGTAAACATGACCTTAACTGGTATTGCATCTACAGTGCCCACCATTGTGTCTTTGAGCAAGACACAAACTGCTGCCGACCACCTTGCGCAATGCCCCCCATCTGTGCAACTGTTTGTGTGTGTTAGAGATATAGGAGGGGATAGCACAGTTGTAGGATGGGATAGCGAAGAATGTAATTGCGATAATCTTATGTGACTATGCAAGTGTTAATTGACAAATAAAGACTTTACTTAAAGGTGAAGTTAGCGATATATTTAGGTTAATATAAGCATTAAATCGCTCTATATTCATACAGTGATCACTTATATAGTGTGCGTGTTTCATACCTCCGATCTCTCTGTCACCCGCTCTGCATGTAATCGACAAATGAAATTGTATCCAATCAGAAGAAAAAACGCTACAAACCGGCACCCGTCTCACTGCCGGTGCACCCGCAGAGCAATAGATGGGTGAATGTTTATTCGCCTACAATGGCGGAGCAGGTAAATATCTTTCCCAATGTCTGTTTTGATGGTTTTTATCATGTTTTATCACACTTATGGATCTGAGATGACGCTATAACTCGCTGCTTGAAGACCGCAGTGCATTAATGTGATGACGTAGGGACGAGCGAGGGGACTGCTAACTACAGGAACTGACAGGAAGTTAGCTAAAACAACCATTCCGCTTACAGCACCTTTAACTTAAAATGTCTCCCATAACAATAACAGCTAATGGTTAGCAGGAGTTATAAAGAGATGGCACTAGATAGCGATAGCAATTAAAACAAAAAAGATAAACAGGGATTAGATCAGTCCTCATGATTATTTGTTTGTATCTGTCCAGTGCATATACTGTATCTAAGAGCTGAGTAGATGAGTTGGATAAGGACTGTGTCCAACCAAGTGAGAGAGCTAAAGTGGACCTGCCACAGTTGCAGCGGCAAAGTGCATACTGTACAATACACACTGTGATAAGTGGGAAAGCCAAACAGGCATGGCAACAGTAACTCAACGGTGCGGCTGTGGCTCAGGTGGTAGAGTGGGTCGGCCAATGATAGAAGGGTTTGCGGTTTGATCCCCACCCTGCCACTTGTGTCATGGTTGTTGTGTCCTTGGGCAAGACACTTCACCCACCTTGCCTCGTGTGAATGTCGAAAGTTAGCCTGATACCGGTGTATGAATGTGTGTGTGAATGAATGGTAACGTGGGAATGGGAACAGGTCTCCATAGAAAAAGAGTGTCCGGTCTCAATAGGACTTACCTGTATAAATAAAGGTTAAAATAGATAGATAAAATAAAAACGTATGAACCTCCTGTCTGTCTCAAACAAAGCATCAAACTGTTTGTGTGTATTGAACACAGACTGATGTGTGTCAAGGTACCTGTGACACATCAGCCTGGTATACAATCTATATTAATGACAAAACACTTTCAAATCATTGGTGTCCCACACACACAGACATAGAGAAATGGACATGCACCAGGGTGTATAGACACTCATGCAATAACAGAGAAGGAAGCCTGCAAGGTTGGTTTCCGTGGCAACAGGCCGGTACGGACAGTAATAGGTTCCTGATGGCCAAGTGACAGCACACAGATACAAGTCCGGCTATTCTGTCACTCAGCGGGCAGCTGGAGCCATGCAGTGAAGAGGTAGATCTGAGCCTACAACTCAGAGAGACAAACACTTTATTTTCTCTCATTCTCACTCTTCTCTCTATCTGTATTGCACCGATAGTCCATAACTAACGTCAACAACACAACCGGTTTCAAAAATAAAGTGGCAATAACATCAAAACAGCACTGTTCAGTATCATTTTCAGAACCCTGAACTGGAAAAACACACAGTAACATAAACACCATCTCCCACTGTGCGAGGGTGTGTGTTTTGCCACACGCATGATGCTCATTAATGCATGCTTCAAACTCAGATATCGAAACAAATAGACCAGATGTCCTGCTTGGATAATGATATGTTTAATGACCTCTCATTTCCTCTCTGTCCATCACATGGTCTAACTCAAAGCGCACATGAACTCAAAACACACAGACATACAGTCACACCCCACACACACACACACACACACACCACACACACACACAACACACACACACACACACAACAGGAATAGGTAAAAATGAATGGAATATGAAATGGTAAATAAAATCCACTTGATAATGAGACAAATTAAAGATGCATCAAAGGTTTCCACACTCTTCTGGTTTTACATGAGCTGGGTCAATTTGAGACTTGCGTGTGTAGGTGTATGTGTGTGTGTGTGTGTGTGTGTGTGTGTGTGTGTGTGTGTGTGTGTGTGTGTGTGTGTGTGTGTGTGTGTGTGTGTGTGTGTGTGTGTATGAGGGCATATCAATGCACATGTTCAAACATGCACATGTGTGATGCTTTAATGCCCTGCTTTAATGAGCTGTGTTTGTGTGTGTATGAGTGATTGATACATCAAAGTGATACATCAGATATTGTCCACTTCTGTTTTGCAGCATCTGCAGTGGGTTGAGAGCTACAGAAGAAAAACTCACTGATTATTCTGCTTTCCCTGACATTAAATCAATACAACCCAGCGTGTGCGAACACAGACACTCCTCTCTCTCTCCCCACACACACAAACACACACCAACATAAACAAATGCATATCAGATGCATGACTACACTTTGTAACTACATCCCTCTGTCCATACCAACACTACACTTTGCTTCTCAATTACTGAATACACACACGAACACACGCGTGCGCGCACACACACACGCACGAACGAACGCACACACGCTCAGGGCCTCCTGAGGTTGCTGGTGGGCACAGCTGATTGGCCCGGCGTGCCTCACCAATCTGCCCAGCTCTCTTCTTGAAAATCCACCAATTAAAAGATGCAGGCAACACAGCAGCACTGGGGGGGAAAAGCACTGGAATTGTGGGTAATAGCATGCTGCGATGTTGAATTGGAAAGCAGCTGTAAGTAGCTTACCTGACAAGACAGGAGACACACACACACACACACACACACACACACACACACACACACACACACACGCTCCATCTCTTTGGTAGTCTGTATTGCATATGCTTGACTCATTAATTGGTATGCAATTTATCCCCGACCATCACTGAGGTGGAAAGGTTTTAAAGGCCCAAGTCCAAAAGTTTTTATTTTCAAACTTGCATTGTCTTGTCAAGTGTAGAGGCAGAGTATTTTGTGAAGTTTGTGATTCATGAGTTCTGAAGCCTGATTATTACTTACATATGTTGGAGAAACTCGGGTGCCTCATCGTTGACGTTAGCCATTCGTATCCGTACCGTAGTGGTGCCTGTGCGAGGGACCGCCCCCTTGTCGATGGCCATCACCACAAACTCATACAGGTGGTTGGGCCTCTCGTAGTCCAGAGGCCCCGCAGGGAAGATGGTTCCATGAGGGGAGATAGTGAAGTCTGGACTCAGGGTGTAATAGACCAGCTCAGCATTCTCCTCAGAGTCACAGTCATTGGCTGACACTAAAGATGACAACACACAGATGGAGAATATAATAAACAAGTTAGAAAGCCTAAACATGAACTAACATAAGGTGTCTTCACTTTGTTCTGTTCTTCACCTTTATTTTTTACAACTTTTAATTTCTGTTCTCCAAAGAAACTCATCACAAATGACTTGAAACAAACTTACTTTTTTGTGCTGACACAGCCTGCCAATTTAAGTGAGGCAGAGAAGATATCTGATTCAAAGTGAAAAGTAATATCTGTTCTCTCATTAATGAAGAGTCAAGTTTTGTTCTTGTGCCTTGTATAAGAGCAAAGAATGTCAAACAGCAGCACAAGATATATATCTATTCTATTCACATTTTCTATGTGATCAAAGAGAATATTGAAAAGGCAGGTTTTTCCCCAACCCACTTACATGTTTAGTTCTTCCACACAAGGGAAGTACGTTTTATTTGCAGAGCATGCATTGAAAGAACTGTCATTTTGCAGCATTTCTGTTTCTTTAACCCACTTTGGCAATCAATGGAGGCAGGACTCGCTTGGCCACAAATTGATTGCCTTGCTAAAAACTGGAAAGGCCAACAGGGATTTGAATAAGCATATATTTTTCCGCTAACAAATCACTTCACCGTCAAACTCTCAATTATCCAATTCACCTTACATTGCATTTGGCTTGTGTGACCATGCACCCACACAAACAAACACCCCATCACTGCTTGCTTCAACTAACAAACTGCACATTTATTAAGAATGTATTAAATGATATGTTTTTAATTGGTGTAGTTAATGTTTGTGGACTGTGGCTTCCAGTCTTTCCGTGAGATAAAAGTGGCCTTCTTAGGGCCCTCAACCACACAGTTGAACTGCACAAGCGTCCCATTATTACTAATAAGAACAATAACTGAGTGCAGGTTGACAAAACCATGGAAGTAAGAAGTAAACATGTGAGGATGCTTTCCAACCTAACCTGTAACCTGGTGTGGGCTCTGTCTGGTCTGGTGGGAAAGATGTGGCTTGATGTAGAGTTCCCTATTAGTACTAATGACTTCATGCTTACAGCTCTTCTGTTCTTCGTTATAAGGCACAATTTAATAGGAACAAAACTAAAAGAGAGAGCGAGATGGCAGGGTGGTTGTGAAAAGTTGTAGTATGCGGCTAGAGTTGCAATTGTGCAATATTTCTTTATCTATTTATATTTCCCTCAGGCACTTTTTTCTAGGCAATTTTAATTGTGTAATATAATAGCTCTTTTTATATTGACTTTTATGAGTGACTTTTAGGGTTTGTCAATTCATTTATTTATTTTCATTTGTACTGCTTTTTGACAAACTGCCAGAGCTACTGGATTTTCCCAAATAGATGAATAAAATATCTTTATCTTTATCCATCTGGATTCGTAAAACTGTATCTCAATCAAAGGTTTTTCACTTATCATTTGAAAATCATTTTTTTTACCCCAAAGGAAATACATTGTACAGTTACAGTTATGTATTGTAAACACTGTAAACAGGTTGAATTTGCATCGAAATATTGTAAACTTTGGTTCACAGCCGCTGCTGCTGCACACTCTGTCAAATTGCTTATTTTTTCTCTTTTTCTCTTTTTTTTAGCAGGAAAGAATTGCAATATACAACTGAGAACTGCATCAAATCAAGTGTGGAAATGGCCATTTCTGTCCACGACTTCTTCATGGCACAAACCATTTTCTTTTATTTAGATTTATGTCAGCCTTGCAAGTTTGATAAAGTGAATTTACCTGCGCTACAGTCTCAGTTACAAGGACTGACAATGTTCTGAACTGCAGGTGAAATGTGGCGCTTTGATGCTGTAAAGTGATGAATAACCTTTCATCCAGTGAGGATGGGTAGGAGAAGGAACTAGAGGGAACTAGTGTGCCTGCTAAGACTGCAATCCCATGCAGTGGCCAAACACATGTCACATATGAGTCGATTTTTAATTTGCTAAGTACAGATATGTATTAATCATTAGTTGGTCCTTCTGTGATCTAAAGCAGCATTTCACATTACATTCCATTTATGGCTAAACATCCCATGACTTTCTGTCCTATAATGATTTTGTTCTGAAGATGGATACTGAAGCCTCAGATCTCTACAGAAAGTGAGATAATCGGCCTGCTTGGCAAGACCCACATTCATCCACTCCCATAATGGAACTTATTACTGCACTACTGGCACATGGTTAAGCAAAATGATGCCCTTTAACCCATTTTAGTGAAGGGGGAACAACACACACACACAGACGACAGACACGAGAAAACAGCACACAACACACACACACACACACACACACACACACATGCACACATGCACACACGCACACACACACACAAACACACACACACACAGCACAGCACAGCACAGCAGGAGGAATCTTCTCACCTCCCATCTGGCACCTGTTGATGGCAGCTGTGCCTCCTACATCATACACCTCACTCCCTCATGTACTCCTCTATGTTCCCCCTCACTCAATTACTCACTTACTAGACTTTACTAGCATGTTAATCATTAGTTCTTCTGTTATTTCAAATGAGGATTTAGCGAACATTAAGTGAATTTGTCCTTTATCATTCACAGGAAAATGCTTCATTATTTCAATCACTTAGTAGCCTATATGGACTTGTTATTTCAGCCACGCTAATGGAATAGATGGTTCTAGGGATGGGAATGTTGCTCTGTCAGTTGATCCTTCTCTTTGGTCCAGACTGATATATCACAAAAACTAATGGATGGATTGAAGTACATTTTTTAAGGATAATTTTAGGTTCCCAGAGGATGAATATAATTAATACCTATTGGTGACAGGGCCGGATCTAGGCATAGCATTCTAGGCACGTGCCTAGGGCCCATTTCCACTAGGGGAGAGGGAATACATTTTTTTTTAGTAGGCCTATGTGTGTTTGATATTAACATCATATTATGCAAATGTAAGTTATCATACAAAAAAAGGAATACAATGTTTTGGTCTGGATAGTTAATAGCCTAATGATTGAATCAGTTAATCCAAGGTTTACTCATATATATCATATAATAATATATCATATAGTATCACTCGGTATTGAGTTTATTTAAAAACATTTGGAAATGGGGCTGCCCTATAAGTTGCCCATGCACTGTGTTAGTCTATAGCCTATTTCAGCCTCATCTGTGGAAAAAAAGATAGCTGGACAACAGAGTTCTTCTGCTTCGTTCCTCTCACTGCATTTGAATGCATTCATTATATTACAGAGAAATATGTCCCATAAAAGAAAAAAAGCACCAAGCCCATCCCAGACAACAATGAATTATATTGTTTTATATTAATATGTTTATGTTAAATCCATATGTCTTTCTACAATAGCTTCTAATTAATCGGACCCAGTGTCTCCAAATTATTTGGTCACACACAATTCCTCAGAGTTAGCCTCTTAATTTCCCTCTCAACGTGCACCAGATTCATGCATTTCACTTTATAAAGGTAAAAAATCTCCTGGGGGATCATACTCAGGATCTCTGCTGGCTACTATTTTCACTAAGCTGGACATTGGATGCACTAGCGGATGAACTGGGTGTGTGAATGACAATTAACAATAGTCAATCATTTGGCCACAATAACATTGGAGAGGGGGGCCCTAATCAAATTTGGCTTAGGGCCTTATGAAGACTTGGACCGGCTCTGCTCCTCGGTCATTATTTCAGCCCTCCAACCAGAGTTTTTCTGTACGGCGGCTCACACCACCGATGTCTCACTGTGAATTTCGCCATTACCCACCACAGAGTTCCACGCCAGGTTTCACCAGGTGAATCGCTGCTTCGCTCACGCAAGGCTTTTGTGTTTAGATTAGTCTTGGACAAGTGTTTTAACTTTATGCTGAAGAAAGCATTGCACTGCACTGTTTTTCATCCAGTTAGAAAAATTACTCCCACACTGGACTCCGCATGCACCTCAGAGAAATGCTACTGCAGTGAGCTCACGAACAGACGTGAACTCGCATACACGGTTACGTTTCTCTTTACTGCCATTTACAAATAGCCTGGTCCAACCAGACCATCGTACTTCATTTCATTTGTACAGAAGGTCTGGAAGTGCTGTAATTGGCAAACGTTCACTCACTTGGAGGCGGGTGTCTGTCGAAGTTCAAAACTATTGGATCTGCCCAGTGCCACTCTGGATTAGCCAACCAATCGCATAACGTTTGGTCATCACGTCGTGTCATGAGCCGGCTTTTGACGGTGCGTTCCAGTTGGACAGGGAACTCGGAAATTTCCGACTTCACTACATATTGTAGTCTATGAATCTACCGGTACCTGGCAACAGTAACTTGTTAGAGCCTAACGTTTAGTTATTTGGACAAGAAAGGTTTTAGGCTTCCATACTTTCGCGAGCAGATGCACTGGAACACAGACAGGTCGGAACTCGGAACTACCAAGTCGGAAATCTCCTTCTTCCGAGTATAAAGGAACGCAGCATTCAACTGAAACTGGAGCGCGACTTCGACGTCATCGTTCTCAGCCACTCGCTCTGTTCGCTGATTGGACGATTGTAGATTCTCCGGAGAAAACTGGGAAATGCCTGTACACCCAGACTGACTACTGAAGGGAAAATGAAATTTGGCCAGAAGTAGGCGGGCGGGCGGAGCCAGGCTAATTTACAAACGTGCAACTCTTAAACAAATATTTTGTCAGTAGTTCTTCAATATTTGGAAACTGAACATGATTTATTTTGCCATTTCGGTGGCCGAACTTTCGGTGAATCCCTAAAATATATAGAGCTATGCTTTCAACTATTGTAACAATATAACAATTTGCATATAAACAGTGAAACAAAGCTGAAAGGTGCATGAAAATACCTAGTTAAATAAATTAGCATAATAATCTTGTGGCAGTTCAAATGTATGTAGTTTTTTCACCAAATCATAAAGTTTCCTTTTGGAGGGGGCCCGAAAAAATGCGTTATGCCTAGTGTAATCTTTCCACACTGCGGGCCTGATTAGTGATCATTTGATCAGGTCAAACTACTTTGGTTTATGACTGCTGTGAACTGCTTCAGATTAGCAAGGTAGCATTTGCATTGTAAGCAAGTTAGCATGCTTACATAAGCAATAAAGGGACACTGTGTACGATGTACTCCCATCTAGTGGTCAAATTGTACATTGCATTCAAACGAATAGTGCTCGCTCGTGTTTTAATTATCACAAACATCTTCATGTTTAATTTAAATGTGTCATTTCAGTAAAGACAATACATGCACAGGACAAACAATTTTCTCAGGATCCAAAGTTATTTCACAGGTCATAGCTGTTCTATTATTTAGTGTGTGGGTGTGTAAACAATAAGCAATGATCACAACATATATCAGTAATAAACTCAAGCCGTAAGGTTTTCTGCCTGCAACATACACTTCCAATAAGGTATCATACTTTAGTCATTAAAATTGAAATGCTGCATGCAATATTATTTTTTCCTGCATTGTGTTCTTGTCAATACTCATTCTGCAGCTCTGTTGAAGTTTCCATTATTTGGCCTACAGTAATGTAAACCTGTTGATTTCATTTTCAACATTATTTATTTATTTATTTATTTTTTCAGCATTACTTTTGTTCTAAAACAGAATGATCTTCAGCTGCTTTTAAAGTGGAAGTAAGTTGGCTCAATTGAAACACTTTGTTTAATATCCCTTTTATCTGCAATATAAGGTGAACTACCCTTATGAAGAGTGTAGAGGAAAAGAGAAGTGCAAAAGGCTTTGTCGTCTGTGTTCTTGGCAGTCTGTCAGAACCCATAAAAGACTGAGCTTCACAGAGTTAAGTCACAGATCAAATTGTGATAAAGTCATACCCAGCACAGCTACCATTACCATTCCTCACACAGAATGGAACTCAAGCAGGCCCTGGGGGATACTGGATCATTACAGAGCAAGCTGCACTGATGGAAGTGAGGCTGATTACAGGTCTGTTAGTACTGACAAGTAGCTACTGAGTTTCCTGACCAGTTATAAATGCATGAATGTTAAAAAACCTCAGCCACTTATATTTGGTTCTGAGAGTCACTACATGTACATGTCACAGAGCCCACACAGGCACACGTTAGCCCGCAGAGATGCGCCTGGTTTAGCTTTACTTCCAATTAATTGTTTTTGATAAACTCTTGAATCCTACATCCACCTCATATTGACATAGAGAAAATCTATCTCTGACACACTCTTGTGCCTCACAGGGATTTAACTGGTGATATTAATTCAGCCCAGACTGGAAGGAAACACACATCACTGCAGCATATTCCCTAATGATTCATGCATTTTGCATTGTGTTTAGAGATATGAACTTAATGAGAACAGCCTAACATTTTCAACAGTGAGTGGGAGTTTTTAATTAGAGAAGTCAAAAGGCAAAATAACACAAGAGCAGTTGCCTTTAGTGCTGTACTTTTGTTTATGACTCTTTCAGAAACACAAAAGCCAAAGGAAGAGCAGCAAAGTGCATCTGTAATTACCCTTTCAAGTATGTACATTTGAGGAACTCTGAAAATGTATTTTTAGTTTTAGTTCAAGATAATGTACTGTAATTATCTGTTGTCTAAAGACACACTAAAGAAGTGACCTGAATCTTGTTTTCTATGACAAATTACTTTGACTTTAACCATGATGGGTGGTTATGAAAGGCCTGGCAAAACTGAGGTTGCGTTCCGAATCGCATACTTTCTACTATATAGTATGTAGAAAAAAGATTTAGGATGTCCCGATTCTTGTGGCCAGATTTAGGATGGTTAGAAGTACCCGGATGTCCTACTTCATGCGGCCAAGATTGTTAGTGTTGAAAAGTGCATCCTATTTGGGCGATTCTGACCCACAATCCAGTGCGCACGTGAAGTGACGTAACATTGACGAAGCCTCCATATGAAAACAAACGGGGATGCGACGGATATAAAGGCAAGAGGCAAGATCAAGGCGCAATGTTATGATGAAATAAGAGAGAAAAGTATGTCCGGTAACGCTTTATATTACGTAGACACTCATCAGCATTAATTGATGCTTAATTAATGCTCAGTTCATCCTGAGTTAATGTAGGACTCATGTAAGACTCATGGAGGACTCAGCCATGAATGAATGGTTACTCCATCAGTAACTAATCAGAAGTCAGTCTTAATTACAGACTGAGTCTTTAATGATCATTGCTTACCTAAGACATCTATTACAGATCAACTCAGACATGTTTCTTAAATGTATTAATACTATTAATTAATTAATTGCCATCACTGAAAACCGTGAATTTGAAGTCCCATACATTAATTAATAGTTATGTGTCCCGCTAAGTAAAGTCACAACATTATGATATATTACCTAACGATGAACTAAGACGGTTTAAGAGCATTATTTCACTTTAATATATTAGCATGGAAAACCATGTCAATTAATGGTTAGTTAAGTGTCATGTGCCCCGGTAAGTAAAGCCACAACATGATATTTTTGCAAATCATTACCTAATGATTAACTAAGATGGGCTAAGAACATTGGTAGCATGGGAAACCATGTCAATTAATGGTTAGTTAAGTGTCATGTGCCCCGGTAAGTAAAGCCACAACATGATATTTTTGCAAATCATTACCTAATGATTAACTAAGATGGGCTAAGAACATTGGTAGCATGGGAAACCATGTCAATTAATGGTTAGTTAAGTGTCATGTGCCCCGGTAAGTAAAGCCACAACATGATATTTTTGCAAATCATTACCTAATGATTAACTAAGATGGGCTAAGAACATTGGTAGCATGGGAAACCATGTCAATTAATGGTTAGTTAAGTGTCATGTGCCCCGGTAAGTAAAGCCACAACATGATATTTTTGCAAATCATTACCTAATGATTAACTAAGATGGGCTAAGAACATTGGTAGCATGGGAAACCATGTCAATTAATGGTTAGTTAAGTGTCATGTGCCCCGGTAAGTAAAGCCACAACATGATATTTTTGCAAATCATTACCTAATGATTAACTAAGATGGGCTAAGAACATTGGTAGCATGGGAAACCATGTCAATTAATGGTTAGTTAAGTGCCATGTGCCCCGGTAAGTAAAGCCACAACATTATAATATTTTTGCAAATCATTACCTAATGATTAACTCAGACGGTTTAAGAGCATGATTTCTCTTTCAGAGACGGTGGTGACAAATATCAGTACAAAACTGTTATAATATACAGGTCTGCATTCCCGTCGTGATTTAACATACGCTACTATATTCATTTAATTGAAGACCATCATTTGGGATTTTAACAGTTTTATTGTATTCAAAGTAGTTTCTACCTAAAACGTTAACAATTTCTGTTTAATGAACATACACAAAAAATATTTAATAATATCAAGCAATCTTCATTTACTAGCTTGAATGCTGCTAATCTGCAATTGCTGATTGATACACAATTGTGTTCCTGTCAACTTTCATCTTGCTGTAGGCATCTCATTTGGCAGAGCCACCCTTGACAAGCCCAAGGACCTTGTAGTAACGCTCGATCAACTCTTCAGGAGATTTTACTGAAAGACAGGAACAAAAAGTGTGTGTAAACATCATAAAAAATGTATCACAAATTAACTTTTCAAACACTTATATCTAACTTTCCATAATAATTACTAGCACTATTCTGAAAGTCATTACAGAAGGGTTTGTTCATATGTTGTTAATTGTCTGATCAGTGATACAATTTCTTCTTAAAAACATGCTGAAAAGGCAACACTATTTTTGATAATATTTTTTTATTTATAAAATGAAAAAAAAAAAAACTTTATCCATATTCTGTTTTGTAAAAACTTTGAACACATATACGTTGTAAAAATAAAGAAGAGAGAAAACAATTCTCACATAATTAGTTCGATATTGCCAAATTTGCATATTTATTCAAACATTTCTGAAAAAAATGTAATTTAAAAAATAATTGTTTTAATGTTAGTAATCAACTGGCAAAGTTTCATGATGATATCTATAAGTAAAAAATATTACCCTATTCACCTGCAGTGAATAGGGTAATATTCTCCATTACTCTTATCCTATACTTTGAGAGGGGATAACAACTAAAAACAAAAGCTACCAAAATAAAAGGTTTATCACATCAAAACCTCTTCTTGGGATGTATAGGATATAAAAAAATCACAACTAGAATGTGTCCACCCAGATTTTAGCCTACCAATAAGAGACATTTTGGGACTTTGCCCATGGACTATAACGTAAAATGCTAGCTTGTTATCCAATCGGCTAACGTTACTCCAGGCAAACAAAACCATTAAGCTAACATGACGTTAGCTTAATGTAGACGTAGCCTACCTTTTTAAGAATGCTTTCTAACATGTCACCGCTAACTTTACTTCATGCAATAAAAATCATGAGAACAATATTGAGCTGATAGTTTGCAATTAGTTTGCTAACCTCTTTTTGTCGTCTGTCTGCCTGTCCATTTCGGCCCGTTAACATGGTGTTCGTCTCCGTGTGCAGTGTGGCTTCTGTCCAGTGGTTTTCTTCGACGTCTTCACGGCCCATTGGTTTTTATAAGAGAGGATTGAGGTGCTCCTCTCAACTTCACGTGCAGCTCTGGAGGATCTTGCACCTCCCCTGTGTTGCTGTTCCGTGCATTTTAACCTTATTTAAAATGTGGAGAATACTTAAACCCCCATAATTGTTTTTTCAGCTTGGTAAAAAAATAGACTATTTCAATGTGGGTTGCCAGATCTGTCTAGTAACGTCCTGTATTTAGTGAGAAAAAACATGACTGGATGAGGGCATTTACAAAAACAAATATATCATTAACGAAATAAAAATCTTGAGAGTGTGTTCTGAGAAAAGGTTGAATTGAATGGATTGATGAGACTATATTAGCCGCCTACTTGTCACATCAATAGGCATATCAGTAATTTAATTAGCCTATTTATTCCTAAAAAATAAAGCATATCCTATGTACAAGGCTAACTGAAATTGATTAATCAGAAATACAATATTTGAAGAAACCAACATTAATATGTCTTCTAAATTTCAAAAGGTCAAAGTATGTGTTGAGTGTAAAAGTTTAGTTGACACATTTTTACTTATTTCTTACCATTAGACCTGGCAACTTCCGAGCCTTGGAAGGTGCTTGTGCTGGTGCACAGCTGAACAAATCTTATTTCATAACATTTCCTCATCTAAACAACTTAATAATTTGAAGAACAATAATGAATTTTACAAAATGTATTACTTTTGGTTATTAAGAAGTCCACCTGGAAGGCTTCTGCAAAGCTTTTGGTTCCAGAAAAAATGGTTATCCATGCTACCACATTAAAGTGAAATCATGCTCTTAACCCGTCTTAGTTCATCGTTAGGTGATGATCTATAAATATATCATAATGTTGTGACTTTACTTAGAGGGACACATAACTATTAATTAATGTATGGGACTTCAAATTCACGGTTTTCAGTGATGGTAATTAATTAATTAATACATTTTAAAAACATGTCTGAGTTGATCTGTAATAGATGTCTTAGGTAAGCAATGATCATTAAAGACTCAGTCTGTAATTAAGACTGACTTCTGATTAGTTACTGATGGAGTAACCATTCATTCATGGCTGAGTTGCAAAAATATTATAATGTTGTGGCTTTACTTACCGGGGCACATGGCACTTAACTAACCATTAATTGACATGGTTTCCCATGCTACCAATGTTCTTAGCCCATCTTAGTTAATCATTAGGTAATGATTTGCAAAAATATCATGTTGTGGCTTTACTTACCGGGGCACATGACACTTAACTAACCATTAATTGACATGGTTTCCCATGCTACCAATGTTCTTAGCCCATCTTAGTTAATCATTAGGTAATGATTTGCAAAAATATCATGTTGTGGCTTTACTTACCGGGGCACATGACACTTAACTAACCATTAATTGACATGGTTTCCCATGCTACCAATGTTCTTAGCCCATCTTAGTTAATCATTAGGTAATGATTTGCAAAAATATCATGTTGTGGCTTTACTTACCGGGGCACATGACACTTAACTAACCATTAATTGACATGGTTTCCCATGCTACCAATGTTCTTAGCCCATCTTAGTTAATCATTAGGTAATGATTTGCAAAAATATCATGTTGTGGCTTTACTTACCGGGGCACATGACACTTAACTAACCATTAATTGACATGGTTTCCCATGCTACCAATGTTCTTAGCCCATCTTAGTTAATCATTAGGTAATGATTTGCAAAAATATCATGTTGTGGCTTTACTTACCGGGGCACATGACACTTAACTAACCATTAATTGACATGGTTTTCCATGCTAATATATTAAAGTGAAATAATGCTCTTAAACCGTCTTAGTTCATCGTTAGGTAATATATCATAATGTTGTGACTTTACTTAGCGGGACACATAACTATTAATTAATGTATGGGACTTCAAATTCACGGTTTTCAGTGATGGCAATTAATTAATTAATAGTATTAATACATTTTAAGAAACATGTCTGAGTTGATCTGTAATAGATGTCTTAGGTAAGCAATGATCATTAAAGACTCAGTCTGTAATTAAGACTGACTTCTGATTAGTTACTGATGGAGTAACCATTCATTCATGGCTGAGTCCTCCATGAGTCTTACATGAGTCCTACATTAACTCAGGATGAACTGAGCATTAATTAAGCATCAATTAATGCTGATGAGTGTCTACGTAATATAAAGCGTTACCGTATGTCCCAATAGTATGCCTACTGCATCCTAACTGGATTCTTTTTATCGTCAGATGTAGTATGTAGAATAGAAAAAAGAAAGAGTATGCGATTCGGAACGCAACCTGATTTTGGACAAGCCTTTCTGCTGCAGATCATAGCGGCCTTTCTCCAATCTCCATGAGGAAGAAACCACCACAAGATGCCCTGGCCAATCGCAGCCCACATTCAGACCAAACGTTCGGCCCTTAGTGGAAGTCAGCTTTTGATTGGTTCATGTAGTCGTCAATCTAGCTGGTGAGACCAGCCACATCTCACAAGCTTAATCGTCGATCCAAGTTGAGGTCAACGTTTCAAGAACCGATCAGGGACTACCTTCCACTAACAGATGGAAAGTGGGGAGGGCCAAGTCTGACTGAAGGCTAGATGGACATTTACATGAACCAATCAGGGGTTGCCTTCCACTAAGGGGCATCAATGCACTAATGGCTCATCCCCATGGAGAAATGCCATTCTGATCTGCGGGAGGGATACTAAATGTTAAGAAATCTGTGCTGGTCTCGCTCGGGTAGGTTGTGGACAGAACATTATTTTTTCTATGTCTGACCTTGCAGCAGGGAGGTGGCTGTGGTCACAGTCTCTGGTACACCGTCCTTGCTGTAAATAGACTGGAGGAACTCTGGAACGCAGTCGTTTTCATCCACAATTACAACTCGAACCTGAGAGAGAAAAGATGAGCGAAGATTGAAAGATGGACAGAGAAGGGAGGAAGTCAGAGTTAATAACTTCAAGTATAACATTCATCACACAGACCTTTCACTCTATTGGGGCATTAACACACACACACACACACAAAGACATACACACACACACACACACACACATTTTTTTTTTTATATAGCTATATTTTTTTGGGGCATTTTTATGCTTTATTGATAGTGCAGAGAGACAGAGGTGAAATGGGGCAGAGAGGGGAGTGACATGCAGAGAACGACCGCGGGTGGGAATCGAACCCGGGTCTGCTGCTGGGCCCGGCCCGGGGGGGGGGGACGCCCTACCAACTGAGCTAAGGGCGCCCCGACACCCACATTCCTGTCACAAAAAAGACTACTGACTGTTTCTCCTGTTTGAGTGTCATTATCATTGTGATTCTACCATAAACTGTACAGTAGCCATGTGAACCTCCCTTGGTTACAAATGAATTTCTATCAATATACACCCAGATCACTTAATTTAAATTAGTCAAATTTTTAAATGGAATATGAATAAATATAAATTGTGCTTTTATTCAAAGCGCTTTACAAGTTCTACTTTTTCTCATCAACCCATTCACAAACACCTTCATACATCGATGGCAGCAGCAGTTTGGGGTTCAGTTTATTCCCAAAGGACACTTATCCATGTGGACGGGAGGCCAGGATGGAACCACCAAACCTGTAATCAGAGGTCTGTTTCTGCCTCATTTCTAATCTCATACCCATTTCAGAAACGCTGTTATTGTATCTACATGTGCTTAAACTGGCCAGCCAATCACAGTTGCAAAAGCTGGAGATGAAAAGTCACACTGAGTTTGGTGGTAAGAACATTTTTTTAAATCTGGGATTACTACTTCAGGCGGAATTGGTTTTCTTTGGGTCCGAGGTCGTTTCATCTGCTAGAAACCAAAATGAACCCTTCCCCTAACCATACGGAAGGCTCATCCCAACGTTTTGCCCTGTCCGTGATCCCTCTGAGTTATTTACCCCTCCTCAGTGAGGGAGCTGCTGCAGTCTGCACAGGCCCTTCAGTCAGTATATCAGCGGAGAATGCAACTATGTGCAGTTTTTTTCTAGAGCCCCGAGCAAACAAATGAGAGTGGATCAGTGTGCAAAGAGGAATTGATATGATACAAGTGTGACTGAGTGTGTGTCTGAGTGAGTGCGTGACATACTCTGATGCTTTCCAGTTCATTAGGGACATGAAGGCATACGCAGCATCTTTGACCAGATGTTGACTGCCTGCCTGGAGCATTCACTAAGGAACAAATACAGAAATGGGCTCTCTGACTTTCCAACCCACATTTCCCTCTTCCATATAAGGATTTAACACAAACAACAAACACTACAGAACACTCTGAAACACACAGACACACAGACACACACACACACACACACACACACACACACACACACACACACACACACACACACACACACACACACACACACACACACACACACACACACACACCTACACCCACACAAATACAAACAGTGAGTGGTGTGTAAATACCACTGGTATTAGGTCTTAGTAGGTAAAATGAAATTCTGCAATATCAGTTAATCCTTGTGCAAAGATCAGTTTAGAAGCAATGGACAAACATTTTCAATCTGACTATTTCAACCCCCTGAGGTGATTTGTGTGTATTTGCCAGTGACTGTTAATCTTTGTATGCATGGAAAAGTAAGTGAGCCATATAGTGCCAGTATGACGAGGGGTTTGGCAAGATACACACAGTATATGTGTGCAAGGGCTCAGGAGAAGCAAGATTGAAGGAGATGAGTGAGGGAAGTCAACTGTATAAAGCTAGACAAGCTCAATCACACTCACTCACACACACACACACACACACACACACACACGCACACACAAACACACACACACACACACACACAGGGCAGCTGCAAGCAGGTCTCAGGCTGGTTAGGTAACTAATGGTGCCGATGCGCTATCACTCCTGGAGGGAGGAACTTGGATACAACCTGCAAATTAAAGACATGCTCAGTGACTCCAGTCCACACAAATACACCACCTAGGTTTGCTACTTTGGCAGAGTGAGACAGATCTCTGACATTAACAAAATAAAAAAAAAAGACAACTACACAAATTGAAGTGGTGGCATTATCACAGCACTCTTTGGCAAACAAATTAACCTTGTCATTGTTTTACACTATATTGAATTTACTAAGAGAAGGTCTGAAAAAAAATAATACCTAAAGGTGACATATGTAGGGGAGAGTGGCCTAAGTTGTACCGGTGGGGAAGTTGTGCCACCCCTTGTTTCTAGAAAACCATAGAAGAAATTGGAAATGTGACCACATATTTAAGAAGAGCCATCCATTTAACTCATCCTGTAAAGAAGGGAGAAACATGGAATAAGATATAAGCACATTTAAGCTCAAAAAACTGTTTCTTGCCTCTAAAAGTAAAATCTTTAAATAAATAAATTCCATGATCAAGGTTTTTTGATTATTGTGTCTGAACAATTATAGACACGTTTGAAAACATTTGACACATGTTTTAGTGCTTCAGTATGCTACACTTTGTGTCTATATAGTTAGCACGATGTCAGCCCTAAACTGCTGTATCACGCTTATTATCCAACATTCTGGGGTTGGGGTGATTTGTGCCAGAGGGTCTAGGTGAGTTATAAGTAAGTAAGTAAAATGTATTTATAAAAGCACATGTACAGTATAACAGTTTGCACTGTCCAAAGTGCTGTACATAGTGCATTCAGTAGGTAAACAATGAAATAGCAATAACAAAAATAAAAGACACAAAGCCCATACATCCACATATAAACAAAGATAGTAGTGCAGAGGTAAGATAGTTAATGGGGAGGAAAAGTACCAGGGTGTACAGATGGGTTTTGAAAGGCAGAAATGTAGGGGGAATCGCATATACCAGGTGGCAGTTGGTTCTACAAGGGCGGAGCATCTAGTGCAAAGTACATTTCTGAGAGTTGTGGCATTGGCATGGCTGTTTACGCTGGTCACCAAAAGACCAATTATTGTCTACAGTAGCTTAGAAGAGACTGATATCTCCATTCCACTTAACAACACCACTGATGAGAGTTCAGATGGCCAGACAGATGATGATGGTGACTTTGTCATTGTGAGCTTTGCAGGTAAAACCATTAGATCTGCTAGGCCTTGTTTAAGAAAATTGTCCTTCAATCTTTGTAAATTATTTACTTTATTTATTTTAAATAAACCTTAAATAAGTAATTGTCTTATGGAGTTGTCTTGCATTACAGTTTATGAGATATATGTCAATCGCACAATTCACCCCATGGTATTCTCTCCAACGGCACAATTTACACCACACCGGGGGCAAGTTGTGCCACAAGACAACTTTTTTTCCGAAAGCTATATTCCAGATCCAAAGTTTTTATTGCCAGGGATGCACAACACCCTGAAATATATGTACATATTTGAGTTGGGTACTTTACTGTCAAGGCCTCACTTTAAAGTCACTTTGAGTAAAAAGTGGCACAACTTAGGCCACTCTCCCCTATATAGGCTCCAGCATGCTCATAACTATTGCTAAACAAGTACAACCTACTCATCTGGTTATGTAACTGTCCTAAAATAAGGCTCCCTCTTTCCCACCAAAGGGAACCAAGTTCCAGTTCCGAGCTGGTGCTGGGGCCTGTTCATTTCCAACCAGCCAGAGCCGGCAAGAGAGCAACGGCATGACGTCACTTTAAATGTCTGTGTACACCACCCGACGTCGCTGCTCTCCTGGCAAACACTAAATATAGCGCTAGCTTTAAGCACAACAACACCGGCAGATACATCTTATTTTTACACGTGTTGCCACTCACTTTGCTTTGTTAACCAAACATGATCTATCCAGCGTATTGTTGCCGGTCGATTTGATCACGTATATCGGTTATTAAGTTATGTTTACATCTCGTAGTAGCGGCGTTTTTAAACATGGCGGGCATTTAGCGTTTTGGTTTGGCTGAGCCCTTGTTAACGAGCAACCAAGACATTTCTATATGGCCTGTTAGTATGTCAGTCAGGCTGAGCAAACCTGAACAAATAATAAAGTCTAATAATTGTATCATTGCTATGTCAAAGGTAAAGTATGAACAGAAAAAAATGAACATTGGCTAACATGTTTTACTGTAATACAAATTGCCTAAAGGCAGCAAACGTGAGCCTTTGTTCCCTTTGTAGCTTTACAAAGTGTGCCATATGAAAGGCTACGACATATAACACTTCAGATAAGGGTTTCAACTAGAGGGTCAAATGCATAATCATGCTGTAATGTATGTGTTACTGAAGGGAGCACAGGCCTTTCACCTATAATTGCCAGGTGCTAATGAGCCAAGAGGGGCTGAGTGCTGACAAGGAACAGGAAGCCAGGTGAGAGCTGACAGGTGTGTGAATTAAACATACAGAAATAAACCTCAGGGAAGTTTGAAAAGAGAATTAGTTCAGGTTTAACTGTTGTCTGGCGATAGCATTTTTATGGGCGTACTGTAAGTTCAGGCGACGAAAACCCATTTTCTAAAATCTGCCTGTGGAAATTCAATGTACTTCCAGAATGTGAATTTCTTGAAAGAAAATAGTAGGAATTTATCTACTGTAAGTTCTAAACAACAATGTTAATGACTTGTGCAAAAACAGAAATACAACTTTTTTATCTATTAACTTTAACTTCTATTAACTTTATCTACTTTCTATATAAAACACAAATTAATTACGAAAATGTCTACTAAACAGTGTATTCTGGTGTCATGTACTACGCCTTTTCGAGGAAGACATTGTTCACTACCAAAACTATTCAACTAAAAATACCAAAAGGACATTTATAATTCACATTTTACCTTTATTTGGTTGTATCAATTTATCTGGTTTTCACAATTGTTGATATTTGACATTTTGTAAAAATAGAACCATTAGCCCACACCATATTCTAACTGGCAGATCACTATCACATACTGTATGCACCAACTGTAAGTGTGGAACCTACTATCTATCAGCAAAGACTACAACATTATCATGGAGCATTTGGGCTGGTACACTAGGCACAGCTTGATGGTTTTCTGTGTTCAACAGAGTACATTTAAGTAAAATATTTCAGACATAACTAAATATAGCTTTGCTAGTTAAGAATTATATAAAAGGTTCTTGTGATAATGTCACTTATTTATAATACAAATCCCCTTGTTTCAAGAATTGTCTTAAATTAAAGATCAAACACAGGCAGTAAGTTAAGTGTTCATGCACACAATCAGGCACGCACGCTGGCAGGCACGCACGCACACACACAGACACACACACACAGCAGAGTTTCTATGTAGTGATGTAAATCTGCACAGACAGAGGGGTGGGTGTAAGGGCAGGGGTACAGTGTCTGGCTCTCAGCACCAACAGGACAGCACATGTGGCTGTTCAAAATAACTCTTCTCCAGGCTCCAGAGGGCAGGCATAGGACCAAAGGCTGGCTACCTCAGACCATAGCTGCATTCCAATAGTAGTTGCACTTCCCCTCGTTCATTTACCCTCAGCCCTTGGGATGACGTAACAGCATACGTTGCACGGAGGGAACTTGGAGCGCGGAGGGAGACTGGGCGGGGGAGGAGCGGGGGACTTAAATGGAACCCACTTGCCCACTTGCCCTTGTGGTCGCAATGGACCGTCAGTTACATAGGTGGTTCTGAATGCAAATAATACAGAATTATAACATTCTGCTAAGGTAGCCTATGTTGCAGAAAGCCATTTCCATAGCATAACAAACATTGAATTTCGACACAGTAACTATAAATGGTAATTATCAAGATAGTGTTACTTACACATGTAAATTGTTTGCTCCGACATATTTTCTTATTTATGTTAGTTTCAACCAAAAAACATTTGTTTTAAATAGTCCTCTAATTGGCAGCCATCGGTGTTATAGCAGCAATGTCTAAACTGCAATACATTCACTGGATTGTTCCTATGGAAATAGGATAGCCTAATTGAGGCGTTTTGGAATATATTTATATATATATATATATATTTGTCCTGCGGGTGGCTGCGATGTCCCTAAAAGCATACAGTCTACCGGAAAATAAAAGGAGAAGAAGAAGAAGACGAACTGCAATGCACTGTGGGTGATATCCACCTCGGAGTGACCATGGATGTTCACTTGATCACTCAGCCCTCCGAGGGTCTATATCACAAAGTTCACTTCAGTTTCCAGACAATTGGAACAACACTTAAGATGGCGGCGGGGATTCCCCCGAGGGCAAGTGCCTAGGGCAAGTGAACGAGGGCATGTTGAACGGGTATTGGAACGCAGGGCATAGGTAGGCAGACAAGCACACACACACAACAACTCCCATGCTAATTCCTTTAATTATTTCCCTTTTTTAACTTTATCTCTATGTCTCTATATACCATTACAACCTATTAAACCCATTTTATTTTGCCCACGTTACTCTCTCTCTATCTCCATACAGGCTCTTGGTGTTCTGTAGCCCACCGAGTGGAGCAGCTGAGGACAGATGGTTGAGTGGAACACGTTTTAACCCGGGGCCAGAATAATGATGGAAACCAGACCAGATGCATTAATGCCTGCAGCGGTCAGCCGCTGTTCTCTCTCACTTCCTGACAACATAAGGAAGACAGTCGGCATTCCAGAGCATTCAGTCCTGACAGGCAAGTCTATTTGGGTCTGACTGATCACAATACTCCTACTTTCAGATGAAAACTGGACCTTTGGCTTTGAGTTGAGGGTGTTTATGATCTTTTACTATCTACTCAGTTTAAAGGGCACCCCATCATGTCCAACCAGGAGGCCCTAAAACAGAATGATCATTTTAACTGCTACATTCACATTAATACCAATCCATACAGCAATTGTAAATCAATATAAATCAAATCTAACAGCATGAGCTGCCTAAATACATGTCCAGGTCAATGATGCTTCAGAGTACCTAGACCATTTGATTGTCTCCAAGACATATCATAAACATTATCACCACACTATTAAACAGCTGTCTTCGAGCCAAAAACCACTGCACTTGGTCGAAGACGAAAGTGACACTAGCTTGAAATACAGCAGATCAATAATCAGCTTTGCAGCTTCAGAAACAAGTACAATGACATCACCCTACTGTTATAGGAGCTGTAGACGCACATTTTATTTGCAGTATTCTGTGTAAGACTTGATGAGACAACCTTGTCATGTCAAAAAAAATTGTGTTTAAGGAAAATGTCACTTGGAATTAACACACACACACACGTACGTACCTCTGCTGCACTGCTCATGCTGTCCAGGCCCTCACTGGCTCGCACCAATAGCAGGTAGCGATGCTGGTCGCTCTCGTAGTCAATAGAGCGGGTCAGGCTGATTTCACCAGTCTCTGCTGAGATGGAGAAGAGGCTGCTGGGATTGATGAGAAGGCTGTAGCTGATTGGTTTCTTCTGGAAGGACACGGCAGGCGTGACTAGGAAGCTGTGGAGACACGGAAGAATGGTCCATTGACTGAATCTGCATTACATGCTGGGGTAACATAGAGCAACATAGGGGTAACATGTTTATGTATTTTTTGATAAAACACATCATCCAATCGTTCTTATGGTGTGGAGTATAGAATTCAGATTTGGCCTTATCCACTGTAGGAATTTAACAACTCAGAACCTGAGCTGAAGACATCTGTATTGCTTTTAAACTGTCATTAAAATTCAACAAATTGTATGAGGTTGGAGGGAATGAATGGAACCAGCACCAGCCCAGGTCTAACTCCACTGACAGGCTCTCTATTAGTGATGGGTTCCTCCCTAGGGACAGGTCGACTCTCCCCAAACATTACTGGAAATGTTGTAAATAAGTGGTGTTCCATAAATGTCGGGGGGAAAAAAACACAAATGCTAATCTCACAATAACAGTATCACCTGTATCTGAACTCACTTCCTTTGCAGTGTAGTCCTTTTCACATGTCCTGCATTATTAAATGCAGTGCTTGCCGTGTTGCAAACCAGCTGTTGCACTCTGGGAGTAGGCCCGTCTGAAACTTTTTTTTTAGCACCACCTCCTGAGCAGGGCTGACAATGGCTACATATTCATTTTAAGGCTGTTAAGCCCCTGTGGCGGAACAGGTTAAATAAAGTTTAGTGGAGCAGATGCGATTAGAGATGAGTAGATTTGTGTTCAGCAAGACCCAGAAAACTCCAACCGGGGTTAACGGCAACACACTGTGTTCCGCTGGTGTGCAATTCATTAGTATAGACTCTTCATACAGGTGGCGCAACATGCTGAGCTGAGTTGGTGCTGGTTGCTTATTGGAAGTAATATTTAACCTCCACACGATTTTACCCATGAAACCAATATAAACAACACAATATCTACTTCATTGGTATGCCAAATGTGTCCGTCAAATTAAATAAGCTGGAGCAGATAATGAGACAAATCTCCAAGGACATTTGTCATAGCTGTACCACTCTAATCATACCTGAGGCTGTGTGTGTGTGTGTGTGTGTGTGTGTGTGTGTGTGTGTGTGTGTGTGTGTGTGTGTGTGTGTGTGTGTGTGTGTGTGTGTGTGTGTGTGTGTTGTGTGTGTGTGTGTGTGTGTGTGTGTGTGTGTGTGTGTGGTGTGTGTGTGGTGTGTGTGTGTGTGTTGTGAGTGTGTGTATAAAAATCAATATTAGAATGCAGTGCTTTTACAATTTAGCTGCATGGGGTATCATACATGCTCAAGGCTAAATGTGCCATGTTTATAATTCAAAAAATATATGTTGCGGTCTGTAAAACATCACAAAGTGTTAGTATAACCAGCGAAAGGACTAAATGGGAGAACATTAAATGTCTATGATTAATTCATAGTCTATCTTTTTGAACACATGAGCAATATAAAGTAAGTGAGGACATCTTTGAAAAGTGAGGACATTTAGCCTGGTCCTTACTTCTTAAAAGGCCTGTTTGAGGGTTAACAAAGATAGAAATACAAGGATGTGTGTGTATGTAAACTCACGGCTGTCCTTCGGGGGTGTTCTCCGGTATGGCGAATGTAAATGAAGTGTTAGTGAACTGTGGCGGCCGGCGTCCAGCCACAACAGAGATGACAGCAGGAGCGCTGCGGCTGCCCAGCCGGTCTGCAGCCACCACCGTCAGCAGGTACTCCCTGTCCCGCTGCAGGGAAGCCCTGTAGTCTGCACCTGGCCACTCTTCCTGTCCACTTCAAACCGACCATCACCACCTGCAGAGAAAAGACGTGTTTGCTTATATTATTGAAAGTCACCTTTTATGCAAAATTTACTTTTTTAATGGTTTCTCAACATTAAAGGTTAACTATGCAACATTATAGAGTCACACAAAAGTAATCCGACTCAATTATCACTTCTGCCCCACTAGAATGTGTGCCGGTGTGTTTACCTGCACGAGCAGGGGCGAATGCACCGACACCAGAGGGGTATACTACGAAGCGAGATTAAGGGCTGAGCGAGCTCTGTTGAGTCTAAAGCTGTCTAAAGCCCAGAATTTTCAGTATCACGAAAGGTGGCTCTCTTTCTACCTGGCTAGATCACCGTGGTAACATGG
Organism: Ammodytes dubius; assembly: GCA_026122265.1. Taxonomy (NCBI): domain Eukaryota; kingdom Metazoa; phylum Chordata; class Actinopteri; order Uranoscopiformes; family Ammodytidae; genus Ammodytes; species Ammodytes dubius. The sequence goes on along the minus strand of CM047505.1, from coordinate 5,109,767 downwards.
CTGCACGCTAACCTGCTCAGAGCAGTTTTTGTTCCAGAGTTTGAGCTTAAATTCGGCTTAGAGCGCTGCCCTTCAAGGAACTACACATTTAGAAATCAGCGGACCTGACAATATTGTCTAGCGCTATTTCTCACTGAGGAAACTGTTACATCTAAATTTATTGATCAGTAAGTTAATGAACGAAACGAAGCCGTGACATTAGGCTTACAGCAGAGTGAACTGTAACATCGCGCTGGGGCTTTTTGCCACATGCATACAGTTATTGAAAATGTAAAATAGCCACACCTATGCCTACTGTATGCAGCGCCACTCTATGCTCTCACCTCAAATGATTTACCTGGCGATCTACACACTGGGTCTTAATAAAGCGTTTATAAAATCACAGTTTGCAACATTATTCACTGTAGGCTTCTTTCTTTTCATAAGTAGCGATTACAGTTGGACGTGACAGTGACAGCTGTTACAGTTCGGACATCGTTGCAGACTCGCAGTTAAGCTTCTCACAGTTCATATTTGTCCTCCAGACTACAGGTTTTTTAATGTAGCCTATGCCTATGTATTTGTAAGATTCAAATAAAAGGCTAATAGTCTAAATCAAAATTGTATTACATTATGATGTGGCCCAAAACTAAATGATTTTCATAGGCTATTCATTTGGGGACAGTGTCAGACTTAAATTAGGCTACATTCTTAAGTATGGGACTATAGGCGTAGTGCTATAAATATAGCAAAGTACCTATATATAGCCTATTAGGCTAAATGGTATAGTGTTTAAATCCGAGTTCAACGTTTCATTGTTTTATAATGTCACGTTACGCACTGCGAGAACGATCGCAAGATAAATAAATAATTTCCATGCTGGCAGCATTCCACTCTCCTAGCCTATTTGCAGTAAGAGTTTTTTTCGGCTCTCTGTTTTCTGCTGTAATAATTCAGACTGACAAACTCTTCCTCTTGAATGAAGTTGGCGACACACTTTTGTTTTACCTCAGCTGCTCACAATCAGTCCGTTTGTGCTAAGTTAGCGGCACAAGATCAGTCCAGTATGTGCGGAAGCAGAGTCAAATGACGGTCAAACGCCCCCTCTCATGGGACGCTCACAGAGCCTGAAGCCGAAACCCTCGTTCAAACATAAGAGGTTGATAACTGCCTTCGTGATACCGGTTAGCTCTGAGCGAGGGTATGTGTTATGTTGAACCAGATCAAAAAAGAGAGCCGGGCTCTGTTGAGTTTGCTTCGTAGTATACCCCTCAGGCTGAGAGAGAGAGGACACCATATCAGTGTGTTAGCCACTGAGCTAACAAGAGCTAACCCGACAAGGAAGTGGATAGGCTTCAACTCTGGGCCCCACAGAGCAGGGAGGAGCTTGGGTGGAACTTAGACCTGAGTCTTCTGTTTACAAAACAATACCAACAAATGATACTATCTAAAATACAGCCAGAGAGAGGAAGGACTGTGCAGATAAACACACACATATTATAGTGGGGTAGAAGTGATCTTTGGGATTTATGTGTGACTCTATAATTCATGTTTTCATTAAAATGTTGCATAGTATGCCTTTAGTATAGGTCCCCAGTGTGACTTCCCCCTTCCAAAGTAGTACCCCTATGATGTCACATAAGGGGAGAAGCCATGCCCCCTCATTATCAACCTATTTAGCACTTCCTCTACCTGTGATAAGCACACCTCCTTACTGGCAATAAGATCTGGGAGTGAGATTAGGGGCCAATCAGAGCAGACATGTGTTTTTGGAAGGCTAGGCTTATAGTCAACGGTTCTAAAACAGAGCGTTTTCAGACAGAGGCCAAAAAGAAGAGATTCAGTAATGTGAGAAATGTCTGTATTAGAAACACAAATTGCAATTTTGAACCTGAAAATGAGCATTAAACCTTTAATATAACTTGTTTCCAAATCCAGAACGTATGTTGTGTGTTAATTTCGCATTTCCGTATCTGCAACACATTCAACAGGAAGGCCATATTCAGCATCTGCTTTGTTCAATAATGGGATTCGTTGGACAATTTGTGAGGGATCAAAAGATCAAAGACTAGATACTAAGTAAAAACAACACACGGGTAATGGTAGAACATAAAAGGTACTCAAAGGCAGGTTCAAAACAGGCTTTTGTATAATTGATAACCCAACACACTGGTTATGCAAATTACAACTGAATTAGTCATTTAAAAGAAAAACATCCAGAAAGACAGGCTGATTGTAGATACTGCAGCTGTAGATGTAATTCAATCACATACATTTGCTTAATAATTATTATAATACAAATAATAATGGTAGGATATTCGGTCACTACAAGAATAAACAGACAAACGAATGTAATGCAGTATGCCACAATGCTCGAATTTCTGCATCGACCTTTTCTTCCATGCATATTTCGTGGTCTCATAAAGAGAAGGCTTTCAGCATAAAATGAAAAAATAAAGAGACACATTACAACCCCTGGACACATGACAGCCTTCTAATGTTACAGCTCAGAGCCAACCAGTGCATAAGACTGCAAGGCAAGAGGCTGTGTAAATAATGCTGTCTTCAAGGGCTGTCAAGAAATATTTAAAATGCATGCTGAACATGCGCCAATAAAGTGATAAATGCAAGTGGACAGTCAGTTTGCTATGTTGTTGAAATTTGAAATGCAAATATCAGAGACAAAATGTATAAACTGTATGTAAGATAACAGGGTATAATCCAAACTAATAATAATATAGTAATATAGTATAGTATAGTAATAGTAATCATTTTTGACTCTGCATAAACCTCTATGGGATGCCTTCTATCACACAATCCTGCATTTACAAAACAATTTAATCATTATCAATTCTCACAAGTGAAAAGTTTATAGTCTAGAAACAAATAATCAAAGTTGATTGTGTTCATGTCATGGGTTGAGACCTTCTCTTTATATGCAGAGGTTTAACAGATTTAGAAAATTGGCATACAAATTCATTACATGGCCGACAACAACAAAAGCAATTCGTTTTCCTAGTTGAAAAACAAATGACCTTACACTCGAAAATAGCCACGTGTGCATGAAACACTTAACTGGCTCGGCAGAGGCCCAACGAGCAATAGAAACAGACTTGATTGTGCCTTATGGAGAACATTTAGAAACAGTAGGGACTTGTGAATTAGTCCAACTATATGACTGGTTTTTAAATACTGGGAGTTAGCTGGAAGGTTGAGCTTGGAGGGTCATTATCTGGTAACCATCTGGACTGGGTTTCCTAGGCAACGTAATGGACTACCCTTCCAGGAGTTTCCCTCACCCAAGGTCTTCTTCCTTTGGTTTGGTCTGCTGCAGCAGCCAACATGCTTTACTTCACTCATCCACACACTTCTTACATCACGGATGTCTCCGTTTCTTACACACTCCACCCGTCAATTTAAACGTTTAATTGTTTGATTCAAATTACTTTTTGACTGATGCATCTGTCTGTGTGGCCTGCCATGTACAGTATTGCAAGCCTAGAGTCAGGTAGGAACACCTCTGTATCATACACACCAATGATGAAACACTATTGACCCAGACACTGTTGATGTCATTCAGACACATTTTCTACAAAGGGAACACCTGTGGTAGAGGTCTTTCAATGGGTTCTGTATGGTGACTAGTAATCTCTAAAGGAGGCTGAAATGTTAAGGCTTCAATGATTCAAACCTCAGTGGTGGTGCCTTTCAGGTTGATACACATGGTGTCATTGAAGCAAAGGAGAAAGGCCGCAACTGTGAGGTTTTATTAGGACTTATTCAAGAGTCTGGATAGGCCAAGCCACTTACCCAGTGTGCTCAACACTGGGTTCCTGGAACTTAGCAACATACCCCAACATCAAGGTAAAGTTAGGAGTAAATGATCCTCTTTTGAAATATGATGTTGAACCACAGGACATACAGGAGAAAAAGGACAATTAACCTACCATCAGACAGGAAGTACTCCACTTCACCGTTGTTGCCTTCGTCTCCGTCCTCAGCGTACAGCTTGTAGACCAGAGAACCAGCGGGGGAATCAGGGGAAACCACAGCAAGGTACGGAGCAGGAACCATGCTCCATTCAGGGACATTGTCATTTACATCCGTCACAGTCAACTCCACTCTCACCAAATACCACTCTGGACCTGAGGAGAGATACAAAAAGGGAGAAGACTGCAGTTTAGAGAGGGATAATGTGTTGAATACATATGTACCATGTTTGATATGGTTGTTAAACAATAATTTTAAGTTAACACAACAATTTTTTTTTTGTTAACTTGCTAAGGATGCCATTTCCATATACCTACTACTAGTCAAGAAAAAGCCATCAGTGTTTCACTGTAATTGCCTTGACTGTGTTGGCCTGCCAAAGTCTAATTTCTGCTCTCTAATAATTAATTGGTTCATAATTAACCCTAAATATCTTAACAGTTCTCATAATAAAATCAAAAGGGCTGTGTTGTCCCATGTTGCATTGGAAAATAAATCTCATGCGGGGAGAGGTCCATCCACAGTCTTACAAAATCCTGTGGGAAACACTGGCCATTGTATGCATAACACACCAGTGCCAACAAGAAGAGGAAGAGAGCTGGGCCTGTTTCAGGTAGCTGGTTTTGAGGCAACCCGAGTTTGTTCGCTCTGAGTTGGTGGAAACTCTGGGTTTTCCGTTTCAGGTAGCAGGTTCAATGCAACCGAGAGTCAGTTACTGCGGCAACATACGCCGTGGTCTAACCTGCTGGATAGGTGGTTAGACCTACCCGAGTTTGTTTTCACTTTACGCTGCAGCTCCGACTGAAGAAAGAGTGTCACTGTCACACGCGTCCCTGTACAGTTTGAAGCAAAATCACTCTATAGAAATCTCCATCGGGATGTTTTTATCATTTCCTGATGATTTTAACGTTTGACAAATCATTTATCTGATCAGTAGCCTTGTTCTCAGCCCTCGGTCCGTTCATAGGCGGCCACCTTACACATCGTGACATGCTCTACATTCAGATTAATAAACCTATTTGTAGCCTATTGTATGTTTTTTAACGTCTGTGCCACTGAACAGATTTATGTCAGGTGGATTCATGTAACGCTGCGGCTGCACGCGATCGTTGTAGTTCAAGTGCGATCCTAAAGTCACAGACAAGCCTCGTTAAATAGCCTAATATGAATATAAAATGATATAATAATTTAAACTGTGATCACTTGAGGAAAATGGATCTGGTAATAAATCAATCAGGCTCTTCAATGGAAACTGTCACCTAATGTGTCTTGACGTTAATGTATTTCACTCCCCATTTAAAAGAAGCGACAGTCTGTTCTGTTTACTGCACAGTAGGCTTTAGGCACTGTAAGCAATGCTGTGCCGCGCCAGCTTTATTACTTTACAGCTGATATGCGTAACTTTTTAAATAGACTATGGCTTCTCATACGAAGCGAAATGATTATCTTGACAAAAAAATGTTTACTCTGTTTTTTTTCTGAATTGCCGAGGAGATTAGATCAGAGTTATGAGACAATATCCCGTTAATTATTCTCCATAGGCTACCATAAGCTCATTCGTTAATATTTCTAACTCTAGTGGGAGGAGCGGAGATTTCTTTTTTTCTTTTTTGAGAAGTGAGAAGTGGGAGGATCAATCATTTGTTTCTTCTGTTTCCATGGTGAATCATGTTATCAGCGATCCATTGACGATGGCTTTTATGCACACGCTCCACCCAGAGTGAACACGCTCAGAGTTGATTAACCCAACGCTGATCCACTGTTCTGAAACCGAAAACCCAGAGTTGCTTATCAACCCTGCGCTCTGAGTTAACCAACTCAGAGCGTATGATTAAACCCAGAGTATGTAAAACCAGCTACCTGAAACAGGCCCCTGTTCACACAGGTCTAAACCTTGGTGTTGTGTATGTAATATTTATGTCTGTCAGGAAGGCACAGCACTTAAGTAGCAGTTTGAGCTTAATCAATGTAAAGATTAGATTCAGACTTTATTTGTTACAAAGTACACAGTAATGTTATACTGTTGATCTGACAAAACAAGCAATTTCAAGATATCACTAAATTCCCCAGCAGGTTAAGGCATGGTGAAAAAGCCCTTTACACAATTCCAATGGAGAAATCAAGTGAAGTTAAGAAAAACAGACATGTTGCAAATAAAACCAATTATTATATACAGTTTATTTATTTAAAGGTTCTCAGGGGAATTTCCAGTTTGTGTTAAGTCTTACACCCCCTTTAGACAAAAGCAGTAGTGCTTTCACTACGCCAGCTGTTGTTCCTGGCTGAGCCTACTAATGACAAAGGCGTGAGGAAAAACTATATAACAATAGCATTATTTGCACGTATGGTATTGTTTGCTGTTACATGTAATTTATGAACAGCACATGAAAAATGTAACTGTTTCAGAAATATTTAAAAGTTCATCGTAGCACCCTTTAATTGTATTATTTTTATCAATTTCCTTCCGCAAAAAACCTAGACCATAAGATAAATAAAATGCGTTAATATTGCTAAAGTCAAATAATACTTTTCTTCTAAACTGCTCTTCTTCAACTTCTATTCAACTTCTATTGAACCATAATCTTCCTCTACTTATCTTCTGTTTGTGCCATGTGGTTTCAAAAAGAATCTGAGGGGGAAGCCATCTCTGCATCTCAGCTAGTAATTATAATCAGTGATGCACTATCGGCACCCATAGTAAACACCAATCTTGATAATGGCAAAAACACTGAGGTCCCACAAAGACCTCATCCGTACACGCAACACACACACACACACACACACACACACACACACACACACACACACACACACACACACACACACACACACACACACACTCTAAGGCCAGAATACGATGCTTTACAGCAGTGTTTGCTGGGTGCAGCAGTGATGGACAGTGGAGTAATTTCAAAGTTGAAGCCAGAGGATTGCGCTTAGTTTAGTTAGTTTTCATACCGGTTGACAAGAAATAGCTGATTCGTATTGGGATTGGTTATATAACTAAATAGTAGCTGTACTAAAACTATTTTAAACCTATTTACGGATCGCTTTACAGCAAGTCGAGATCATGAATCTGCATATTAAATTCTCAGGCTGTAACAACAAATACAGGTAATGAAATGAGATAATGTCTTCCGTGTATATTTCCATACTGAAGGTGCATTCAAGTAACAGAGAGCAAAGCAAGAACAGGCAGAAATAAAATGGAGTTGAGTGATTGGTTGTCAGAAGTTAATTGAATGTCATGAACAGGATAAAGAGTGAAACACAAAGACTGAAAACCCTGCCGTTGTTATAGAAACTGCAGAACAACAAAAAGTGGAAGATGGGACGATTAAGGAGAGGAAAAGAAGAGAAAACAATGAACAAACAATTGCATAAATCAATGGTATTAGGGAGGAAAGGGAGCGAGAGAACATTGGAAAAAAAGCGGACATCAAAACTAGACAGAAGAGCAAAATTAACCAACACACAAGGAAATATCGCAATGCACTCTACTCTAGGGTTCAATAAACATATTTGTTGTGATCTCCCTCTCTCTCTTTCTCTCAGTTTCCCTCCCTCCCAGTGGTCGTAACAGATTCAGAATTAATTGGCAGAAGGACAATGCAGCTTTGGGGAAGTAGGGACGGCATTACCTAGATAATAAATCACTGGGCAAAAATACACAGCGCTATGCCAAATGCATCTTAGACATACACAAACACATGCAGGCGCAAGCACAAAACACACACACACACACACACACACATACACACAGAGACACCTTCCTCACTAATAATGATCATCAGTGGATTAGTGGCTAATGAAGAACCATAGGGAGATAGGGCCTGGTGCAGTTGCCATCCCTCAACACCAAAAAAATCTCACTGGATCTAATGACATGTTGAAATCACTAGAAAATGTGGAACCTGCAATAACTATTAGTGCTAAAGAAGGCTTTTTTTCCCCATGCCAACTAACCTCATTTGCTCCAGTGGGTTGCAAGTCCAAGCATGTGCATTTTTCTCTAAAAACTATATTTTGTTCTCAGAGCGCATGCATTATGAATTCCTGAATCCTTATGTAATGGTTGCTGCCAATTCAACTGTTGAGATCTGGAAATAAATGACCACAGACATTTTCACAACATTTTGACAAGAAATGTTGTATTAAAAAGCACACGTAGAAATGTTATTACTCATATTAGGCTTTAACACGTTTGTCTTGTCAACTTTAGTTTCAGCATGGTATCAGTATCAATCGGTATCATTTGAATATGATGTTGATTGTTAAAAAATTACTAATAACAATATATTGGCAACAACTTAAACATACTGTAACATGATTTTTGCATTAACTTGTGTATATCAACATATATAATTTAGACTTCAAGTGCAATATCACTTCATTTTCAAAATCACTTTCCATTTCATGTACAATATCACTGTTCAATGTTCACCTGGTGCAATACCACTGTGTTTTGTATACTTAATAAGTCATATTAAATATAACATATCAGTTGGTCAACTGACTTTTGTACACTAGTTTACCTATTTTACTGAAGCACTAGCCAATGTACCGGCCCAGCTGATTAACCTGTTGAGTTTATTATCCCGTAAATAGCAAAGCTCATTTCAACTCATTCCTTATAATATTAGTTGCCCTTATCTCAAGATCACAAGTTAATTAAATCTTTATCATGAGAAAACAAGCTCTGTTTTTCTAGAGATCTCAGGATAATAAACATAAGAGCAGACAAGTGTTTGTGGTAAAGAGGGGATTATCGCGTTATCTCCAGATACTGCTCCTTTTCTCCTGATAACCATTTTATTATCGTAATCCCATGTTAACAGCCAAAATATTGTAAGTAATGATTCTTAAAAAGATTTGTTATCACAAGATATTTAAATTATGAACACAGGGTAACTATCAATAACAAAGTAGGAGCATACGGCCATTCTCAGTTTCCGTAGGAATTGTTTTGCAGAAGGCCAGATATTTCAAATATTACACCTATTACTTAAAAAGTACACATCTTAAATGCATCATCATATTAAGGATGCACAGTACATCATGTAAATCTCAGCAAACTGTCAGAGTAAACGGGACGTAGGTAGAGGTCAACTTGCTAGATGGACAAATACATGTCCTATTACTGCTTCTGTCCCTGTCAGACAAGAACACAGTTGTGAGTCATAAGATTTCTTAATTAAAGAGCATAGGAACATCACTGGCCGGATTGGCTTTTTCAAGTATGGATGTAAGTGATCTCTCCTTCCCACTCTCTACATATGTTCTAGCCTACATTGTGCTGACAGGAGTGAAGGCATATTGTGGAGCTCCTAACTTCACTGCATCCCTTCTTTGTGGCGTTGCCATGTAGCACAACCTATTACAATCTTTTAGGCTCGGAAGTAAAGAGTTTTTCATTATATCTGACAACAGTTGCACTGAGTGGCATTGTGCACATATGTGTGTGTGTATCCTCTATATGCACTCACAAAACAGAAGAAAAAAATACAAAGGCAAGTAAAGGGAATAAAGAAATAGAATGAGGGAGAAAAGGAAAAGGGCAAGGAGAACAAGAGAGGGATAGAGAGAGAGGTGAATAATGCCAGTTAATTAAATGTCTTCTGTGAGGATTACAAAGCGCTATTTGGCCCTGACTGGTAACTGTTCCATCCATAATCTGTTAAAATGGGAAGCTGCCGCCGTCCTAGGGACTTTATTTTCCTATTCTTTCATATAAATGCCAATTAAACTGAGGGATAGGAGAGAGCGAGAGAAAGAGAGAGCGAGAGATGTCAAGCTTTAGTTCTAATTGCAAATGATACAAATGGTTAGCCAGTAGTTTTGCTGCTTATTCTTCCGGCACAGCTACTCATAATTGAAACTTTTCACACCCACTGCCAATTTTGTGCTCAAAGACACACACACACAAACACACACATACACACACACACACACACACACACACACACACACACACACACACACACACAGACAGAAGTGCAACAGCTAATTAAAACATTTTTGGTATACTGGCTAGGGGTGCACAGTCTCAATAGAAATCGATATATCAATTAGTTGTTACATTAACATCAGCAGCAAATTATCAAATTAGGTTTCTGCTGCACTTATCACAACTTGTAAATGAGCAGCACACAAGACATGTAATATAAAAGACAATTAAGTAAAACCTGACTGTAGTTCCCCTCAGCTCTAAAGAACATTTGATCAGCCGTTAAACTCCCAGCCCAAGGCCAGCAGCGGCAGTGCCGAGAATGGATTTAACACTCCCAAACCTTCATGTCCCTTGTTGGCACAAGTTGAGAAACTTCACAGAGAAATTGTAAAACATATGTTAACATTATTTAAAGAATGACCCAGAGAGGAACTGAAAAATGTCCACTGTTAGCTAGGTGGTACCCTTTTCACAAATGTGTTACGATGCCAAAGTCCACTGTTACACCAGTGTGCAAGTGCACTCACACACACGTACACTCATATGGAAACAAGACATTCAAGACATGTAATATAAAAGACAATTAAGTAAAACCTAACTCTCTAGCTCTAAATAACATATTTTTTCTTTCAACTTATTGTTTTGTTTTCATGGCCTCCATGTTCACTGTTATATTTCTTCCATCAGTGCTGTTTCCACACTCAGCAGACAATGGGTGAAACCTCTCTGATAAATCCACTGTACACTAATGGCTCATCAAAAAAAGCTAACGGACAAATTAAGCTACTATGACAGTCTTTGGTACCAAAGTACATTTGTCTTTATTTTGTTTAGTTTTGTATTCACTGCCCACACATCTTTTCACATTTTGTTCTTCCTCATCTGCAATTTAAGCTTTCAAGAGATTTCAAAAGGCAGACAAGAGTCTGAATGAAATAAATAAGACTTACAGTTACTGGCAGAGATGCAGTATTAGCCTTTCAAAGCCAATACTTAGTCCATCCCTTCCTGAGATTTACTGCACTTACCATCTGGATCTAAGACTGTCTTCCCAACCGTGATCACAGTTATTGTTTACATCCTCTACTTGATGCTCCGTTAAGAAGGTATTAGTCCTGATACCCTAGGTGACGCCAATGTCACGGCACAATGGAAAACAATGTGTCCCCTATTTAACAATCTACTAATTACTGAAGCCTTACTTAACTAAGAACAGTCTTCTTCAGGTCACTATGTGTGTATGCGTGTGAGTTCAATTTACAGTTCAGCTGAGGTAATCTCTATGATCTTTATCTTTACAGAGTCCTATTAATGTGTGCTGGGATTCAGTAGGGATTATAACATTCTGTCTCCTGTCTCACTCCCTGCGTGACCGTTCAGAGCAAAGCACAGTTTTTTGAAAACAAGTTTTAAAAGCAGCAGCTGTTCAGACAGTGTCAAGTGCTTGGAGGGAGGCTGACTGCTGCAATAGCCAATGGTCTCAACCAGTTTAAGCTGAATATCTCTTAAATTTTGCCAACAGCAATATGTCAACTGACAGGGAACATTTTAACCGTAGGCCCTCACCAAAGCTGTGCTCTGGTTCTTACCCTAAATCAGAATGTTCCTTCTTAATTAACAAAGTTCTGCCTTGTTGTTTATCTAGTTGATGAACACCAAATTTATCTTGCTTGATTTGCAAAAAAACTAAAAACATTTCTACAAATAAATACAGCAAGACCACATCTCCACTATGCAACCACAGGAAAAAGTAACTGAAATTATAATGAAAAATCTATGTTAGATCTTACCCGATAAACAGATCATATTTAAGCACTTGCAAAATTATATTCCTTTTATTTTGAAAATTATAGTGTACGTGGTGAATTTTGTTTTCAATGTTATAAGTGTATCTCATGCTATTACACAACATGGTCAAAGATAAACATCTATTGAATAATGAATCATGCAATAATCTCAAACGCTGTCATCAACTTAATCTATTGCATGCCTCAAACACACACAGTCAGAGAAATGAGATTACAAACCCCTGAGCTACACATGTTATATCTCCGAGAGCTGCGGTTTTTAATTAAGCCTAGCCCTTTAATAGAACCTTAATTAAATACCAAACATGTCCAGTGCTCCCCATCACTCCGCACAAATCTGCTTCACCCTCTTGTCACTAGGTCAACCACTTCATTAAACAGAACTCAAACACGATGGAGACCCACACAGCTGTCTCTGTGAATGCACTATGGTGGTGAAGAAAACAAATGTGTCGTGTGATTTCTTATTACTTTTTTGGTCAAACTAGCAACAGAACAGTAATAGGGAAGATGAGCTAGACATAGTCTTCATATTCTCTCTTTGTTACTGATTCTTCTGTCAAGCTCCATCTGCTGATTATGGTAAATGGGAATTAATTGTTTCATCTCTCATCTGCTCTGTGTTCCAGCAGTTGCAGAAGGCTGGTAGAGGAGGCCAAGAGTCTCTGAGATAATGAGACATAAAACCATGATAGATCTGGCAACCTGCGTGTTCAGGTTCACTGGGAAATGGCAGTGGCAAGCCAGCGTGCTCTATGAATATATGGACTCCAGTCCACAACCCTGAGGCTGGCTCAGACCCAGCTGTGAGAGAAAAGAAAAACAGAGGGAGCAGAGGAAATAAAGAACAGAGGAGGAAAACTATGAGAGAAAAGGAAGTAAGAGGAAGATAAGAGATACAATTATATTTGAGTTGTTGCGTGTGTTGTGTGTGTGTGTGTGTGGTGTGTGTGTGTGTGTGTGTATGTGTGTGTGTGTGTGTGTGTGTGTGTGTGTGTGTGTGTGTGTGTGTGTGTGTGTGTGTTTTGTTGTGTGCATATACTGTATATGTAAATGAGAGAATTGCCATTACGCCAACTTTCCCTAGGCCTTCCCTATGTTTCCATTAAAGTAGTAATGCATTAGGGTCGGACAGTGGAACATTCAGTTCACACATACACACACACACACACTAACAACAGAAGAAAAACATGAAGTACATCTCACTGGACGCGTGTGGCGCAGTGAGTAGAGCGCCACATTATTTTCGTTAGATAAGTATTTGCCTGGGTGCATTGGCTGGAGTGAAGTGCACCGTTAGTAGCAGTTGTCCTTAAACAAGGCTGAGGTGGATGTGGGGGCAGCGTCAAGTGAAACACCGTGACTCCTACCTTGACTTTCTTTCCACAGCACCATAAAGCCAACAAACAGCACGGCGTGAAAGCAGCTAAACGGATTATTAACCCGATTATTAACGAGCAGGCGTGAGAGGATTAGCCGTGTTGCTTTGAAGTCAATCCTAGGAATGAGAAATTGACTTGGAAAGCTCTACCTCTCTCTGTTCTCTCCCTCGCTCTCTCTTTGCTTTCAACCCTTTTCTATTTCACCAATAAAAGTGTTTTTTTTTTCATGGAGCAAACCCTCATCTTAGCAGCAGACTTAGAAGTGTGTGAGCTGTTTAAAATAGAATAAATGGCCTATGTAGATGGAAAGTTTTCTTTTATAGAACTCATGTTGTGCTCTTTCTACCTTTATTTCATTACATTTTCGGTCAATCCAGCTACTTTGATTGGACGGAAAGGTGAATTCAAGGACAGTTCAGACTGAATGGCCCATGCACACGTGAAGTCAGCAAGATCATAAGGGATGTGAATACACTGTGCCAAAAACACAAGTGTTAATAGGTGTTATTCAATACAAGAACATCCCAGAACATAGTGTTCATAGTTTTTTCAAATCATAGCTTGCCTAGAGCAACATTCAGTAAGTATTCTCAACATTCGTCATTTGGAGCAATTATCTGACTGAATAGTGTTGTAGACTTCCTGTGCTTCAAACTGATGAGTTATGCAGTTAATTTGTTTTCACTTATCACTAATTTTTTTCTCCTCTTCAGTGAGACAATATGTGAGAAAGTTATCCTCCCTAAGCAACATGGTCTTTTTACAGCGTATCCATGTCACTAATTAGACCCATCATCTTAAGTTATTGAAGTTTTACAAAGCCCTGTTCTCATTAGCCAACATTGACGCTGACGTTTTTGAATGTGGCTGCGAATATGTGTGTGTACGTGAGAGTGTGAATGTGTTTGTGTTTGTTCCAGGGGCAACATGCAGTGTTTGTAGGTCATCCTAATCACCTCCCACACTGAAGCTTGGGGGCCCTATGTTGACCATATCTGTCTGAGGAGGGAGACATCAACCAGGAATCAAAGTTATACAAGGTTAGCAGGGTCACCACACACTAGGGGTGGGAAAAAAAATCGATTTTCCGATTAATATCGATTCTCTCTCAAACGATTCTGAATCGATTCAGAAAAGTTAATAATCGATTTTTTATTTTTTTTTTAATAATTTTTTTATTTTATTTTTTTTAATACTAATACTTCCTGCGCCATTGCGCATGCACACCACACATGTGCAAGTTGTTTCCAAAGTGGCTTCAAAAGGGCTGAGAGCAGCAAACCCATGACCTGCACCGGCTTTATCTCTGTTTACGTTTTTGTATGAGAGCTGAATTCCAAGCCATACTTTTTGTACAATGTGTTGAAATGACATAGAAAATAATAGATAATAGAATAGAAATCCTATGGAAACATGATTTAAGAGATGAGAAATAAAATAAAACTGAATCGGTTTAGTTTTTACATACTTCCATATTGTGTTGAAAGCTGCATTGATTATTGCACTGTTCATAGAAAGTCTATTTGTGACAAGAAAAGCTTTTTCTCTAGTACAATATTAGAGAAGGCAATTCATCTGTTGATTGTCTTTAATGATCATCACTAAAGTAGGAAGTGATTAGCAAACTCTGAGTAGCAAACTCAGATGTGTATATAAATATATTTTTGAAATTCACACATGGGTATGTACATAAAAAATGTTTTGCATTGAGATGCATTGAAAATCGATTTTGAATCGAATCGTTGACCTCTGAATTGGAATCGAATCGAATCGTGAGGTGCCAAGAGATTCCCACCCCTACCACACACCGTCAAACACTTCACACAGCTTTAATAGAACGTACAACACTAAATGAACACAAACAAGTTTTGAGGTTTAACTAACTAACTAACTAACTAACTAACTAACTAACCAACTAATGTTTTAGTTGGGAAAATAGTGACGTCACATACGTTCACCAATCAGAAACATATGCTATGGCAAATATGGCGCTTGCCTTGTGTCAATCAAATGTGATCAAACCAGACCCACACGGTTATGAAGAAGCCAATCAGCAGTTTTCATAATAAAAAATGCCTTGGTTTAATGGTCCATTGCAGTGTGCGTTAGAACACATAATAAAGACATGAGTTTCCATAAAAATGTTAATTGGTCTTAATTCTACATGGGAGAAAGATACAACTGAAAGTAAATGAAGGCCAGAAGGGATTAATGAGTTTTTGCATTAAGATCCAGGTTATTTTTTCTAATCAGTGTAATATGCATTTCAGACAGTAAGTAATATGCACAGCTGAGGCTCATAAATCAATATATTGTATCATTGAGTTCTCAGTTCAGTTGCTGAAGAAGGTCAATCCTAGTTTATACTAATTAGATGTGAGATGAGCCCATGTGAACTAAATGCTCAGGGTTTGATGTAACTGTAACACAGAGATTCATCTCACTGCGCTGCATTCTCAACACATCTTCAGTCCAGTGCTATTGGAGATTAAAGTGCCGGGCTATTGTGTCAACCTGGCACATGGGAAAGTGGATAAGTGAGTCTAAAGTCCACTTCAGCTTAGCTCTCCCTGCTGTGATCCAAGATTAACCACCTTGCAGAGTTAAGACTATTTTAGAATGTAACCCACTTAACCCTATAGGCTCACTTTCAGGAAAGGGGAGGCTTATATAGCAGCCTTAAGCCACCCAGGAAGAATGCTGTGTGAATTAACAATGTGACTGGTGCTTACCTGGTTAAGACCCCCACCAGAATATAGTGTCATCTTTTTAAATTTCATCCCATCATTAAGAAACATTTTATGGTAGACTTTTTTGGGAATGTAAAATGCTTACAATGGGAAACCCAAATAAGCTACCAAAAGATTTTTGGAGGGGGCTCATTAACATTACTCATACAGTATACAAAGAAAATAAACAGACATTAAACAAAATTCCTATATAGTCAACTATTTGACAAGCCCAATTTGACTGCCAATCTCACAGTCATTCTATTCTGGCTATATGAGCGTGCTGAATGTCTGACTTTACATTGAATTGCTATGTTTCTCCCAATAAATCATGATAAATTGCCTATTGTGGTATAAGTATCAGCCTATTTTACTGTTGATGAAAATTGCATACTCAGTCATTGTACTCCAGAAAACATGGTCAAAATCAGCCAATATCTACTCACCATCCATCAGCTGTCCGTAGTGCGTGCACACTGAAAAAAGTTGTGTTTTTTTCTACACAGCTGCAGCTCTGTAAACAGCCAATCAGATTCTACTATGTACATCTTTAGTCGAGGACACCCTTTAATCACAATAGATGCTGTGATCCAACTCTTGCCTCTAGCATCCTCACCGAGGCTCTATGTCTGCATTCCAACAGTGTCTGGCCAGACTATAGATCTGCTGTGTCATAGTATCAGCAATGGCATCACTCAAATCATGACACTTTAAAAAACATACAAACCACATCTACATGCACGGCAGTAGGTCAATCTGCCTCTCCATCTGTATGGTTTGGAGCGATGTCGTGTTTGTGTCTCTGTGTGGAGTGATGTGAAATGGCAAGTCGTCAAGCTGACAATCCGCTGTGGGCGAGGAGTGTGTGTGTGTGTGTGTGTGTGGGTGGATCTTGTTGTGGTGCAGGCCAGTTAATGCTTGTTTGTTAGGGTGTGTACATGAGTTAGTACATTAAAGAGGATGTAAGGACATCAAGGTTTAGAGTTTTACACCAGTGCAAACCATAACCACTGGTACAGCTGGATTCGCTCGTCACAAAGCAAGTGTATTACGCAGTAAGAGGATGTGCCACAAAGCTGCTGAACATAATGGACAATATTCCCTGCATAAATTATTATAACCGGTAATGTAAAATATATTATAATTAAATTAAAATATTATTCTCCTGTAGTTAAAAGTGAGTGTAAACCGCTATTCATCTACACATTTTACTCAAATATGTAAATAACCTTTTTAGCTGCTGCAGTTACACTGAACATGTAATTTATACTATGTATATCAGTCTGAATCATGTACCTATCATGCTCTAATGGTTCTTCTGGGCTGGTGATTATCAGAAACTTGAGTTGTGTTTTAGAAGGGGACCTCTCATGTGGCATGTTTTATTTATAAAAGCCAGGGAGTGCTTTGTTCGCAATGTAATGTTATGGTCATGGGCACTTGTGTGTGCATGACCAATAAATAATGGAACGTAAAGTTCAAGAAAGTAGTTGGGTCTTACATAATATGAGCCAGCTAAATGACTGATGCTAGGAGAGAGAGTAGGATAAAACAACCAAGTAGGGTGTGCTGCGGGACTGGTTGTTGAGGACAGGATGGACAATGAATGATAACCCTTAATCATGACGTAATTTTGCCTTGAATAGCTTAGTGCTCAGTTGGCAACATAACAGAGGGATCAGAGTGTGAAGGCACAAGCACATGGTGAGTGCGAGTTGACCATAAAGGGAGTTAAGCTCATTGGGGTTCAAAGCATTCAGTTTATATGTGGCCTGTTAGCTGTTCAGCCTAGCCAATGAGATTTAGTGGTAACACAAAAATCCCTACACCTAAAACTACTTTTACCAGTGCTACCTGTGCTGACGATGATACAACTATCAGATACAATTAATGCATCATTCATGAGTTATTGTTTGTCGTTGTGCGCCACGTACACAAAATAGGAGGATTTATCTGCTGTGGGCGCAAGGCTCATTTAGTGGCTGATAAATAAGTCAACAAGATGATTTTAATTTGTTGGGAATGTAAAAATGACATGATGAATGTGTTGTGTTGATACATATAATACAGGGTAATACTACAAGATAACTGACCTGTCAAATTGAAAACAATGTAAACAGCTATAAATGATATGTAGTGTGCCACAAAAATATAGAATAGAAGAAATTATTCATTTGTGTTAAATCTTTTTTCCGTGAATCAACATACTGTGTTGGATATGCAGTCAAGTCTGAATAATGATAAGTCCAGCACGTAGTGAGGGTTTTTTCCAACATGAGATTTGAAGTTAAAAAGAGAAAAAATTTATCATTTAGTGGCAATAATTAATTTATATAAAAAATGTTCATGCATTCTCTGTAGACACCTATGCTAGGCCCCAGCATATAACCAACTTCCAAACATCAGGATTCTGCCTCTGTTCCAGGAATGCAATGAATGAATCAGTAGAAAGCTCCTTTGGCAGCAGCTGCATGAGCCTGGCTGTGAAGAGACTCTAAATGTCGCTGTCCATGGTGCTGAAGAAGTTGATTTCTTTTTTCAAATATCTGAGCTAGTTTAACTGGCTGTATGACATGCTGTATATTAAGAACATACATAAAGTAGAGAACATGAATGACACAGGTAGTAAAATGGATGCTTTTTATCTGCACATTAAGTACAATACATCAAATAAATGTAGCCTATAATGTTCAGTCATCAAAGCTTCTACCTGGCTGACGTTTATACCGCACACATTACTTTTTGAGAGTAGCTATGAAAAAAACGAGTGCATTTTGACTGATATGGCTGTTTTGAGGCGGACACTAAGCACAGCCATTTATCCTTTGAAGCACAAATTAAGAACTAGCCTCAATTCAGTCAGTGACAGTTCCTATTAGCTTTTGCAAAAGGAGGAACATCTACACATCATGCAAGTGTTTTCACTCTGTCAGGGACTGAACATTCTTATATCAGGACTCCATCAGTAACCAGACATTCTCTGCCAACGATGACGGACAACTGACTACAGACAGAACATATGGAAACAGATGAATTACAAAAAAGCATTTAAGCTATACAACACACAGACATGTATCTTGTTTACCAGATCCAAGGCCACCCTGACACATAAGGATACAATGAAATATAGGATGACACTGGCAAACTTATTCAACTTCCAAAATTCCGAACTTCTCTCTATCAAAGAGCTTTGCATTCATCAGTGTGACGGCTATGTTGCACATCAGTCCCGTCTGGGCAATGACACCCTAACATGACCGAGAGGAGGAAGCTGAGAGTAAAGAGGAGGATGGTAACAGACATTGACAGGTGTAAAACTGAAGACGGATAAATAATAAAGGGCTAGCTTTGAGACACAATCTTTTGAAGATTGTTATGCCTCCGCTCTTGTCCCAGGCGTTATGTTTTCAATTGTATGTCAGTCTGTCAAAGAAGAATTGTGAAATGATTAGCTGTTGAAGGTCAAAATAACTGTGACCTTACATAGTGTCAGATAGTAACCCGTATATTAACCTTGTACCATATTGTAGCTTCTTTAGAGATTACCCTCTTTAAAGCAATGCCTACCACCACTGGACTTTCACCGTTCAGCAATTGAATGCTTCACGGAGGCATATAACCACTAGGCGGTAGTTGTAAGCATTTTGATTTTGACCCTCAGTTTTTCTCTTTGTTCGGTTCTGGAAAAGGTCCATGCGTTCAGAGTTAATTCATTTCATTATACTTTGTGTGGGTCAAGTTATGTGTGATATTCTTAGACTGATGCATTTATGAAACAAGCCCCATGGCCAAGATTCAGAGCTATACGACCTCTGGAGAAGCTCCCTCCTGAGCCACTGTGACACCCTTTCTTTCATTCTGTCCTTGGACAAGTAAGTACCTCACACTCTTGAGATCAAGTCTAGAAGCAGACTGAGTGCTATACAGGTGACAACTATACGAAGCATTGATTTCACCTCCACCAAATTAATGATGAGAGAAATAACTGCTTCAAAGACATCATTCACCTCCCGTGGTTTGTAATCTACTCTCATCATCCCCCTCTCTCTCTCTCTCTCTCTCTCTCTCTCTCTCTCTCTCTCCTCTCTCTCTCTCTCTCTCTCTCTCTCTCTCTCTCTCTCTCTCTAACCTCAACACTTTCTCTCCATCTGTTGCTTTTTTATTTATGTCTTCAGCTCGCTCTCGGCTCTGGATAACTAATCCTGCAGCTTTGCAATCTAGTGACACAGATAAGAGGTTGAGTTTTTGTATAAGTGCATTATAACTTGTATCTTTGTAAATATCAGTTAGAGAGGATATTTTTGAATTTTGAAGACAGTGTTTGGTCATCACATGGCTGTTTGAGGGTTAAGACTTGGTTTCAGGGTTGAGGTAAGGATAAGGTTTAGGTGAACTACATAGGTCCCACCAGAGCGAAGGCATTCTGTCCACTTTCTCAGTATGCCTTTATATCAATAGGCCGAGTTATTGGGATCGATATGTGCTATCCTGAACTTGGTTGTGACTTCTCACTGTATGTTGCTATGACATTATGCATGCTTATGTGTGCCGATCAAGTTTGGTTGTGTCCAGTGGCGATTTTGGGTTGAAATTTCTGGTGGGGCCATGCAGGAAAATCTTAAAACGCAATCCAGAAATACCACATATTACTACCATCACAACAAAAACAAAGCAGCAAGTGACAGAGGGGACCAAAATTGCAGCTGAATAATGCCATCACTCAAACGCGAATCTGACGACATACATCAGGCTATTATATCAATAGCACCACCATAATCCACTAGACCTACATGAGCCCTGTGTTCATTAGCCTGAATCTGACCGAACCACATTATGGGCAGGAGCCTACAACCCGACAGGAATAAATTGGCTACAATTCCGAGTTTGATTGACAGAAAACTGTTCAGGTGAGAACGTATAGGCTAATGAGCGCAACGCGCAAGCATGTAGACTATTATTTAGCCTACCAAAAGTGTTAATAGAAAGAAAACACATTTAAACCTCCAAAAGACCTGCCCCTGCACGGCAGCCGAATAGTCGAATCTCTGGACTGAAAAGGCAGATCTGGCGGGGAGCGGCCGCTCGTAGATTCGCTCGGTCGAGGGGGCGACTGAGCCGGGCATCACTGGAGCTTCTCCCCGCGGGGAGAGCCAGCGAGTCGGGCAGGGCTGGAGCGGCTCTGCCCCCAGCTACGGCGCATGAAAATATTGCGACCGGGGAACATAGGACCATTTTTGGGAAAAACGAGAAACACAGGACCCTTTTTTTAGCCAACTAAATCGCACAGTAGACAGATACTCAACACGATTCATCATCATTTAATGAATGAATGAAACGTGACGTCAATTTACTGTAACAGTATTATTACGTTAGCTACGTAGCTAGCAAGATCTGCGCAGCTCCCGCCGTAAACCCCGCCCTTTCTACAAATCAGCCAATGAGAAGCGATTTGGGGCCCTAACCTTCGGGCCCCACTGTCGAAACTAAAGCGGGCGTTGCGCACGCGCATGCTCGCGCACCAGCTCCCCAGTCCACGGCTACACAGCAGCAGGGCCATCTCGGCTGGGCCCCACCGAGCGGAACAGACGAGACGGAGCAACAAACTAGTTCACACACAACTACTACACTACAAAAAGTAAGACAATTGCGTTCATCAAATTACAACTGTGGACATGTAATTCATTATTAACAATTAATTTATTATTAACTTGTGCTCAATTACATTTTTGACAAAAAAATTAAAATAAAAAGTTTATAATCCTGCCCTGCACGGCAGCGCCCTCTGGTGGGGCCGTGCCCCACCGGCCCCTAATGCAAAGACGCCACTGGTTGTGTCCCACTTTCCTGACAGGAAGCAGGCTGTGACAAGCTTGCAATTGCTATCATAAAAAAAGTATGATTTATTGGATTGAATGGGATTACTGTTCTACTAATCATTTTTGACACCTTCAGAATTGACAAATTAATTCAGTAAATTAACCTAAATTAAATATGTATTCAGTTCATTATCAACCTTGGCAGGTTGTCTGCTGTCAAATATTTTTCAAATAACCCTGGTTATCCATAATTTTTAAAGTTAATATGATCATTTAAGATGCAGATAAATAAAGGGTTCCACACAAAATGGCAATTTTCAGCTGTTGATAGACAGGCTTAGGGTGAGGGTAATAGCTATGGTAAACCATCTGTTAAAGCAAAACTACTGCTGGTTTGCCAGCGCTGGTAGGAAAGGGTTTGGAGATCCTTTGGGTCCTTACAAGCGTAGAGGTATGAGTGTGTGTGTGTGTGTGTGTGTGTGTGTGTGTGTGTGTGTGTGTGTGTGTGTGTGTGTGTGTGTGTGTGTGTGTGTGTGTGTGTGTGTGCGTGTGCGAGTGTGTGTGGGTGTGTGTGTGTGTGTGTGTGGGTGTGATTAACATTATGCACCATCATACATTTAAATGGTAGAGGCAGTGCCAAGTGCAAACACATACAAATCAGCACATAGTAAACACTTACACATACACAATAAGTCACTTGCTCTGAGTCCCCTAGGAGATGGCCATCGCTGTCAATTAGGATCATGCTGCACAGTGGCCAATGCATTCTCTACAGAAAACCATTGCACCTCTCCCACTCTTGCTTTCTTTTTATCTACCACTCTCATACACAAAAAGAAGAAAAAAACATACACATATTATGTATAGCAAAGCCTCATGGGAGACCGAGCCACTGACAGCCCATTACAATTCCACTGAGACTGAAGATAGTTTACAGTCCCTCTGAGGACATATGGATGCACATGCACATACACACTCACTTACGCACAGTCTACCATCCAATATACCCAGGAAGATGTGGAGCCTTTCTGTTTAGCACAGCGATACACCGGAGGCACTTTAATATATTTCAAATTGAATTGTGACAACAGTGCAGCTCTGGACACTGACAATAGAGGCCTGGTTATATATACTTACATTAAAGCTGCATTAAAACAAGTATATACTGATTCCCCATCATATAGGCTTGAAACACTGCACCAGCCTGCCACACATAACTGATATGGAACAGATTCATCAAACAGATATCTGGTTTCTGATGGCGTTGCAAATCAGGTCCAGCGTTCAGACTTAACATTTCTCCCTTATAGTGGAAGGCAGTGTTTGATTAGTTAATTTAGTCCACAATCTAGCCTTGTGAGACAAGCCATATGTCACAAGCCTAATCGTCAAACTCTGTGATTTCAAACGACTACAAGAACCAATAAGGGGCAGAAGGACAGAAAGTTGGGAGGGCCCGGTCTGACTGGAGGCTAGATTGAAGATTCCATTAACCAATCAGGGCTGACTTCCACAGACAGACAGGGCCGGGCTCCACCCCACTGAGAATGGAGAGGGTCCAGACTGATCTGCGGAAGAGAAATAGTGAAGCTCATAAGATCAGGCTGGTCTTGCCAGGCTGGTTTGCTGCCATTTAAAGCTGTTTCTTGATTCACTGTCATTATGCCTTAAATATTGTTTAAATGTGTTAGCATACCATATATCTTTATTTTCTTTTTCAGAACATGCTTTGTGGGTCTTATGTTATACAAGTCAATCCGAGTCAGTTCGGGATCCTTTTGAATCAGGCATCTTTAGCAATGCAACCTTGAATACTGTCATCCTCTAAGTGCAAAAAAAGTGAAGTCAGATCAAGCAGACAGGACATTTTATCTGATATAAACTGTGTGAAGTCACAACTATTCCCACATTAAGTATGTGGACATTTTGTAACACTCTGCTTTTCATTCTGTGTCCTGTACACACTGCTATTTCATGAAGGATGAAACACCACAAAATTCCATTGTTCTTTTTTTTATGATGATGGTTTTGTAGCTGTCATTAACATATTGATGCAAATATCAATACGCTGGAAGGACAATACATATAATTACACATGCATGGCTAGAACGTTATTAGGGGATATTGATATGTCAAAGTCTTCAATTCTTGGAAGTCAGTTCAGTTCTACAATTATGGATATGGATTATGCATACTTTATGTTGAATTAACCAACACTTAGAAGTAGATGTATTTAGCTGTACATACTGGCTTTCATAGCTGTATGTGTGTAATACAGAAGATCTTATTCCTGCTTGGCATGTCTGCCTGCCGCACCTCCTCCGGCGCCCATTTGGTCAGCTGCAGGGTCGTCAGCTGGAGCCACCGTTCACTGATGTTTCGCCCCCTAGCCAGTACATCTCCCGGTGGGGGGGCAGTGGCCAGATGGGGACGTCTCCCCGCCACTCCCTGCAGCTGACCTTATTGGGGTGTTTTTCCCCACGCACAATCCCTCCTCCGTAGCCACAACCAGTAGCTTGACTTCTCAGCTTCCTCTGCCAGCTCTTTGACTGCCCTCTGTAGCTTTGCTCCAGTCATCCCAACTGCTCGCAGAATTTGCACTGTTGATTTCCCTACGAAACCCCGGCATCCAACTTCAACTGGGTGGATGGTTGAAGCCCAGCCAGCCTCCCTGCATTCGGCTGCCAACTCCGAATATTTGAGCCGCTTGAGCTCGTTTGCTGCCGGGATCCCTTGCTCCCAAGGAACGGTGAGCTCGATGACAAAGACCTTCTTTACGGCTGGGGACCACATCAGGACGTCTGGTCTGAGATTTGTTTGGATAATCTCAGGTGGAAATACTAAGCGCTTCCCCAGGTCAACCCTCATTTCCCACGCATTTCCAGGGGTGAGCAGAGAGGCCTTTCCCTTAGCTGACTTCTGGCAGTTCTCTCCTGGCTTGACGAAGGGAATACTGTGTTGACGGTGCCTTGAGGAGTTGTTAGCGGCCACTCTGCTGATCTCCAGCAGCTCTGCAAGCTTCCGTAGCACCTGATTATGCCGCCACGTGTAGCGCCCCTGGGTCAGCGCAACCTTTGCACCCTGACAAGATGTGTTGGAGGCCTGCGCTTGTGTTGCTGCACAACGGGCAATTATCCTCACTCCCATACCACTGGGAGAGGTTGCGTGGACAAGGGAGTGTGTCGTACGCTGCCCGCATCAGGAAGCTCAGCCGTGCCTGAGGGGTCCGCCAGATGTCTGCCCAGCTGATGTTTCTGGTTGTGGTAGCCTCCCACCGCGTCCATGCTCCTTGCTTGCCCTGTGACACTGCCTTGATGTAGTATTGCTCCTTTTCCGTCTGCGTGATCTCCTCAACAACCATGGTCTTCCTCTGCTCCTTTGTGGCTTGAGACCAGAACTGCACAGGTTCTCCCCAGCCCAATCCTGCACGGTTGTTTTGCACCTTTCCCAGGACCTCTCTGTGCTGCAACCTGCTGATGGCTTGGTCAACCTCTGTGTGTGCCTGCCACTTTCGCCCTGTGCGGACATTCACCTCTGCACTTCTAATCAGCTGGTCCCTGGATTCCTTCAACTCGAGTACCAAACGGGTTTTCTCCTGCTTGTATCCGAGACTGATAGACTTGAATGGAAGTTCCAACGCATTCCTGCCAAACATACCTGCGTCAGAAAAGCAGCGAGGGAGGCCAAGCCATTTCCTGATGTAGCTGTTGGAGACGCCATCCATCTTTTTCACTGTTGATGATGGAATTTCGCAGATTTTCAGTGGCCACATTAAGCGATGGTAGAGTGTGTGTTGGTAGCACCACACTTTATACTTCCCCGGAAGTTGGCTGCTGTTGATCCTGGCCAGACCATCTGTTAGCTGCTTATGCACTGTTCTCCCCATTTGCCTGTCTGAGAGTTCCGCAGAGTACTCCCTCCCAAGGCTTCGAATTGGATGCTCTGCCAACCTCGGAATCTCCTGTCCTCCTACCGTGAACACCACACTGTCATTCCTTGTTCCTTTCCGAATTGAGAGGCTCCGAGACTTTGATGGCTTAATCTTCAGTCTTGCCCATGTTGTTAGTTCGTCAAGGCGGTTCAGGAGTCTTGTTGTACATGGGGCTGTTTGTAAAATGCTTGTTACATCATCCATGTAGCTTCTCAAGGCGGGCAGTCTCACTCCGGTTGCTGACCTCATGCCTCTTGCCACTTGCCTTGTTCCGATGAGGAGAATCTCGAAGACTGTGACGAAGAGTATCGGAGAGATGGAACATCCCATGGCAATGCCGACCTCCAATTGCTGCCATCCCGTCAAGAAGCCGTCGAGGGAGAAACACATATGGAGGCCGCTGAAATACCTGGATATGATCTTGATAACACAGGTTGGTGTGTGAAAAAACTCCAATGCGTATTCAATCAACTTGTGCGGGACTGATCCGTAGGCGTTTGCCAAGTCAAGCCAAACCACGTGTAGGTCGCCTTTCTCTCTCTTGGCACGCTGTATCTGCTCCCAGATGACGGAGGAGTGCTCTATGCAACCAGGAAAGCCTGGGAGACCTGCCTTTTGGCAACTGGTATCGATGTAATTGTTACCCTTGAGGAAGCTTGTCAATCTTCTCGCCAGCACAGAGAAAAAGATTTTACCTTCCACATTCAGTAATGCGATACTCCTGAACTGGCTTATCTCGGTAGAATTCTGCTCTTTGGGAATGAAGATCCCGACTGCTTGCTGCCATTCTGATGGGATGGTTTGGGTCTTCCATGCTGTCCTCATGAGCTTCCATACGATCTTTGCCACTTCGGGGCAGTACTTATAGACCTTGTACGGGAGCCCATTCGGTCCTGGAGCTGACGCTGATCTGGCCTTTTTGATGACTTCTCTGATCTCACTCAGCCTTGGGGGGGAGGTGTCGAAAGGTATGCTCGGTTGTGTTGGGCGCGGCACATACCCTGGGGAGCCAAGTGGTGTATCTTTGGCTGCATCTGAGTATTGCCCCTTTATATGTTGTTCGAGAGTTTCTTTGGATATGACAAGTGTGCCGCTTCTTTTCTCATCCAGCAACTTCCGTGCATACCTGAAAGGGTCCTTGAAGAAATCTCTTCTCTCCTTCTCTTTTCTTTTCCTCCTCCTCCTAATCCGGTCTGCCCTACGGAGCGTAGCAAGCTTTTTCTTTAGCTCATCCCACAGCACCTTCAGACCGGCTTTCTCCTCTGGGGCTGCTTTCCTCCAACTCTTGCGTAGCTGGCGTCGGTTGCGTACCAGCTCTTCAATGCATTTCTCCCTCCGTCCTTTACGCTGCGGGGCTGGGGCTTTCTTGGCGGTCACTTCTCCAAACATCCCTCTACATTCCTCATAAATGATGTTGCCGACCATGTTCAGTTTCCGATCCACATTGCCTCGCAGAGAATGCTCCAATACTTCACTTAGCTGTTGGTCAAGTCTGCCCCACTCCTCTTGATTGTTTGCCTTAGGCCACTTGATTTTGTTGCGCCGCTCTGGTTTTTTCAGGTTGCTTGCTGGTTGTACATCTGTAGGGGGGCTGACGTGGTCCTCGCTCTGGAGAGTTGGCTCCATCCCTAGGCTTGCAAGGTCTTCGGTTGACCTTCCAGCATCGTTGGGTCCTGTTGCACTATGGTTTTCTACCTGGCTTTGGGTCCCTTTCGTCTGACCTGCCGAAGCAGTGCGATGATGCTGGTCAGTGTTCCTTCCGCACTTCATCCTACCTTGATGTATATGCAAGCCTCTGAGCGAAGTCACTTTCTGCCACCCACATTTACACTTCTGGAGGGTCTTCTCGTTGTCCTTGTTCGTTCCGTTCGTTACCAATTGATCCGTCCTGTTAGGCCCATCTTCCATCCCGCCTCTCGGAGGGCCTTCGGGTTGTTTTCTCTTAATTCGTTTCGTAGTCAGTTAGAGGTGCTTCCCCTTGAGGAAGCTAGTGGGTAGGGTGACTAACCGCCCACTCCTGGTGCAGTCTCTCCCGCTGTCCTCCGGTCTTTCCCGGATGTCCACCAGTCTTCCCTGGACGCCAACTGCACTTTCACAGTAGTCACTGGTTCTCCAGATTTGTAAGTGTGTAATACAGAAGATCTTATTCCTGCTTGGCATGTCTGCCTGCCGCACCTCCTCCGGCGCCCATTTGGTCAGCTGCAGGGTCGTCAGCTGGAGCCACCGTTCACTGATGTTTCGCCCCCTAGCCAGTACATCTCCCGGTGGGGGGGCAGTGGCCAGATGGGGACGTCTCCCCGCCACTCCCTGCAGCTGACCTTATTGGGGTGTTTTTCCCCACGCACAATCCCTCCTCCGTAGCCACAACCAGTAGCTTGACTTCTCAGCTTCCTCTGCCAGCTCTTTGACTGCCCTCTGTAGCTTTGCTCCAGTCATCCCAACTGCTCGCAGAATTTGCACTGTTGATTTCCCTACGAAACCCCGGCATCCAACTTCAACTGGGTGGATGGTTGAAGCCCAGCCAGCCTCCCTGCATTCGGCTGCCAACTCCGAATATTTGAGCCGCTTGAGCTCGTTTGCTGCCGGGATCCCTTGCTCCCAAGGAACGGTGAGCTCGATGACAAAGACCTTCTTTACGGCTGGGGACCACATCAGGACGTCTGGTCTGAGATTTGTTTGGATAATCTCAGGTGGAAATACTAAGCGCTTCCCCAGGTCAACCCTCATTTCCCACGCATTTCCAGGGGTGAGCAGAGAGGCCTTTCCCTTAGCTGACTTCTGGCAGTTCTCTCCTGGCTTGACGAAGGGAATACTGTGTTGACGGTGCCTTGAGGAGTTGTTAGCGGCCACTCTGCTGATCTCCAGCAGCTCTGCAAGCTTCCGTAGCACCTGATTATGCCGCCACGTGTAGCGCCCCTGGGTCAGCGCAACCTTGCACCCTGACAAGATGTGTTGGAGGCCTGCGCTTGTGTTGCTGCACAACGGGCAATTATCCTCACTCCCATACCACTGGGAGAGGTTGCGTGGACAAGGGAGTGTGTCGTACGCTGCCCGCATCAGGAAGCTCAGCCGTGCCTGAGGGGTCCGCCAGATGTCTGCCCAGCTGATGTTTCTGGTTGTGGTAGCCTCCCACCGCGTCCATGCTCCTTGCTTGCCCTGTGACACTGCCTTGATGTAGTATTGCTCCTTTTCCGTCTGCGTGATCTCCTCAACAACCATGGTCTTCCTCTGCTCCTTTGTGGCTTGAGACCAGAACTGTCCAATGACCAATAATGGTATATTTTCATCAGTTAACATCATGCTGGATTACTGTTTGTATGAAATATAATCCTTTTACTCCCTATAATGTTAATCTTGTTGTACAACATTTGCAAAATGTCTATGCACTGTCTATGTAAACGATAATTTCTGCATTTACTGAACACAATTTAAGATCAGATTTTTAATTGTATTAATATTCTATTACTATTTAAAGATGCCTTTAACTTATATTCTCTAGGTTTTCGTTAATTGTAAATAACTTGTCAAATGGGAGGAAAAACAGACAATGAAAGACAAAATAAGAAAGCAGACTGTCAGGCGGATGCGCCAAAGTACATTTAGTGCCATTTCTACTTGGGAACAAAAACAGCCTTACACACACACACACACACATAGCAGATAAACATAGCCACAAACCACATCATTGTTCTCCCCTTCTTCACATACCATAAGGCTTTTTTCCCCTGACACTTCTCGCTATCTCATTCTCTGTCACCTTCCTTTTACATCCGTCTATCGCCCACCCACCTCCACATACGCGTGCGCACACACACACACACACACACACACTTTCCTGTCTGCACTTCTCCTAGAGGAGAAGGACAGGGAGTATACACTCTGCCTGTGTGCGTATGTATGTTTGTGACAGTAAGTAAACATTCAGTGAAATATTGACTTCAAAACAAGGAATGAGAGAAAGAGACAGAAGCTGAGTGCAAGCAGTAAACGTCTCAGTCTCAGCGCATCTGTGGGATGCATCATATCTCCTCACACACGCAGGTGCACAGTGGGACTGAGCTGGATTTCAATTATCTTTACCTCTTTGCCTTAAGATACTATTTATTTTTTATTTTTTTATTGATGATATTAATAAAACAAAATAAAGTCAGGTTGTTTAAAGAAATAATTACAAATTAAAACTACATCAGCATAGATTAATAAAAAATTATGAATTAATAAAATAAATTAATCCAATAATAAGTAATCCAAGCTAAACGACCCAATAAATTGCTAACCATTGCCTTGAGAGAAACAAGGCATATGAGTATGTTTTGAACTGGTGCCCATGTACACATGTGTACACATGCCTGTGTGCCGTTTGCAGTCAAAGGGGCTAGTAAGTGGCAAAAATATAATGACATCAAGGAAAAAATACCACTTACAATGTGGCTACATACAACTTGCAACCTGACACATTGCACGCTTGAGACATGAGGGACTTGCAGGATTTAATTTATTGTGAGCAATGCGTTTCCCACACGTCTTTCTTCATCAGGCTCATGCTAGGCACAGTATCGCTGTTCTTTATCTGACATCTACTAACTGAAATACTAGTTAATATTTTTGACAACCAAAAAAAAGTCCCGTGTCCCTAATATAATTCTGCATATCACGCCTTCTTTCAGAGGTTTCACAGTTCCAACATCATATTGCTCCCAGACAGCAGTCATTATTCAGACAGCCACATACGGCCCTGTTCAGAAAAAAAACATTAATTCATAAGATAGATTTTCTACAAGCAACCAATGGTTTCATTTTTCAGGTGAAGACAGTCTGAAATTTCGATTGTCAGGATTTTTTGGCATTTTTCATGCTTTATTGATAGTTTTGAAGGGACAGAGGTGAAATGGGTCAGAGAGGGGAGTGACATGCAGAGAACGTCCACGGGCGGGAATCGAACCCGGGTCTGCTGGGGGGGGGGGGGGGGGGGGGGGGGGGGACGACACCCTTCCAACTGAGCTAAGGGCGTTAAAAGTTACAGATCCTGCAAGCTTCAACGCTTCATCCTGCCAGATCCTAAGGCAGGGAGCCCTGGAGCTCAAGGGACAATGGCTGCCAAATCCCAGTCACCTTTACTCTTGAACCAGGATGTAGCAGGATCAGTCATAAGATCCCTGTGAGAGGGTCTAAGACCGCCCTCTGGCATGTGGGGGACCAGCAGTTCAGTAGCATGGCCTGGAGCCAATGGAGGGAGCTTTTGAGATAAAACTCTATTGCCCCAAGGGGAATTTGTCTTGCACTTGGGAACCAAAGAAAACACATAAGCACAAACAGCACATACAGGCACACATACATACAGAATCAGACAATGATAGACAGAATGACAGAACAATAAAAACAGACAATATGAAAGACAACAATCAAACCAAACAAAAACAGACAATTTAGGTTGGCTCTCTACCTGAATTCAACCTAGTTAGTTAGTCAACTGAATATTCCTTGGCACAAAGGATGTCAGTGCTCTATTATTTTTTACATGAGGCATTTTATAACACAGACCCGATGGGAGAAGGGAGTACTCAGGGAAGAGCGGGTGAAACGGATTATCTTGAATCCTCAAGGCCAAATTAATTGTATTTTCATCAGCAATGTGTGTAATACCTACTTTTTGTTGCCAAAAGTTGCAGTTTTGATCTTTTCACATGAGAGATGTTTTATTTTATATTTTTCGGCTGGAATGTTACTTACGTCAGTTCACCAATTAGGAATTAACTATATTTGAATCAAAAGGAAATATTCACTGATTTTGACAAAAAGCATTCTCAAGAATCGCTGTCTCCACCTTTAAACACTGAAAAATGATTATGTTAATTTTTTTCTTTGGCAAACTTTGACTTTGTTGCTCTGTTCGTCACAAATTCATAATGATCGTTTCCTGGGGCTTTAACATCAGGTCTAAGTATGACAAGAAGGAAAGAAAGACCTGCTTTTTGAGATGCTCCACAGTCAAAGGGAACCCGTTCAGAGTCCCAATCCCCCTCATCTCCAACTATCCTCCAGCAACTGTTGGCAACCGCAACCACCGATCCCAACAACACCCCAAGCTAGCTTCCCATTTCCGTACCATCGACCCAGATAAGTGTGAGTGAAGACTATTGTTTACAACAGCAGCCTGTGTAATTTCACCATTAGTCTCAATCAAAGACAACCCCCCAGCTTCAGAGGAGTGTGTGTGTGTGTGTGTGTGGGGTGTGTGCCACTGGACATACTACAGTGTCTGAGACAGAGTAATAAGACACCCCCCACCAGCATCCCGGGGGCCAGACAGCTGAAGGGAATAAGAGATGAAAAGAAAGCAAAGGTAGAAATAGACACAGAAAGCAAAGGAAGGAAGGACGGGAGAAGGAAGGGCCAAGGGATAGAACTACGGTTGCAAAATTCAGGAATTTTTCAAAGTTGGAAACTTTCCATGGGAATTTATGGGAATTTACTCAATTTAAAGCAACCCAAATGCACTAAGTCATTTGATCTATTCTATTTCAGTCCTGGCAAACGTTCTAGACAGTAAGAAGCAGTTTTTTCAACTAAGTATTACAATATTTATGAACATTTAATTTCAAATCTGATTTTTTTAAAGCCTATTGAGAAACCCAACTTGATATCATATATTTATTTTTACTAGACTAGGTTTACAGAGGCTTAAACAGTGATTTCAAATATTGTTTGGGAAAACATATTTTAGCATAAACTTGATTTAAAACAACCAGATTTCATGCAAGTAAACTTGGCAGGTTATACACACTGCTTACTACA
This sequence comes from Ammodytes dubius, assembly GCA_026122265.1. Taxonomy (NCBI): domain Eukaryota; kingdom Metazoa; phylum Chordata; class Actinopteri; order Uranoscopiformes; family Ammodytidae; genus Ammodytes; species Ammodytes dubius. The sequence goes on along the minus strand of CM047505.1, from coordinate 5,077,387 downwards.
GGGGTACTGAGGCCATGCCCCCTACATGCACTGTGCATTCCTCCATTACACGGGGGGCAATTTACTTAAAGCTGGGGTATGTGATTTCTGATTGGTCAAAGTTAACATGAGCTGACACTTTGGCCAATCAGAGCGAGGCTCCCATTCTCTGTTCTTATTGGCTGTTGGGACTGTCCATTCACTTTGGCACGACTTTGTTAGTGTAGAGCGTGTCAGGGAGGGACCATAGGGGAGGGACCAAAGAGAACAAGTGGAGCGGTTAAGGTATTTGGATTCAAATCTCTATCCCAACTGCCATTTTCTCCCCAAATCCTCCACCCCAGCTTTAATTTATTGAATGGATGGGGGGAGAGAGATTTATAATATTTTACTCAACATTCATCTTTTTGTTTTCAGTGAAATTATTGATTGTTCATAAAATAATCAAAACTTGATAAAGTTCTACTTACAAATACATCTGTTCAAATGTAATGTGTTTTAATTGTATTAGTTTGCATGGATGTCTGTCTGCCTATGACAAAATATAGTCTTTATATGTTTAGATTTATGTTGGGATATGAAAGAAAAATCATTTAAATGACCGCCATTTAGTTATATCCTATAATTCCCAATTTTGAATATTCCCAAAATTCCAGAGTGAAAGTTCAAAAACAAACAAGGAGGCATGTAGAACAAAGTGGATTAGGGTGGATGGGTAGAAGAGGAATGGGGGCAAAATGTGAAATTGGAGCACCTCAAAATCATTATGTATACTATAGACGCACATACACGCACACACACACACACACACATACACACACATGGCTCAGAATGGCTGCTAGGCGTTTGGCATCTTTGTGTTGCAGGATTTTGTATCTCCCATTTCTCTAAGCGATGCGCCATGCAGTCTTAATCTGTTATTGGGGCCCTGCTTATAACCTCTCCACACACAAGAATAAACCTACACAGCGTAAACACCCCCCCCCCCCCCACACACACACACACACACACACAAACACATACACAGGAAGGAAAGGAAAGGAAAGGAGGAAAGAAGGGACAAGTAAAGGATGGGGAGGAGGAAATGGCAAAATAAATGCTACTGACTAGGTTGGACGATGTTGATTGTGCTGATGTTGTGGAACGTGGTCACAGTGTTGACTAAGTATTAATGAAGTCTCTGTGACAATAGAAGTTACCATGCTGCTGCTGATGGCTGTGATGATGATAAAGACCTTAGGAATGATTGCAGTTGTTGTAATAAGGATGACACACACATACTCTCCTACATTACCAACAAAGGACTATCGATATACACTGACCAAGTGGGGACCTCCATTTCTGTTCATTTTAAAAACACAAGAACACAACAGAACTTTTCTTTTAAATACTGTATTCATGGAAGAGAACATAAACACCAACAACAACAAACAAGCAACACAAAGACAAAATAAAATAAGCAACAAACATGGCGTACTGTCCTTTACAGGTTTCTAAGGACTTCCAATACATTGTTTAAACCAGTGATTTTCAACCAGTTTGCCGCGGCACACTAGTGTGCCGTGAGAGATCGTCAGGTGTGCCGTGGGAAATTATCTAATATCACCTAATTAACCATTGTCGGGTGTCTGTGCTGTAATAAAGTGTAGCAGATAATGTGATACTCGTCTACCCTATCGGTTCGATTATAAGACAGGGTTTTTTCCCCTGGAAATAGGTTGTAAAAAGTCGGGTCGTCTTATATTCGGGGTCTAGTATTCGTCGTCCAGTAATGGACTGCCCGTTACCAGAGCGACCATTCAGCTTAATAATAATAATAGCCTATATTTAATATATACAGCACATTTCTCGCACACATAGTGCTTTACATAGCTTCAGGGCCTGTGTCCAAGTTGTGTTTATTTTATTTTTGTATCGGTTGGAAATAACACTGTCTGTGCTCTCGGAAGCAGCCGGGGCATGCGTGTGTGCAATGGGAGAGAGACGCTTTGAGTGGAGAGAAAACTATATGTTGCGAGTCAACGTGTCAGAGGCAGGAATCGGCTATGCGATTGGCTTTTTAGCTGCAGTAGTTGCAGTGCTAAGGAGAGATTGCCAACTGCGCTTTCCTTTTACGCACACCACAGCCGCCGTAATGTTTAGATTTCATCATTTGCATCAAAGCCCTAATGATAATAAGAATAAGAGGCTTTATTTAAACACTGTCCATGCGGTCGTTGTGATTGTAACTTTATCGGCTGTAAACTGAAACTAACAGAGATCGCGGAAGCCTTCCAATCAACAATTGTAACGTGCCCCGGTTATCATTTCAGCCTTAAACCACGGCGTTTATAGCTTTCGTTTCAGCTCTAGGCTATGTGAATAACTATGAGCATTAAATAAATGTTACGTCTCAGATGCAGAGGACAGCAGCGAGGATGACCCGCTATGCCACGACCGAACCAGAGCATAGAGACATGACAGTGAGAGCGATCACAGAGGAGCAGAGGAATAAAGTCTGTGGTAAACACATCAGAGTTCGGTCTATTTGCACTACTGTTCATTTGCAATGAAGGGAAGTGTTTTATTCAATGGGTTTTTATTTTTGTATATTATTTGAATAAATAAAATTGATTTCCTTTTAAAAACAAGATCTGGTCTTCAAATCTTTTTTCCAAATATGAGTTTTGAAAAACGGCGGGGTTGTCTTATAATCAGGGTCATCGTATATGCAGACCAATACGGTATATGTATTATATGTACTGTGTGAGAGTGTCATTTTGTGTAATTTTGGTTGGTGGTGTGCCACAGGATTTTGTAAATGTAAAAAATGTGCTGCGGCTCAAAAAAGGTTGAAAATCACTAGTTTAAACTATAGGCAAATGCTAAACAGAAAATAAAAAGTCAATGAGGTGTCATGTATAGTCAAGGAAAGGCTGCCATATTTGTTTAAATGTATCTGCTTTCCCTGTAATCTCAATATTGAATTTTCTCCATAAAGTACTGGAGCCAAAACAGGGGGCTATCTTTTTGTTCCAAAACTTAAGAAGTCATTTTATTTTGTGATCATCATCCCATAATAGATCGACAGAGCTTTCCAATGACTTAAAGCAGGGGTGCCCACTAGGTCGATCGCGAGGGTAGTGTGGGTCGATCGTGTGGCATTCTCAAAAAAAAAAATATTTTTTAATTTTTTAATTTTTTAATTTTAATTTTTTTTTTACTATGAAAGAGCGAACGAGCCTGTGCGAGCATGCACCGACGTTCGGTGGAGGGAGAGAGGACACCACTTTCTATTTTGACATACAGTACATATCAGTTTTTTAGCCAGTGAGCTAACCAAAGCTAATCCAAGTCAAGGAAGTGGAGAGGCTTCTGCACTGTGACAAATTCTACTATGTAAAATACAGCCAGAGAGAGGAAGACTGTTCAGACAGACCACCACATATTCTAGTGGGGCAGAAGTGATCATTGAGAAGGATTTTTTTTGTATGACTATAATTCTGCCTTTAAGATAAACCTATATGCATTTGTGTATATTTCTTGCTCTTTTAAATTAGAATTGCTTAAGCCTTCCAGGCCTTACACATAACATCACCACCAACAAACAAATGTATAACAATTATGATATTGTATCGGACAGTATCGGTATCGACCGATATCCAAAACCCAGATATCGGAATCGGATTGGAACTAAAAATAGTGGATCGGTGCATCCCTAGGTTCATGCAGTTATGCAAGGTACACCAACTTATATTGTACATTCATTTTCAATATGTTTAAATAAATATGTTCAGGCTTGTTTGGTTTGCGGTGCAGAACTTTCACTTTTATTTAAGAAGTATTTTATTTATTGGAGACTTTGGTTGTATGCAGCAGTTTTTTCTTTTCTATACTAGAAAATACCTTTAGGCTGCAATTCTGCCAACAAAAAAATTTATAACAATTATGATATCGCACACATTTTTCCTCTTAACTGAGAACCGTACCGTACAGAACAGAACCGTGACATAAAAAAACCGAGGTACGTACCGAACCGTGACTTTTGACCCCTAATAGTAGGTGGTAGCTCACTTTGACTTGGTCATTTTAAAAGTAGCTCACAAGCAGTGGGCACCCCTGACTTAAAGTCTCTAGATGTTATGACCAGCATAGAATGTATGTTTCTGGGTTGGGATGGAGGGTGTGGCTGTAGACATCTGAATGAACAACAAAACACGCTTGACCAGAAATGTTGTAGTCTGGAACAGAACCAAAACATATGAGCCAGGGTTCCATCAGAGTGTGTGCACCTAATGCAAAGGGTGAGGAGGAGGGATATAATGAATTTAATTTAACACACGCATATTGAATTATTGGTGCCTTGAGTATCGAGCAAGAGTGTATGCTGAGAAGACACTTAGCCCAAGCATTTTCTGACATTTCTACTCCTATTTGGCTCTCCCAGGACTCCCCTCAGATGCTGTGTGGACAGGGCAGTGTGATCCGCAAATACATTTACAAACCTATAGACCAGTTGTTTTGATATCAGGTTTAGTTATCAGGAAGGACTGGAGTTCAATAGGGGGATTATGAGTTGCAAAATTTAAAAATGTACCTCTGCCATAGTTCCTTATTTTTAGGTATCTAAAGAAAATGGGATGGCTGCAGTGTGAATCTATCCCTCAGCATGGTTGTGGCAAATGGGGGCTACAATAGAGGTCTTTGGCAATTCAAACATTTCTTTAATTTGATATCAAATACGCAATGAGTTTTTAACTACAAAAACAATATCTTTAAATTATACTAGATTTTGTTTTTATGTTTTATATAGTCTATGGTTTGTATAAGACATGGTCCTAGGTCCCACATTTTCAAAATGATGAAAAGTTATATCTGCACGCTGTGTGTGCTGCTGTGTTTGAAGTTCCAGATTTTCCCTGTTCAATCGAACGAGCAGGCATGTCTGGGCGAGTTCTCTCGCTGGGCAGTGCCAACTCATCATTACTTCTGGGTCACAATGTCGGATCAGAACATAGAGAGAAAACATTCTGCAGGTAAGAACTGCATATATACTGACTTCATACAGTCAATAATGTTCAGTTTTGAATGAAACTCTGTTCCAGAAGTGTCTGCAACTACATTTAACTATGGATTACAGTTTTAAGCGATATCTACATAAAGAGGGATTATATAATTTAAACACACACAAACACACACACACACACACACACACACACACACACACACGACCTCATCCATACCTCATTCTCTACTTCACAGAATAAGGCCTGTGGTCACCTACAGTGACCACACATATTGTTTATCATGGCTCCTAAACTATAATATTAAACAGCAAAAAATAAATTAACAATAACTATTTGGCAATCCCCACTCAAAATCCCTGGAGAGTGGATTTAATGGTTTAACCGATAGGTTTGTTTTAGGACACTATCAGTGGGATGTCCATACAGCATTTCATTCCATCTTCTATAGCAGGGGTTCTCAACCTTCTGCAAGCTGGGCCCCCCCAAAGCTGGGTCATTGCAGTTGGGCCCCCCCACCGACCCTGACAACCCCCCCCCCCCCCCCCACACACACACACACACACACACACACACCACCCTACACAGATAGATAGATAGATAGATAGATAGATAGATAGATAGATAGATAGATAGATAATCTATTATTGTTATTATCACAAGGGCTAGGCCAGTGGCGCACCTTTGAGTTGAACATTGGGTTTAGGGTTGGGGTCCGGAAATTTCTTATATTTTAACGTTAAATTCTGGTGCACTTTAAAAGCTAATTATGAGATTGTATCAATGAGACACTGAGGAAATGTTTTTTTTTTTTTTAAATCTCCTTAGAAGAGAAGAAAATAGTAGCCTAAATAGAACATACACAGAATAAATTCTACAATAGGTATACCTGTTATGAAAAAGCTTCACAAAACAAAGTCTATGATCAATGGGAAACACTGCTGTCTGACAACCCAGTTCAGAGAATGTTTCAACTATTGAGTCTTGGATTTGGAAAGTTTAGCTCAAAATGCTACCTGCGATTAATGTGCTGTGCAGCCTGAACGCGGAGTTGTGTGTGTCTCAGTGGCGATTCCAGGAAATTTTGACTGGGGGTGGCCAAGGTGGGCCACAGAGCTAGAGTGGGGTGGCCATCGCACCCCTGAATGAATAGCATGTGATATGCTGTACAACCAATTCAAAGATGATTTATAATCCCAAATGCCCAAATCATGTTAGTATCCATTGTAATGTTTGTCAGAAAACTAAAACCCTGAAGGGGGGTCTGGGGGCATCCCCCCCAGAAGATTTTTTTGTGTTTTTAACATGTAATCTAAGCATTCTGGTGCATTCTGGCGAAGATAATAAAGGAAAAAGTCAATTTTCATTTCAGTTCAGATGAATAGTAAAATTAGCAAGACATAACTTGCTAGCAGCCAGATGCCTAACAACTGGACAGAGGGACGGATGACAACTAGCTTTTGACCAAATATCTTGCTAAAAAAATAAACCTTTATTTATGAAATTCTGCCCTAATAACATGTTACACTTGCTGACCACAAACTTACATTTTTTTATTCAGATTTCAAAAATCTGCTGGGACACATGCCCATACACGTGTATGGGTGGCACGCATGTCACAAGCACACTTATGCTGTTTTCAAGACCTTTGTTAACCAGAGACCAGTTCTAGTGGCCACAGTCCTACCATTAATTCAGTACTTGAAAATTGCAAACTGATCTCATATCAGTGGATTGGAGTGTTTGTGTGATGAACTTGGCAACTACCTATCAAAAAAAGTTAAGAAAGAAAAAAAATACATGTCATCTCTGAACTAGGCTACATATCAGGAAAAAAATTGAAATTACAAAAAAAAAAAAAAAATTAAGATAATTTTTTTTTTTTTTTTTTTCATCCCCTCGCGCCCCCCGGTAGAGTGTCCGCGCCCCCCGGGGGGGCGCGCCCCACGGTTGAGAACCACTGTTCTATAGCAATCATTGTTCTTATCGTGGCAACAGGGACTTCCCCTCAGCCGTAGTTCATGGAAAAGAACAAATTGGATTCTAATCCCAAATATTACAGAGCCGCTGCCTCATACACACGCAAACACACAACACTTTTTTTCAGTCCCTTTGAAAACCAAATGTGTGTCTAAAAAAATAAACAAAATATATCTAGCCTACTTTTTATCATGTTTCTTTACAGTCCTGGATAAACAGTGTTTTATTTGTATACAAATGCAGCCTGCATACCACACACTGCAGCCCTGGCAGAGGATCCTCTCAATTGTACTCATATAAAAATGTATGAGCTGGTGTGCTGATAAACCAGCCTGTTTGAGCTTCCTTAGAAAGAGGAGCCTCTTCTGGGGCTTCTTTACAAAATTGAAGATGTTAGTAGCCCATGTTAGGTCCCCAGGAATCCACCCTCTCCACTTCTTCCCCATTGATGGTAAGTGGGGTCTACATGGTCCTCTTGGACCTCCTAAAGTAACCGCACATGCTGATTGGTTGCTACCATTCAGGTTGTCTGGTTGCTTGTTACAACGTTGGAATGAGCTGCAAGAAGCTGTAGATTGAACATATTTTTTTTATTTTATTTAACCAGGAAAGTCCCATTGAGATTAAAAACCTCTTTTTCAAGGGAGTCCTGGCCAAGAGGCAGCAACAAGTTACATGTTCACTCACAATAATACACTCACAACATATAGACAAATTAAAATAATAAAAACGCTGTTGAACTGTCTTTCACAGTATGTGCATGCGTGTGTTTGTGTGTGTGCGTGTGTGGATTCCCCGTGTTATTTGTCCAAATAGCTCTCCTCTCCTCTCCTCTCCTCTCCTCTCCTCTCCTCTCCTCTCCTCTCCTCTCCTCTCCTCTCCTCTCCTCTCCTAGTCTTGCACATTGACTTAAAGGTCACCTATTATGCTAAGTTTCAGGTTCAAATTGTAATTTGGGTTTCTACTTGAAACTGTTTTCATGGTGTTTTCCCTGCCAATCTAACTGCCAGGTAGATGCAGGGTTATCTGGGGCTGTAGCTTATCACGTGTTTATTTATTTTTTTATTTAACCTTTATTTCACCAGGAAGGTCCCCTTGAGTTACAGTAACTCTTCTCACAGGGAGTCCTGGCCAAGACAGGCAGCAGAAAAGAAGTTGCAGAATTTGCACAAGGCCACACACACACACACAAACAAAGTACACCACAATTGACACTATAATGCTAAAATTACACTTCATAACAGGCTATATAGAAACAAGCTAATACATACAGCTTTTTTTTTTTAATTAAAATGAATTAAAACATTAAAAATTGAAAACAAATTAAAAATAAATAAAAAGCATCAGGTTAAAAACAGTTGCAGTGTTCTTTTAGAGCTGATTGTAACATGTTTTTAAAGGTACTGAGTGGTGGGAGTGATTCCAGCTTTAGAGTGGCTTGAAGTTCATTCCAGACCTTTGGTGCATATGATGAGAAAGCTGTTGTACACAGTTGTGTTCTTGTTAGTGGTGTGGTTAATAACATATATTCTGATGGCCTTGTTTTGTAAACACTGTTATGGAAGGAAAGCAAATTTGAAATGTAAAGGGGTAGTTTACCCATTAGTGCTTTCGCAATAAAAATCAGTGCATGTAGTTTCCTTCTAAGGGAGAGGGAGGGCCATTGTACAGCCTCATACAGAATGCAGTGGTGAGTTCTAGCTGGGGCACCTGTGATGAAGTGCAGGGCTGAATGGTAAATTACATCTAGTTTGTTTAATAGCGATGAGGAAGAATCCATATAAATGAGGTCACCATAATCTAATACTGATAAGAAAGTGCTCTGCACTAACCTTTTCCTTGCTAAATGAGGAAAACACTTTTTCATGCGAAAAAAGAAACCTAATTTAGGTCTAAGTTTTTTTAAAAGGCTCACAATATGGACCCCGAGAGAAAGCTCATCATCAAGCCAGATACCTAAGTATTTATAAGACAATACTCTCTCTATAATCGTACCATCCTGAGTTGTTAAAGTGATGTTTATTGGAGAGCGTGAACGGGTAAAAATCATTGACTTAGTTTTTGTAGCATTTACTACCAACTTTAAGCTTACCAGAGATTTTTGTACTACACTAAAAGCAGACTGTAAATATGTAATTGCTTCACTGACTGATGTGGCAGATGTATACATAATGGTATCATCTGCGTAAAGATGAATCTGTGTTTGCTTTAAGTCCCTACCTAAATTGTTTATATAAATGGAAAATAAAATGGGGCCCAAAACTGACCCTTGTGGGACACCCATTTTTACTTCCAGCAAAGATGAGGTACAGTTATCCAATGCCACACACTGAGTTCTACCACTCAGGTAATTAGTGAACCAGCTTAATACAGTGGTACTAAAGCCTATACTTTGCAATCGTGTGGAGGAACCCTGAGTTAGATCCATTAACTACCATCCCTAACTGTTACAACCCCCAACCATACATACTTTCAGTGTTGTGCCTGAACGCGTTCAATGAACTCGTTCACATTGGGTAACAGGCCATAAAATGTAGCAGGAAAACACCCAAGCTGACAACACAAGCCATAGAGTCGCACCGCCACATGCGTCATCAAAATTCTCGATGGCTTTTCTGTGCCCCCAACGGAGCTTGCAAGGCAAATCTGCCTGGCCGGCCCTATGCCCATGCCCTATCCCTAACCCTAACCGCGAAGGGGGCAGCGCTGCCTTCAAGCTTCCGTTGGGGGGATAAAACACCCATCAAAATGCGAAGCATGGAGGCAAAATAAATGAAGGCATATATTTCCAGTATTGCTTTCTATAAGCTCCTTTTTAGTATGAACTGAAATGAAATTTGATGTGAATTGTTTCCAGGTTTGGAAATTATTAAAATGGAAAAACATTTGCACCTTAAGGACTACTGTCCTTAAAAAAAGAACTATGAACTAGTTCATTTTTGAAAATGTTTTAATAAAAAAATTTGAATTATGAACTATGAACTGAACTAGTTTGTGTAAAGTATGTGATCTGACCTTTGAACTAGTTCAGGTAGAAAGTGAACTTTCCCAACACTGCATACTTTATATACTTATATAATATAACCAAAACTGTACACAAACATACCAGCAATATGTATTGTATTGTCTTATTTTATAAGTACCGATAGCTATAACTGTTTTCATCCATCCATCATTCATGTTGAGTAAATGAGCTCAGATGCTGGTCTCCTCGTCCATTTGGAATAGAATCGAGGACTGTGTGCCGATGATGTCACCTATCCAGCCAAAACACCATGCACACTTAACATGGCACAAAAAGTATATTTAGTTTCTAAAACCAGAAGAAAACATAGAGATTTTATTTTGTGCCTTAATGATATATTTTGTGCATGCAGTGAATGTCTTCCTTTTGACCTTTCCTTGTAGTTTCTCTGAAGTTTCACATAAGCACAGAGAGAAAAACACCCACGGAATATGTAAATGTATTTTTTCAAAGTGAATAGACCTTCACTCCTCCTGCACTGCACTTTGTGCTAGAGGTGCAGCCTAATTGATGCAACACATCTCTTTAAGGCGAGACACCCCAGGTGAACAGGGATTTTTTTTTTACTTATAAATATCATCATGAAACTTTGCCAGTTGATTACTGACATTAACACAATCATTTTTTTGTATTACATGTTTTTCTTTAATATTTGATTAAATATGCAAATATGGCAATATTTAACCAATTATGCGTAGATTTGGGTGTGTGTTGGATAAGGCCAGAGTTAAAATCTCTATTTTATTTTAACCTCATATTAGTTTCTAAAGTTTTTACACAACAGAGTTTGGATACAGCCTTTTTTCATTAAATAAATAAAAAAATACTATGTGCATTTTCGGCATATTTTATGAAGGAAAATGTATCATAAATCAGACAATTAACAATATGTTCACAAATCCCTGTGTAAAAACCTTTAAAATAGTGTTAGGAATGGTTATGGAAAGTTTGGTTGATGTCAGTGGTCTAGAAGTTGAGATATTTTTTTCAGAGTATTGGAAAAAGCTCATTTTGAGAAAACAGCCGTTAAAGAGGACCTATGATACTTTTCGACTTTTATGACCTATACACGTTGTTATAATGATTTATAGTCATGTTTAACCATACTAGAGTATTGTTAGGATTTTAATTTCTAATTTTAATGATGCATATACCCTCCTCATTAATTTGCATTTACTCATATATAATCAATTAAAAAATGTATATATTCTTCACATTTGACTGTAATAAATGTTTCACTTCAGTCTCTGTACTGGGAGAGGAGGATAGAACTAACGCTGATTTTCCCATAAGATAGCTACATTCCTGAAGCCAAAGGTAAATGCTAATAACAAAGGCCCTTTTTGGCCAAAGCAAGCTTCAGACATTTTCTCAAGACCTGTTAGAGAAAACCTCCTTAATTCTGGTTTCGGCAAGGAGGAAGGGAGTGAAATATGCATTTGCAACAAAAAGCCCCTTGATAACTTTACGATGTTTCTTCCCATACGATAAGGCTAGGGGCAAGATGAGGTATCGTTTTAAACAAAGGCCTTCTGTAATTCCGTTTACTCAGCTGAGCAAAACATCTATCCTCAAGGACATAGGCATAGTTAATTATTTTTTCCCATAGTGCAGGAGATGACGTCAGCCGGAAGAAGGAAGAACTAAGAAACACATGACAACATTTTAGCCAATCATCAGTCTTGTTAAGTTTTGTACATAGATCTTGCTGTTGAGAAGATATTTCACTTGCTGTACTTTTTTCTGCTGCTCTTTGACTTGTTGCATCCTGTGAATTAATATAATTAAACAACAATTATAACTTTTGAGACTTTTTTCGGACAATCATTTATTTTTCACCTCCCTACATCCAATCAACGAACACGTAATTAGGGGGCCAAGCCCGAGCAGGAGCTGGGACCGCGTTATGCAGAGCAACGCGGTTCCCAAGCCCTGCTGGGCAGGGAACCCTATTGTTTTAGTAAGGATTATTATTTCTCGTCGCCTAAAACTGTGTCCACAGCCCAAACCGTAAAGGGTGCAGACATGCCAATTGCATGACTAGATCCAGGTCCGTGAAGTCTCAGCATACAAAAAAATTCAGACATGCCGGCCACTAGGTGGCGCTACACCAAGGAAAACGCGTTTGGGGGCCATAACTCCCACACCAAACCTCCCACAGTCAAAAACTTTATATCCACAGATTCACTGGAGTCAGCTGCATCTTTTGGCATAGGCCACGCCCATTTGCGTATAATTTGATTTTTCGCAAAATTGCAAAAACTGAAAAAGTTATTTTTCCCTACTCCTCCCACAATTTTTCGACAATTGACACCAACCTTTGCACAGAACATCTACCGACCCATATGGAAATAAATCATGTAAAATAATGTTGATACGACCTTCGATGACGAAACGGTAGTGCTTTGAATATTTGAAAATTAGCTAACTGTTACCTCCTTGTACGTAAATATTCATAAATAAAAAACTATACATTGGATCAAATCCAAATTTTAGACATATGTTGGGGCTACCCTTAATTGCGTTCAATAAAAAATTCGGAACATTTTGCCATAAGGGGGCGCCATAAACGAGGACATTTTATATCTCCTAATTGACCAAAGGAATTTTCTTAAAACTCACGGGAAACCATCAAGGGGCATACCCGAGTCTATATAAAAAATATGACCAAGAAATATTAATGTGGGCGGGACTTATTAATACAATTAGATTTTTTTCTTTTCCATCAAAGAGTTTTGGCGCAAATGCTAATTGCAGCTAGCATGTCCATTGACATTACATTGTGTAGTTAGCTCCGGCCGCCATTTTGTCAAGGCTCACAATCTGCTTTTGCTCATAACTCGCCAACCGAACATCGCACAGTCAAAAACTTTACATCCCCGGATTCGGTGAAGTGAGCGGCCGGCGCAGCGGTTGACGACGAGTTGCGTCGGAGGCTTGGCCCCCTAATAACTGCTTGCAGTTCTAGTTATTATAGTTTTAATAGTATCAAATAATTACGTACATGCATTTCGATGTATTCCCTGTTGACCGTCTGGGGTGGCTATGCAGAGCACTAAAAACTATGGCAGCCGGTCGAGCCGAACTTGTTCAAATTTCCGGTATGTGTGAGTCACGCTAGGATCGTTTCTGTCATGTTTCCATGCACGGTAATGCTGCCGCTCAGGCAAGCTCCGGCTGCATGCCCCCACCTTCCTGGAAATGTTCTGAAATTTCCCGCTACTGGAAGGAAGGTAACCAATCACAACGGAGTGGGGTTTGCAGCAGGGGGGGGGAGGGGCGGAGAAGCTCAAAGCAGTGTGTAGAGAGCAGAGAGAGACTGCTGTGCTCGCTAGAAAGAGGTGGTGACAGGCCAATGACGGAGTTGACATTCAATGTGAGGGCATCATATTTGGGTGGTTTTCAAGTTATTATAATTATGTTAAATACAGAAATAGGGTTTAGTTTTTCCAATACTGTATTTATGTAAACTCTCACAATCTTCTTTTGTCATGGATGATTCTTAAAAAAGTACAGGATGATATACAAAATGAGGCGATTTGGTATGAGTCTTTTAGAGCGAGTCTGATTAAAATACTGTAATGTGAATCTTGAATTAACGCTCAACCAATAATATGCTGTTATAAAATCACTTTTATTGATTATTATACGTATTTGATGGTTATCTGGGTTTTTTTCACCACCGTCCGATATGTCAAATTCATAAGATATACTTGTCAACTCTGTCAGATATGTGTCAGCTCTGTCAGATATATATTATTATGATAACAATACATAATAATGATATTTCATAGTTGTTGAGGAATGGTTGGTCATATGTGAAAATCTAACCAGTCACCTAACGTGAGAATGTGTTTTGATTGCGAAACACATCTTGATTGCTGTTAATTTTAAAGTAAACATTCTATTACACAGTTCAACTGAAGAACATCTCTGTCAGTCTTTGTGAATACTTGTGAAACAATTCTTCTCAAGGGTCTAGCATAAATTGAGGGAAAATTAATGTGTGTGTTTGGTGTCTGACGGTGTTGACACAAAATAAGGAATGGCAAGGTAAAAAGCCCATTTTGATAAAAAGGATAAAAGCTGGGAGGTTGTATAAAAGTGTAGCTCAGTAGCTTAGTATATGTTGGAAACATACATGTAATTTAATTTGCCTAAACATAGGGTTTGTATTTTTTCAACATTGCACCCTATTGTGTCCCACTTCTCAAGAATCACTGACATATAAACCATAGCATATCAAACATTTACAGCCACACGCTAATTTAAACGTGATTCATTCATTATAGCCACTGTCAACCTGCTCCGCAGTCGGCATAGACGCTCTCTCCCCCCACCATCTCCCTCTGATGCGCTGACATTCTGTGTCTCTCCGACGTGATCGACGTCATTTACATGTCTTTAACACTTCTCCCCTTCAAATGGCGATCATGTAATGTCCGTAGTCAATTGATTTAATTTTTTTGTTAGTTTGGCATATTTTCGGCGTTTTTCCCATTTAATGTTGTGATTTTCGAGCTACCCGTGGCTAGCCTCTAGCCTCTCACGTGATGCCTTTTAGCGAATCACATCATCAGAAATGTGCATTGGCCAATGAGGTTGCGTTCCTAGCATTAAATCCCTCCTCACACTTTCACAATTGGTTACTGATACAAAGGAAATTACCATAATTGGATCCGATAACGTTGTGCTTGAGATTCAGAGCTTTCTAACAATACTGTCATGACTCACGGCATGGCAGCCTCTCCTCTGTGTGTTGTTTTTTTTTGTTTTGTCTGTCTGTTCCTCTTGTTCTCCCTCCCTGTGTGTCTCTGTGTTGGCATGTGGACGTGGCTGCACTCCTGTGCAGACTGCTCCAGGTGAGGATCGTTGGCTAATTAGACCCTCTATACTTAAGCCTCTGGACTCCAGTCATTCGGCGCCAGATTTTACTTCATACCAGAGCGGTATAATCAGGGCCGCCTTTATGCACGGGCTTACCTGGGCTGAAGCCCCAGGGCCTACGAAGATCAGGGGCCTCTCAACATTTTTTTTTTTTTTTTTTTTTTTTTTACTGTGTCAATATAGGCCCCTGATCTAAGAAGGCCCCGAACATTGTCATTGAAAACAATAAATTATTGACTGGCTCATGATAGGCCCCTAATCTTCGTAGGGGGGGGCTAACGGAGATCAGGGGCCCATCATGAACCAGTAAAGAAAAAGGAAAAAAAAAAATCACATTATTTTTGGCCTATGAAGATCAAGGGGCCTATCATTCACCAGTACATTTTTGTTTAATTAACATTGTTCGGGGCAACGCAGATCAAGAGCCTATATTGAGTTGAGCCATTAAAAACAAAACAAAGAGTTCAAAGAGAGAAGTAGCTTTGGGATAAGGGATTATTTAAAAAAAAAATGGAATGCTGACTGACTGGATTTTTTTAAACCTGTATATTTTTGTTTCTGCTTTTTGGTATTTCTGTGTCTCCAAATGATTCCAGAAAATAGCTCACATAGGACACAATTGATTTAGCCTTAGTTTTCTTCTCAAAGTGCACCAGATTGATGCATTTTACTTTAAAAGGTTACAATTTTTCTTCCGGGGGGCATGCCCCCGGACCCCCCTAAAAGGTCCTGGGTCCCCACCGCGGTCTCCTCAATAACTTGGAAAAACACTGTAACCAACCATGTGTGTTTGGTTATTAAAAGTCATTAGACCAGGAAGGGGTTTAAGTACATGTTACCTTAAGAGTATTTGTATTTCATCAATAGAGATATTGTGGTGTAGACACACATGGCTTTAACGCATCTGTATTGTAAGACCGGCGCCCGGGGGGGCCTACGAAACCTCTCAGCCCCGGGGCCTAGTGGCAGGTAAAGGCAGCCCTGGGTATAATTCCCGAGCTCAAGATTATTTGATTGTTGTTTTTTTCCACGTCTGCAGTTAGAGTTAGTTGTTAACTCTGCTCTCCTTTCCTTCCGTGCTAGTTGCCTCCGCTGTTCACCTTTCCTGCTCGCCTGCCTGCGGGTTTCCGGATATCCACCTGCCCACACTCTCTACGCCACTCAGCCGTCCAGTGTCCTGCCAGGCTGTTGCGGATCCCAGTCAATAAATAATATTGTTCTAAACTGACTACCGGAGTGAGCATTCTGCTTTTGGGTCTTATCTTCTAGTACCACAACAAGTACCATGGTTATTATGGTTCAGACAGCGGCCGCGTTGCTGTATGTTGCGTTAGAATGCTCACTTTTGGCGACCTTAGGAGCAAAATACGGACGCAAGCAGACAAGGTTTAGTAAAATAAACACCTAAAACTTATATTTTGGACCTTTTATTCACAATAGTATGTAAGAAGACATGTTCTGGAAGCTGAATAGACACAAATCTCAAAATTGACCAGTGCTTAAAAAAACATGTTTTGCCTGCCTTAACCATCCTGGTTTCTCACTGTTGCTCTCCTCATCCGCTCCTATGTCCTGTGCTCAGCAAACCTCTTCTCTTAGTTCAGCTTCTTTCTACTCAGCACTTTCTTTTGTCTCCAAATCATGAATTTTTTCTATCGCTATGGGCTCTTTGTTACCCTTTTAAAGGCAATTTCCCCTCTGATGTTATACATTGGAAAGGGTAGAAAATTGTGCAATTATTCAAAGTGGGGAATTTATTAAAAGATTTGTGCCTAGGCATGGGCTGAAATCCATCAATATACCCAGTAAAAGTTATTAAATCACGCAACACAGGGGAAAAGAGACTTCCAAATGGCTCACAACTAGGAGCTTTAAAATATTTCTCCAAATACATGTTTAGTGTCCTCCTTTTGCATTGTTAATAAGAGAAGGTAAATCACTAAGCTGCAATGTTAGCATACTAGTCTATCATTGTTAGCATTTTAAGTAGTAGTAAAATCTGATCTTTTTTCACTTTACCCAATGTGATATTTTTACAATATGATAATGTTATGTTGTAAGTTCATGTTTGAAGGTCAATTGGGTCAGTTTGACAGTTTAGTCAGAATATCTAAACCACTATATCTAAGAGTGCAAAAATAATTAATCAGTTACCCATCGCATATTATTTAGAGGAAAATGAATTACCCATTGTATTAGTTTTGTTACTCAGAGCTCTGTAACATGCCCCTGACTTAACCCTGCAGACTGCCTGCAGCAATCTAGACGTTCAGTGCTCACACACGCTCACACTCTGAGTTAAGAAGATACATCAAGTAAATTGATGGCTTTGAAGTTCCCAGAGGCAGATAACTTTTAGTGCCTCCCCTCACCTCTAGCTCCTGTGTGGAGCGGGTTACCCACCAGCCTCTACTCTGGATGCACATAGACCAAACTGAACTCATTACATCTAGGTGCTGGAAGTCATATTAGAGTATTTGCAATTCAATTATAAATGTTAAAGTTACATTCATGTCCATAAACCCATATTCAGTGGTCTGATGCCAAGGTGTACTTGCCTTTGCCTCTTTACTGGCCAAACATGCCATATTGCTTAAATGGAAAGATACCGTTCCTCCCTACCTACCAACACATTAGTCATTCCACTAAAAAGACTGTGAATACACTTTACAGAGTATGGGGAATTTTTCTCCATTTTTGAGAAACCTGATACTGCTATTTTGGAATGGTTGCTGCTAGGGTTTATTATTTAATATTTTAATTTATCAATTGTTCTATAGTTATTGTCGCATCTCCAGTTACCTATTTATATCTGTGTGCAACTGTTGGAGTTTTTGTCTTGTGCTGGTTGTTGTGCTTCTCTGTGTGTTTAGTTTTGTGTCTGTTAACCTTTGACAGTGGGGAAAAATGGAAAATAAATGTGATATTCAACATGTTTATCTGTACTATTCCACTCTGTCTCTCAATAATTAAACCTTGCTTACATTTGTTTGTATTTACCAGAAAAGTAATAATTCGGCATCACTGAGTACAAACACATATAATTTGATTCATCACAACATTTCTGAAAGTTGATATTATTGAAATTGACAATTTGATGCTTAGGGCAGGTGCTCTGATTTAAAAAAAGAGCAAAACACATTCCAGTTCAAAACAGAAATAATGACACAGAGGAAGGAACTCACTCAGTTGCATCGGATGGAGAATGCAATCAACCCTCAACTAGACTTCATCATAAGAGTGCAGGGAAAATCATTTGTGAAGGTTCTGAACAAACCCTCGCATAGCACAGCAAACACTTTCAGTGTGCACATCAAGGAAAAAGTCAGAGCAGCAATAACTCTAATCCGTAAAACAGATCCATGCTAAAGGTACAGCAACTTTGCACAGGTGAATGCAGTCTTGAGGTTAGACAGAAAGAGCAACACTGATCAGATTGACATTCCTCTTACATCAATGTGATGCCAAATCAAATGACTTTGGACACATACATCTCTTAAAGATCACAGATAACAGATGTTGTAAATTAATTGAAAAATAGCTTATTTCCAGTCATAAACCAGCAGTGTAAGTATGGAATGATTCACTCACTTCCCTGGAGTGCTTAAAGTAACATGTGCATGTGTTTTTTCTTCGGCACATCTCTTATCCTGTCGACATAAGACAGCAGGTAAACTTCTTATATACACACTAAACCTGCACAACCTGGCACACAATAGTAACAAGTCACACATCTGCACTCTGATCATGTCCCCACCAGGCAGGCGTACAATCAAAGTTTATCGAGACTGATCCATCACGCAACCACCAATGTACACACACACACACACACACACACACACACACACACACACACACACACACACACACACATAATCAATCTCCATAATCCAGCAATAAAGGAGGCCAAAAATAGCAACGAATCACAATAGTACTTCAAATCATAGGGTCTTAAGTTTGACAAGAGCATGGAATGAAAAGTTATGGAATCATTAAAACGTGTAACTTAGTTGCTGGGGAAACTCCAGAAAATGCCAGCGAGAATCATTGGTGTGTCCCCATGAAATGCTCCATGCTTGGTTATTCAGTTTTACCACCTAGGACATTTCATCTCTTTTCAATGCTTTTAAATGGGAATGCAAAATTCTACTGATTGAGCTTAAATATGTTCTTAAGGTTGTTCTACAGTTTTACTGATAAAACTGTCATCTGGCTGAAGACATCAGTTTATGCAGATGATGAAATTCACTGAGCAATCTATCTATGCAGCCAGGCTGATATTTGGATGTCATGCTGTACTACTATGTAGAGATACATAAACAGCGCTCTCGAAAACCCAATCTCTGAAATATGTCCACAGAGAATTCAGGATTCAATCATATAGTTGTTTAGAGCTGTCCACCATATCAAACTAATGTTACCATGATTACCACCTTTGGTGTCAACAAGTCAACTTCAATGTCTTACTCTCTAGCATGGAGAGACTCACACTCATAGTGATGTGCCTGAGAGAAACTGATGACACTGCTTATCATTTATTTATTTGCATAGTATAGAAAAAGGTTGCTCAATAATGTGGATGTTATGCAAATGTATTGCTATACCCATTTGTGAATAGGTATGCTCACCAGCCAAGTTGCTTCACTGGGTTTCTAAATTGGGCAATAACCAGTCTGCAAGACCAATCTCTGCACTCATACTATGTCTATACTATCTCTGTTTGTACCATTGGTAGACGGTTTTTTCAGCAAAGCTATGCAGTATGAAATAAGGTGCTTTTAGTTCATGAAATTTAAGAAAAAAAAGATGAGGTACCTCCAAAATTTCAGACCAGCAAAGCACTTCATTGTATGAACATTGCAGCAATTGGGTTCAATTGAGGTAATCTGGTATAAGTCATTTAATGCCAAGCATACAACATAGAGTTAATATTGTTATCTTAATCCTCAAAAAATGGTGCCAACAAACAGCAACAAAGTACATCCAATAACACAGAAGCACAAACATAACAAGTGTGACCTAACTGGTAAATTGTACCTACAAAGTGACATCTGCTGCAGTGGCAAAGCATCTGCAATGCAGTGTGATTGGTGCTGAGACAGACCTGCAGTCTTATCCTTCTCGTTGTGCTTATAGAATTCCAGCCATTTCACTTTAAGGAACACCTACTCACTCTGGCATTAAAACGATTCTGTTCTATATTTCACCATAGGACTTTTACATATGTTTGGGTAACTAAAAGCCCTGTAGCCAATTTACAATGAGAAGTCATTCAGAAACGGTGATATGATTATCAAGCTTCATTAAGAGGCCAATTACTCACACAAGGGTCAAGTGCACTTGGGCAAATGTGTGTTCACACACACATACAGCATATTTTATATTATCAATACCCTTGCAAAATTGTGCATTGCTTCTTCTGTGCATTCCAAGCAAAGACAGATGGCAATGATTTTTTCATAAAGGACAAAGCAGTTACACTAGGCCTATTTGAAATGAAAAACATGAACAGTTGGGATTAATGAATGTTTCTGAAGAATATTCAAGCATTACTCTTGACCACTGTTCTTACAGTGTTTTACGATCGCACAAACACTAAAATCAAAAGTATTACACAATTATCAAAACCTTAAACTCAAGAAGCAAACCATTGGCTATATGTGCACCACTATAAGCACAAAGTCAGCCTCACACTTTTTGCAAAACAATACACACAGTGATTTGCAAAACACTAAACACACTTAAACACATTAGACACAGGAGGATATCATGATGTCACCTCATTGCAATTCCAAAGCACTGACTGTCAAACTACCAAACACATGAGCCAGTCAGTAAACACAGCCATTAGGTGCGCAAACACATGATTGCTTTATTCTAAACACTCAAATCAGGTTCAAGCACTATACAAATGGAGCAGGTAAGTTCACCTGCCTTTACAGTAACCAAAATGGAAGGAGTCAGAAGAACAGTGAGAGTGAGGGTGAGAGGGGGAATCCACAGAGGTCCACAGATCCGTCATGCCAATATTAGCCCTTACAACACACCTCACATACTCACATTTTTAGACTGATTGCACAACATAGTCACAGCAGGTAACCAAATGCACCAGATGCAATACATTGTCATCTGGGACAATGTGTCATTCCATCGTGCTGCTCTGGTCCAAAACTGGTTTCAACACCATCCACAGTTCACAGTTCTATACCTTCCACCATACTCTCTGAAGGATGTGGATGAAATTCTCTGGACAGATCCAGCTAGGCGAAGATATACTACAATGTCTAGTATGTTCTATACTGTATTTTCTGTTTCCTTTATCAGATTGTTTTATTTATGTATTACAGTATCTGTAATTTGTAAGCTGTACTAGATACAGTATGTTATGGGTGTTGTTGTTTCCTGGGATAACAGTGTTACTGTATGCAGACTACTGCACACATGTTTGGTTGTGATTTTCCATGTTGACTGATTTGGGTGTATGGAGAGAAATAAATGATATTTTCCTCAGTCTGCAGCATTGGTCTTGTCAAGTGTTTTGTGAACTTCTTGTATATTTGCACTTTCTCTGTGTACTTTATATACATTACTCAAATCACTGAGAAGTAGAATTACTAAAAGTGTTTAAGGTTAGCAACAGCAGTGTGTAACTGGTTCAGACAGAATTAAGTTATATGCAAAGTGTGTGTTTCATATGGCGACAAAATATGTTTTTTATAAAATAGTGTATAGTTTTGAAAAGAGTATTTCATTTTGCAAAGGGTCTGAGGTGTTTTGATAATTGGGTGTTTAGTGTGCTAATTGTGTGTAGTGTTTTGAGAAATGGGGCCCTGTTTTCAAAATCGTGCTTAAGCAATCGAAAAAAACTGTAAAGAGAAGCTGAATCACACGTGAAAATGTTTTTTGGTTCTTCTCCATCTCTCTGCAAGCCCACTTACAACGTCTAGAAGGACTTACAAATTATGAATTGGCCGACTTCGTTTTCATATTTTCAAACCTTTTTTTGTAGGATATAATGTGCCTTTACTCACTCATATGAATCCTATCTGCAGTGACAATGAAATAGTGTTTTATTCAAGTGAGGTGAAGTTATTCTAACCTCCTCTATTCCTTAAATTTGTCAAATTTAACTTCAGAAAAAATTGCCCAAGATAATTTAAAATAATTTCAATGTTGAATTAAAATGAGATTGCATTCCAGAACAGACAATATAGGCCTAACATTCCAACCTCATCAGCCATACGTTCACCTAGAGGGAGAGAGAGCAAGATAAGAAAGGATACACTTCTTATAGGAGGGAAAAATAAAACAACTTCTCTTGGAGCTTGTGAAAGACATTCCATTGGTCCACTGATGGTTAAGTAAGGCATTTCATATACAAGGAAAACATTGATGATTGTGAATAGCTTTAGAAGTTTCAAATATTGTAAAAGTAAATGTTAGAATGTTTCCTTTTGACTGAATGAGAACAGTGATGAAAGGACATGAATATTGGACCTCAATTGAACAAATACAATCTTTGTATGCAGGACTAACAAGGGATTGCAAAGAGAAGGTGTAGTCAACTCTCTGAGCTATCTGGCAAGCCATGTGCAGTAGTTCAACACAATACAAAATGTAATTTGTTTTGTCAAAGTCTGTGACTTGACTTGACTTGAGTCATGTGGGCGACTTAGAGGACAATCAATCATTCTATCAAGAGATTTATAAATTATTTCATGTCAGTCCAACTAATTGTGAAAGTATACGTATATTATAGATAACACAATCTCATGTGGTATGATGTGGTGCTCAGATGCACTTAACACTGTAAATGTTAGGAGAAGAACGTGCTACTTTTAATACTTGGCACACAAATATAATGATTTGAGGTGTCCAAAAAGTGCTGTATTCAGATCCACCCTGGAGATTTATTTGCAAATGCTACTCCTGTCTCTCAGTGATTACATGTGTGTGATAAAGGCAAACATATGATGTTACAAATTGTAGTTCTGCTTTCTAATAAAATGTATGGAAACACTGGAGGGACCACTGACATTGGGCTCTATAGTGTGGGCATTTCACATTTTTTTAGTAATTCATTTAGGGATGTGCAAATTTCAAGTCTTTTCATACAGAGTTGTAAGCCTCAACTCAGGGTATCCAAAAGATTAATTGTAACAATAACACATCTGTTTTTTTCTTTTTCCAAACAAAACAATCTATATTCTAGCATTTTTATGAAAGGAACCATGAGGTCAGGGATTGCTAGGTTACCAAAAACTGAGTCAACAGCCTGCCACGTCTTGATGAATGTAACTGAGAATAAAATTGACAAAGAAACCTCACACTCTAAAGAGTTGTAAAGAAATATCAGCCCAAACAACATTACTCCCTTTCAAGCAAAATTTATTTCAATGACGGTCATACTCTTAGTAACCTGGTTTCAATGCACAAGGTCATGGATAGATACTTTTCCCTAATCAGCGTAGAACTTTGGTGGTCAAAAGGTTTGTAGAAAGGGCATATATGAATGGCAAGCAGCAATGCAACCATGACGGTCAACAGTTTAAGATTAACTATTCAAGTATGTCTAAGAGCTCCTGCAAGTCTAAAAAACAGATAGCAGATCCCTTGCAAGAGTCCAAGAGTGTACCACCAGGGGCCTGTTTCAGGTAGCTGGTTTTACATACTCTGGGTTTAATCATACGCTCTGAGTTGGTTAACTCAGAGCGCAGGGTTGATAAGCAACTCTGGGTTTTCGGTTTCAGAACAGTGGATCAGCGTTGGGTTAATCAACTCTGAGCGTGTTCACTCTGGGTGGAGCGTGTGCATAAAAGCCATCGTCAATGGATCGCTGATAACATGATTCACCATGGAAACAGAAGAAACAAATTTGATCTTGCTTGATCCTCCCACTTCTCCACTTCTCAAAAAAGAAAAAAAAGAAAACTTCTCCGCTCCTCCCACTAGAGTAAGAAATATTAACGAATGAGTTTATGGAGAGGAATGAACGGGGATATTGTCTCATAACTCTGATCTAATCACTTCGGCAATTCAGAAAAAACGGTGCAAAAGTTTTTTGTCAAGAGCATCGTTGCTTCCGTATGAGAAGCAAGTCTATTTTAAGAATTAAGTTACGCATATCAGCAGCAACAAAATTATTAAGCTGCCGCTGCACAGCATTGCTGACAGTGTTTTATATTCGCTGTAGCCTATTATGTAGGCAAGCTATAATAGGCCTACTGTGCAGTAAACAGACTGTCGCTTCTTTTAAATGGGGAGTGAAAGATATTAACGTTTGACACATAAGGTGACAGTTTCCATTGTAGATCCTGATTGTTTTATTACCAGATCCATTGTCCTCTAGTGATCACAGTTTTAATTATTATATTATTTCTATATTCATATTGGGCTATTTAACGAGGCTTGTCTGTGACTTTGGGATGACACAAGGGAACAGTAACGATCGCGTGCAGCCGCAGAATTACATTTCAACCTGACATAAATAGCCTATGTTCAGTGGCACAGATGTTAAAAAACTCCTGATAATGATAAAAATAAATAACGAGATACATAGGCTACAATACAATAGGTTTATTAATCTGAATGTAAAGCATGTTCACGATATGTAAGGTGGCCGCATATATGAACGGACCGAGGGCTGAGAACAAGGCTACTGATCAGATAAATGATCGATCAAACGTAAAATCATCAGTACATGATAAAAACATCCCGATGGCGATTTCTGTGGAGTGATTTTGCTTTAAACTGTACAGGGACGCGTTGTTGTAACAGTGACTCTTTCTTCATTCGGAGCTGCAGCGTAAAGTGAAAACAAACTCAGGGTAGGTCTAACCACCTCCCGAGCAGGTTAGACCCACGGCGTATGTTGCCGCAGTAACTGACCCTCGGTTGCGCTGAACCTGCTACCTGAAACGGAAAACCTAGAGTTTCCACCCACTCAGAGCGAACAAACTCTGGGTTGCCTCAAAACCAGCTACCTGAAACAGGCCCCAGAGAGAGGCCTCCCTTTATTGCAGAAAGGTTTCCTTTCCAGTTGTATTCTTTTGTTAACTGGAGCTGATTTTTGACATGATGTCGCTCAGGGGCGATTCTACAGGGGGGCAAGGGGGGGCAGCACCCCCCCCCCCCCCCACTGAAGAGCCTTGCCCCTCCCCCGCTGCCCCCCTAACTTTTGCATTCTCAAAAATGTACTTGTAAGAACAAACCACCACTATGTCAACAAGCCACTCAAATAATTGAAACAAACAATAAATTGAACAAAAGTAAATAATTTTGAATCTAATCTTATGCCCTGCCCCTCAAATACTTAGCCACGGCCCTGCATCATATGCGCATATCGGCGATCACACAGTTTGTCACACACAGCGAGTCAGCGCGCTGCTGTGCCATGCAGCCCAGCGAAGAGTAACTGACCTGCTCCGAGCATCTGAAGGTGAAGTCAGTTTACCCTTGTGTAACGAGCCAATCAGTTATGATTTACATAAACACTTTTCCTTTTTAATTACGTCATTCTGATGGCTCTATGACATTTTAAAAGCCTCTTATTATCCCTCACAATGTAGGGACCATTATAGGGGCAAAACCAAAAGCGATTTTAATATTTGAACATGGCCTTGTGGTGCTATTCACAGATGGCTTGCAAGCAACATATAACAAAAAATGACACCAAGGGATAACGTTTCAAAACCTCCACAGCACAAAAGCAGGTGGTCTCATAAGTTAAAGGTTTAGTAAGCGGAATGGTCAGTTTAGCTTGAAGGCTGTCAGTTACTGCAGTTAGCAGTCCCCTCCCTCGTCCCCACGTCACCACATTAATGCATTGCGGTCTTCCAGAAGCTTGTGAAATCCCTGACAGGGAACTCTCGAGCAAGCGCAGAATGCAAACTCCGATGTGCAATATGCAATCCTGTATACATGCA
Source organism: Ammodytes dubius (assembly GCA_026122265.1). Taxonomy (NCBI): domain Eukaryota; kingdom Metazoa; phylum Chordata; class Actinopteri; order Uranoscopiformes; family Ammodytidae; genus Ammodytes; species Ammodytes dubius. The sequence goes on along the minus strand of CM047505.1, from coordinate 5,051,588 downwards.
GGTAGAATGCCGACGATGAACGAGTTATCCAGGTGTACTTATCCGACTGCGCTTGTCCGGTAATGTGCCGGTTTGTGTGCGAATATTGGATAAAGGTATTTATATGCATTTTACAAGTCCTGTTGAGGTCTTATTTGTTTATTTACCAAATTATGAGTCTGCATGTAAATGCATTGACTGTATCATGTGAACACAGGTTACATGACCTAAACAAACAAATATACCTTTGTATATATGTATATGTAGAATAAGGCCTCTGTTCAGTTCACTCTATAACTTGATGGAAGCTGAATAACAAGCTATGCTACATACAGAGACATCTTCTGTTTTCTATCTCAAAGGTACCTGAGAATCAATTTGCACTTGATGCACAATAATAAGTGTTGAAACGCCACTTACTCTCTGAGGCATTCACAACAACATGCAGAAGGGTGCAGTCTTCTATTTTTCTGCTTCTAAAATTCCATCCTCATCTTATATTCTTCTGCAGCTCTTGTCTGTTTGGTTGATTTGGAAATGTATAGGCACTTGTAAACAATTAATTCTGGGAACAGATATATGAAATCTCGTTATGGGAAATTGCTTAACTCGTCAGAAAATTTAAATAAAGACTTGCAATCTCCTCAAGGTACATTGCATTCTAGAAAAGATCAAAGAGAAGCGGAAGATTAAATGGATAAAGGGGTGTGTTGGGAAAATAATATCACAATTCATATAAGTAATACACACACCAGCCACCTACACTTCAGAGTGCTGTTGAGCACAGGAGAGAAAATGGTAATACAACTGATTTGACTGGTTGAAGTGTATAAGCAACAAAAAATAATAGAGCCAGAGAAAATTACTTTCCTTAAAAAATGGCGCTTCAGTTAGATCCATGGGTGTAAGAGATAGAATCCATGAGAAAAGGCATGTGTCAGGAAGTAGCAAGACATTCAGTATCATCAGATACTAGATCTGAAAGGCTGTGGGAGCACCAGAACGCACTTCTGACAATACAAGGACATTTTTTTTTGTAACAAGCGCAAGCAAGTCACAACCAATGGCACTTGGGGCTCTTAAGCAATATGTTCTCTCCCTGAAAAAATAGAACAATCTGTTCTTATAATACACTGTTCTATCTTGGGCTGATACAATCGAAGAAGACAGATAAAAGGTCTGGAGGGATTCTGACAGGTAGACAAGTGATGTTGAACAAGGCAATCTACTTGGGCAAACGGTTCGATGTTCCCTGAAAGCATTGACTTTTCATCCCTCTGTGACAAAAGGCTTTGAAACACACTCAAGCACATGCAAACAGCCATGGTTTTAAATGTTTTAACTGGGTGTGTCTGGGCTGTCAAGGACTATGTTTATTTTTCTTTGTTTACCCTAAAATGTGAAAGAGAGCTACGATGGGGCTGCTAAGTGAAACTACTATTTACACTTGCAAGATGCTTTCCAACAAGATACTTTATGCAGCACAGCGACTTCAGCCTAAGGTCAAAGCGAGAGGCTGGTAACGGCATCAATACGAGCAGACACAGCATGACAAGCACATTTTTTTCTATTTGTGATGGAAGTTGAGGATGTCAGGATTGGAATATGTGTGTCAGCCAAAGAATGGATAGTGCTTTGTTAAAAAAAAAAGTTGACTGCCCCAAGCAACTGCTACTGCAACTTCCGAGTCTAAACTATACATGAATATATTACCCTAAACTTGTAGCCAGACGAAGCAAATTGGCTGCAGGAAGAGTGAAGGAAATGAAAATGAGACATAGAATGTAAGAGAGACAAACCACTCAGAATTTGACTGAGGTTCTCGTTTTTTTTTGTTTGGCATTTTCAATGCTTTATTTATAGTGCAGAGAGATTAAATGGGGTATAGACGGGAAAGACTTTGTCGAACTCGAAGCGGGTCTGCTGCAAGGACTGAGCCCCATATGGGGGGTGCTCTTTCCACTACACCACAAGAACCCACTAGATGTAAAAGTTTCAAAGAAATTGATCAGGATTAATGTGCTTCAGAAAAAAACCTTTCAGACCTCCAATGTCACCACTGTTATTATGGCAGTTCACAAGTGGTCAAATGTACATGGCAAAGCTCACTGAAACTTTTTCCAAAGACAACGTGTGTATTTACTTGGAAGCAACTTCACTGATCACCATAATTCAATTGAAATATTGAGTTTGGCTCAAACATTCTGGTGTGATCTGGTTAGCCCTCATACTAAAAAAAAGTTAATTCAAATCATCTGCATATTATGTTACGTAGGAAATACAAAACATAAAACACCTCTCTTTCAGTTCACCAGATTATTTATCTCCATCTAAATATATTAGACTGAGATTGCAGCAAATGTAAACGCTTGTATTAAAAGAAACCTATTATGCTTTTCAATCTTTTCTTACCTATACATGTTGTTACAGTGTTGGATAGTTGTGTTAAACAATGAACAAGCATCAAATATTGAGGTATGTGCATTTGGATGTGAGCCCTGCATGCTGTTTTAGTTGGCTCTGCCCCGCTGTGAATGTGACGACTCAGCACGTTTTTCAAACTGTGTTATCACAGTTTCATCAAAGCGATACGGAACTTCTCTTAAACATAATTGCATTTTCTTGTTCAAACAAACAAAGGCTGAAGCCTACAGTGAATCCCTTTTAGAGCGCGATTGTGATAATGTGAATCTTTGTGAGTGGGTGTACTCATACACGTATGATGTCCAGATTTCACCATCCGTGGTAAGAATGTCATGCTTATGTGCCTACTGCTGTGAGCATAAATATGTTCATGCCTCCGTGCTATCATTCACATCTCTCTCTGGCTGTTATAGTGATGAATGACAGCAGAGCAGCCATTAGCGACACAGAGAGGTCACACTGTAATGTAGACCCCGACGTGGTGCGGCTGCACCATCAGTCACGCTCGGCAGGTCATACGGGAAAGCAAGTGGGACACGCTCGGGCCTCAAACAGATAAATGACTCCACCGCTCCGTGCAGGCAGCCATTGTTCTGCTCTGGACTCATTGCCTTCCTCCCTCCTTGAGTGGCTGGGAAGTGGGGAGGGGTGGGCTATTAGCTGTGGGTGGCAGTGGAACTAGACACATGCAGCACAGGCACACACGACGAGAATGGTGTGTTTGAGCGTGTCTGTGTGTGTCAGCGAGCATGTATGGTGTTAGTTTCTCCTGACAAGCCAGAGAATAAGTTGTAAAAAATGAGTTGGAATGACTGGCAACTCATTTCCTGCAAAGAGAAGAGAAAGAAAAGGAGGCAGAAGACATGCAGGGAGTAGCTGGCAAACTGTGCTGCTCAGTGGTAAAGAGGTATTACAACTATACTCTTTACCACTGAGCAGCACAGTTTGCCAGGGCACGGTCTGTAACCATATATCTGGCTTGCTTATCGACAGACGACAGTACTATTACTTTGTAGGCTTGGATTATGCCGGACGGCAGCGACCTAACTATCTTGATATCATAGCATTGGGAGACAATGTTGTCAACCAATAAATTCAATGAAGAGAAGGAAAGCAAAACAACAAGCAAAGAGATGCACGCTGTATTGTTTACCAACCAACGAGCTTCCACTCTTGCCAAGGTGACTCCACACAGCGGTTTATCAAGGTTCTGTCATCCAATCAATGGACTACAGTGGGTAGCTCCACCCTTTTGGGTCCCTTTGTTGGTAGCCCAAAATAAAGGGTGACAAAAATAGGTTATTTGGTAACCTTTTCCAGCTTTTGACAGTGGAAACGCTAATAAATGTGTGCTATATCGCACCAATCTGAATCATACTGCTTAGTGGAAATGAGGATTAACGGGGAAAGAAGCACCACAGAAAGGAGCAGAGTGAAGATGAAGCAGGAAATGAATGGGCAAAAAGGGCAGCAAGAGGTGTGAAGTGCACGCTGACAGGAGAGCAGTGACTACCTCATAAAGGTCAGTATCTCCTCTCTTCATTTGTCTCTCTGATTGAACTAGCCAATTATCCAAAGAGCGCTACACTCTGCACAGTGATGGGAAACAACCTAATAAGGACCAGGAGAAGATGGATAGAGACAAGTTGGATGGAGAGTGATTGGAACACTGTATTGTTACATAGTGGCCATTCGTTCAAATCATTGGCCTAGCACTTATTTCAAGGATTTAGTAATGCCCTACCGACAGTCATTCAAATTGGAATGGAGAGGGATTTGATTGAGACCATGGTTTTGGTGTGTAGTATGGCTATGGGCAAACGGGAAATCAGGGGGAGAAATGAAAAATGAGACAAATAGACACAGAGAGAGAGAGAGAGAGAGAGAGAGAGAGAGAGAGGGCTCCACAGGACTTCCAAACACTGGCGGGAAGATAGGTAGGAGATCGATGACAAGAGAATGTAGTCTGGTGACACATAACATTGGGAAGAAAGAAGGAAATGAGGAAGAGACACGACAGAGCTGAATGTAAAACAGAACGACAAAAGAGTGCAAGGTCTGATGTGGATGAGCAATGTTGGACTGAAGGTAGAGGTAGATTTTACTACATACACACTGTTCAAATGTAAAAGTGTGTACAAATTTAAATTTTGGTCAGGACTGATAGGCTTCCAAAGAAGTTCTGTGAAAGCCCCCTTCTCCACTTTGGCAGCCTATAACCCAGGATGCCATGCAGCCGAGAGACAGAGAATGTCGTGACATTCTGCAACAGTTTGCAGGCAGACGTCTGAAGTAGATCTGGGGTGGAGAAATCCTTGATATCTCTTATTGTTACTGAAAAGCTAAAGATGAAGCAGGTTTGGTCAAAGTGGCTTCTTCAGTTAAAGTGAAATGCAGCATACATGTAACAACCTGGTAAAAATACCTTTGGGTAAGGATTTCCATTATAATTGTATTTTCCTTTTTAAGCCGAGGCAAACTACAGTACACTTGGCTTTAGCAACGCCAATTGGGCTTGAGTACATCCACCACTTTGGTTCGATGATCTGAATATCTATAAACAACAAAGGACATGGACATTCTATAAATCGATATTAATGATTCCCACAGAATGTATCCTATGGAATTTGGTGATCCCCTGACTCTTCATTTAGTGCCCCATAACGATGGCCTTTTTTCTCTTTGTGTGAATTTTTTTTATATGTGCCAATCTAAAATCCAAGAGCTTGATTTTAGCACACGAATTTATATTGTCAAGTAGCTTGGTTCAGCCACACGATGTTCATGAAAACAAAAATAGTATCATGTTAATGATCTGTAAACTAAGATCAATTCAAATTAAGTTGTAAAAATGTCAAAATTGTGAAATAATGGGGGTGAAAAAGGTTCTGAAAAAAAAGGGATGATGAGTAATTGAAAATAAAATTGAAAAATCTCTCCACCAACTTCTCTGGCTACCATATTTTCTGTTATCCAATCTCATAACGACGTCAACACGAGCTGATCAGACACTAACCACAGGCAGGGAACAAGGATGGGAACGAGAGAGAGAGAGAGAGAGAGAGAGAGAGAGAGAGAGAGAGAGAGAGAGAGAGAGAGAGATGAGGACGGCTGGAGCTGAAAACCAGATTTAACAACTCATGTTTCTTTTTTCATCAAACCATCCATTCTCCATTCCACTCCCCACTGCTACCCGTTGGATACCGTGTTACATACAAAAACACACACACACACACACACACACACACATAGAAGTCATTGACGGGTGCTAAGCATCGCTGTGATCTCTCTCCAGTGATATCGATCGACCCAACTGCAACCTCTGCCTCCGCCACAATATTCAAGATTTACTTTATTTTCATTTCAGAGCTGTACTTCTATACTAACATCAAACAAAATACTGTTTCTCACCAGCGCATGCAGTGTTAAAAGAGGCAGTAATAAATAAATAATTAAAAATTATCAGTCTCTCATATAAAGAACAAAACAGATCAATAATAACAGTCTGAATAAAGTGCTGGATTTCACAGGCAGTTGTTGCCACAACTGGATGTGACTATGTCCCTGTGTGTGTGTGTGTGTGGTGGTGTGTGTGGTGGTGTGTGTTGGTGTGTGTGTGTGTGTGTGTGTGTTGTGTGTGTGTGTGTGTGTGTGTGTGTGTGTGTGTTGTTGTGTGTGTGTGTTTGTGCGCATGTGTGTGTGTGTGTTTGATAAAAAACTAAAAAGATTGAGTTACGAAAAAAAACGTTAATATATAATATAGTGTATGTGTGTGTGCATAGCAGCTACATAAACACACTCCATTGTCAAGTTCCCTTTGCCTGTGTACAGTGTACATGAAGGTATTACAGTAATCAAAAGCCTGCCCTCTCCTCTCCCCTCGCTCTCTGTCTCTTCCTCTGCATTGAACATGACTGTATAGCAGTAATTAAGAGTGTGTTGTGTTACACACCACTGCTAATCCTGCAGAGCCAACTCAGTTCACTGTGTTCGCAGATTACTGCTCACGGCATGGGCTCTTGTTATCGCACACATGTACACAAGCACACACACACACAATCCCCAGACTCCTGAAAAATACACGCAAAATGAATTGTTCATGTGCTAGAGTGGGACTGCTGCTTCTCCTCTGACACCTTCAGGCATTTTTTTTGTGTCTGCAATTAGATTACCCTGACCACGCAATTTAGGATGACAATTGTCATCCTAAATGTTCCAGGTGCGCCGAGATCGTTTTCCGGCATGTGCCATACCATGGCTTGAGTCGTTCAGTAACGGTAATGCCAGTCCAAAAGTGGTATTCTGCGACCGGCACGCCCCGCCTCCCTACCTCTCCCTACCCGAAACAGTAGACCCGAGTTTGCATCCCGCCTGGGTTGTTTCTTTGCATCTCTTGACTAGACATTTAGAATTGTTTCACTATACTTTGTCAAAGTAGGCCTATAGGTTTCTATCGTTTAACACTGATTCAGTGTCATAAACCTTTTTGTACTATTTGTGTGCCATTTCCTACTGTCACCTGCCATTTATACTGGCACACAGCATTTTTCCACTGACATGCCACTTTTGTAAAATGGTACTACCATTTCAGAATGGCACCTCCACTGACATGACCCCTAATAGTAATGGTGTGTACCATTCCATACTGGCACCTACCGTTTTTCCACTGACATGCCACTCATATCCTGTGGTATTTGCCAGTTCATACTGGCAAATACCACTCGATCCAGCCTGCATAATGATTTTGTTACCAACAATATATGATTGGCAATACATGATGGAAGCATATTAACAATGTCAAAAGTGTGAAAACTAAAATTCAAGTAAAATAAGTAAGAAACAATTGAATGAAGATGTGTGTAAACCGATCTGTGTGAAATTGCAATCAAATATATGAATAGAAAAAGGTTAAATGTTTAGAGTATAATCTTGTGTGTGTTATGCTGTATGCCTGAGTTTGTGTATTGACACGCTTGTTTGTGGATATTGACAGTACAGCTTTCCATGGTGTTCTGGCATTACAAGGACCTACGTATACTTTCATTTTCATGTAAGAGGAGGTACTTACGCATTTGATATGACTTGAACACAGCTAACTACAGTAGTCCTTTCAGCGAATGTAGATCTGTGATATATATATATAATATATATATTTTTACAGAACAAAGACCTTTTAGGATTTTGACCAACTCGAGGAAAGGAATAAATATGCTGTTGTAAGAGAGACAGAACGTCTACAGAGGGGGGAGGATAGGGTGGATAACTAAGAAAACTCTGTGTTACGATTTGAATTTGAATTCAACCAAAACTTCTTCCAGAGGCATCAAACATTACAACTTTCCAGACCCTTTCAAAGTCTACAGGTGGGGATTATTTGATATTCAAAAGATATATTTAAGTTTTTCTTACTGGACATGTTTGCACAGCTGAAATCTCTGAGTGACCTTCAATACATTGTCCTTGTATCCTTTCAGACATTGCTTGTCCTACTGCCTGATGTGCTGCTGCAGGTAATGTGGTGACAACAGGCAGCCGTGTCTATCAGTGCTGGAGAAAAAGTACAGTTTAAACCAGGGGTGTCAAACTCATTTTGGTTCGAGGGCCACACACAGCCTCTCTGATCTCAAGTGGGCCGGACCAGTAAAATAATGGCAAAATAACGTACATACTGTATGTCAACTCCAAATGTTTAGCATTGTTTTTCAGTAATATGCTTTATCACTCAGCCTACATTTGTAACCTACATTATCACAGATCACAAGGGATCTCTGTACCCCCCAGGAAATCCGCAGCAAGATTTTTGGGGGTGTTTTGCTCAAAGACGCCAATACGCACTAATGAAATAAACAACTGTTTATTTGATTACAAATATACAAGAGACACTGACCTTACTTGCAGACAGTACAAAATACAATTAAATAAACGTGCAACTTCTACTGTTTTGATTTCTTTTTAAATTACAGAGGTAATTGGTTGTTTTGGAATACGTTTTTCCCAATTTAAACATAAAAATAAAGCAGCATTGAAAATTAGGAAATAAACCTTGTAGTCCTACACTAGCATGCTCCTGCTTGTTTTGTGCACGCAGAGCCGCAGACACAACACGCTTGCTAGTACATTAATTGTTCAGCACTAAAAATAAACATAATCAAAAATAAACACATAAAAGGTCCTTCAACTGTAGTGCTTATCTGACTAACCAGATCAGCTATTGGGATATTGTCTGTCTTGTAATCCAAGTATCTCTTAAACACTAACAGCCTTGTTATTACTTAACAATGAAGGGTCTGAGAACATTTCATGAGATCCTTGGGTGGTAGCATTGGCCATGCAGCTTGCAGTACTTGAACCAAGGCTGTAATAAAATAAATCCTCAAAACTGATGATATGATTGTATAAGTGGTATTGCTTTTGGGTTTTATTTTTAATTACATTTATTCAGTTTAAGGAAAATGTGGCCTTGCAACCCCACTTGCTGCATGTTTACATGTATCATGAATTGACCTTTAAGTTTGATTGAGTGTACATTCTAACCCATACTATACCTGTCTTTTTTTTGTGCTACTCTCTCCTGCATTTCTGTATATACAGATCCCTACAGCCTGTCTTATTATCTGTCTCTACAATATCCAGCATATTGACCGGGCCTTTTTTTTATTTATAATGGTTTGTAACTCTGGTGTCCTGCATGATAGTTGGACATGCATTAACACTCACCAGTCTATGACTTGCAGTATAAACTGTACAAGGATTTGCTCCTTCCTGCATTGAACCTGAATGTGGCTATTGGATGTAAATTGAAAGGTGTGTGTGATCGCCCATTCTGGACGTATTTCAATGGACGATAAAAAGCTGGCTAATGAGTTTCCCCCATTCATTCTCTTTTTACTTTACTTTTCATCATGGCACTGTGAAAGTTTTGTGGCAGGAAAATACTCCCCAGAGGTGATTGTCCATTTGGTCCTATCCCAGTGTGTGAATCAGTTCAATGTTTTTAAAGGAAGAGCTGCACAGGATTAGTGGTAGAGCACACGCACAGAAGGAATTGGAGTTAGTTTAGCTGACATCTCCCCAGACGGTTTTATTTGTCAATTACGCCCGAACCATGTGCATTCAGATATAATGAAATAGAAAAATCATTTAAATAAGCCACATCATCCATACAGAGCTGTATCACGCTGCTATTTTAATGTGAACCTGAGAATGGTATATTGACTCCACTTTTCACTGATTTTACATTGTGTAGAGTGCTGCTGCACTCTCCCCTCCGCGCTGGAGCCGCTTCAAGCTGACAGATGATCTGACAAACAATGTGGTACATGATGCCAGCTCCTCTATCTGCAGTGGCCCCTACTGTGGTGGCTAGATAAGAGATCAGGCACTACTGTGTGGGTGCTGTGTGTTGTGTGTGTGTGTGTGTGTGTGTGTGTGTGTGTGTGTGTGTGTGTGTGTGTGTGTGTGTGTGTGTGTGTGTGTGTGTGTGTGTGTGTCTGTGTTTGTTTGTTTGAGAAAGATTGACAGCAAGAGTGGCTTCCAATCTTTGATTCTCAACTTGTCTGTCTTTAATCAGATGAACTGACTTTGTTTGGTTCAGACAGGAAATCTTTTGCAGCAAAGCACACCAATCACTGACCCTGTCCACTCGACCAATACAAATGTGTGTGTGTGTGTGTGTGTGTGTATTTTGTATGCATATATAAAAAAAAATCTATTTATTTGTATTTGATACACTTGTGTGTACTTTAATTACGGGATGCCACACTTCTGTGTCGCGAACTGTCTGTGAGTGTGTCTGAGCGATTGGGCGTGGCAGACACATTCAGACACTGTATATTGATCTCTTTGCCAGTCTCCTAGTGGCTTTAACATACTGCGGGATTATCACTCACATTGATAGAATGAGCAAGAGAGAGAGAAAGAGAAAGAGGGAAAGAAATGAGTCTGGCTTTGAAAAAAAAGTGACACTGAAAGAATAAGTGAAGAAAAGGTGAATATTGCAGGCATAGATCAACGACTGGAAAATATGTGGGCCGGGACAAACTGTTAGGGGAAAGGATCAGGATAAGAAATGATTAGAATATGATAATAAACCGCTGGTTTGGACGGCAAGAGAGATTGATGGCAGTGACGAATAAAAGAAGGTGCACTGTACAACAGGGAGAGAGGAGAAGACAGGGCAAATATGAGAGTAAAGAGAATGGGGATTACATATAAACACATCCATCAATGTTTTTGTGTGCTGTTTAATGATTTTAGCTAGGAATGAACCGATCCGATATGGTATCTTGTATCTGCCTCGATATTGACAAAGCAGCTAGATGGGGTATCGGTGACAATGGGGCCGATCCATTGAACCGGTCTATTAACTTCAAAAGTATGTGTGAGACACACATTCCGTCAACACTGGTCTCAGATCTGTACTCAGTATGGGCTGATGACCAAAATCCCAGGTATCTGATCCGTATCAGAGCTGGAACATGTTGGATCTGTGCATTCCTAGTCTAGGCCTAACAGCAGGCAGTGTATGCTTTGCCATGACACATGCAACCACAAACTCATCCAAGATGGAGAGGAAAAACTTAAATTGTGTTTTACATCCCGGGGGAAAAAAAACAAGAACAAGCTTTTGAAAGTGTGTTTGTGTCTATGAGACAGAGAGAGAGAGAAGTAACAAGGATCAAGAAGATCAGAAAATGAGCTCTCCTGTGCTCAGCATATTAGAGGATGCGCTGTGAGGCATCAGTTAGACAGAGGAGGGCTGACACCACACAGACAAGCACACACACACACACACACACACACACACACACACACACACACACACACACAGACATACTCCTTTGATCCAAACTGACCCTCCCACACACGCTTACAATTACACACAGCCACACGCATACAGACATTAATTGATCCCGCTGCAGCAGAGAGGCTACACATGAGGAAGCTACCCTGTGGCCTCTACCCACACACAAATAAATAGGCTACTCATATTACAGCGTTGCACACTTCAATTAGGGAGCAGCTACAGAGGCTAACAGGACTTCATCATTGCACATGACCTGCATGGCGGTGTAGGACACATGGATGAAAGAGTTCCTAGCCATATTAAATGTCATGGTCTGTCTTGGTCCTGTCTGGTTTTTGTGGTTTCCTGTTTTATTTTGGTATGTCTGTCTTGTTTCCTCCCCATGTCCTGTCTAGCTTCCCTCTTGTTGATTGCTGTTCCCTTCCCTGATGTGGTTCACCTGTGTCTCGTTATGTCTGGTATATATACTCCTTGTGTTCCTTTGTTCCTTGTCTGTGCATTATGGTTTGTTTTGTGGCAGTGTTGGTGAGTCTTTGGCTTGTGTGTTCCCTGCTGTACTTCTTGTTCCCTGGACTGTTTGCATTTTTGCCTGTTGGCCTTTTTGTTGTATCTTTTGGACTTAATAAATTATTCTTTTGCTACGACGTCTTGCGTTTGGGTCCTGCTTGCCTGCCTGTCTGCCAAACCGTAACATTAAAATCTCTATTCCTTTTAATGATGTGGTTTACTTTGGATAAATACTTCTGAGTGAGTGCTACTGAATCATGGATATACTTCCAAAACTCTAACTTCAATGAAAGAGTGAAGTTTGACCCATGATCTTCAGTAAGTCTTTAAAACCCTAGCCATGTAAAAATATATTGTCAAGGATACATACCAGGACTTGAGAAAGTGGATGGACTCAAAGAGTTTTTAAAGCAACCTTGGGGCAACTTGTTTTGTGAATAGAATAGGATAGGATAATTTTTGCAGGAAATATCTGAAGCAATCTTAGGGTGTATTCACACTGGGAAAGTCCGCTAGTGCACTTGCTTTGGTCCAGACCAAATACAGTTTAGATTTTTTTTGTTTGGTGTGGTCCACTTTCAAATTGCCCCTTTTGCAAGTGAACCAGCATTAAGAAGTAAAACCACACGTGATCTGAGGTCATTCATTCATTGGACAGACAATCTGGGGTGGAGAGAAGCAGGAAGCACAAAATGAAAACTGCAAAATATATAACTGATATGATATGGGGTTGAAAATAATAAATAAATAAATAAATAGGCCTACATCTAGCCTATAAATAAAATAAAATAAACATACAATTATTGTTGTTTCATATGGTTATATATGTAGGCCTGTGTCAATGTGTGGCTTGTAGCCTACGATGTGAAACATAATATTTACTGTATTTTTGCTGCTGGACGCGCGGCTCGCGAGGAATAGGCTCAAGCTGACACACAGCTGATTTAGCCGTGTGTCAGCTGGATGTGAGTTTGGCGCGGCTCAGCTCCAGGCTGACACGGGGATAGTATTGACGGTCCCGTAACATGGGAAGCAAAATAAAAACACGCACTTCATACAAAGCGCAGCGTGAACCTGTTGGCACTGTGCGGGAGAACGCTCCCCTCTCCTTCATCTGATCGCTGAACACATCAGCATGTTTACGCGTCCTGTCTATCAAATGTAATATATTCGCTCGGGGCTCCCAGTCAAACCACAACTAATCTTCCTAACAATGGTGACAACAACTTTCCCATAATGTGAGGCTGACGGCGATTTATTAAAAAAGAAAAGGCACAGTGCTTCCTGCATTTGGGTCGGATCGAGTCCGGACAAATTCACACCACAAACAAACTGCAGCAGAGTGCGTTTGGAAATGCACCGAGACTACCTCTTCAGCTGGGTCTCGGAGCGTTTGTTTGGTCCGCCCCCGAGTGCGATTGCTGTATTCACATATGTCTGAAAGATGCGCACCGAAGGCGGAAGTGCATCTGAGTTCGTTTCAACCGAAGTTGAACGAACAACACGGCATGTGTGAACACGGCATGTGTGAATACACCCTTATTCTAATCTGGTCAACTCTGATTGGAGAGCTAGCCTCTCTGGCCAGGTTGTCCTCAGCCTATGTCATTTCTGAATTATATGGACAGATTGTGCCATGTGCTACAAGAAGCTAGAAGTATTCAATTAAAACATATTTTTTAGATACTTATTTATTTGTTTTTTAGAGAACATATGTTCATACACATGCAAAGTGAAACACTTTTCAAAAGGAGATTTGCTGTTGGATGTCAATATAATTTAAACAAAATAATTATTGTTTGATAATACTATACATCAGGCTATAATATACATAAATCAATCAATGTATACATTTGGACGGTTGGAAGTCAATGTCAGCGTTCTTATATTCTGTATATTTCCATATGTTGAATTAGCCAGATCTAGGTCCCCATTGATTTCATCTCATATTGTCATTGCCATTTCTGGCAGATACCACTTGTTCATTGGAAAATATGCAGCAAACAATCAGCCCAAACTGGATTCTGTTATCACAATGATGGAAGCCAAACATGTTGATAAGAGAATGTGACGGTAATGAATGAACATGTTCAGTCGTTTCATTTCCTTTTGATTGTTGTTTTCTGCGGCGGTATTTCCCACACAGAGGCTTTATCTTGAAATTACCAATAGTGAGTCTGATCCCAATCATTGTTTGTCACATTGTATCATGCTGTGCACCTTTCAATGTCGTTTCTTGGTTCCGACAAAGCTTGTCCATGTTTTATCTCAAGTTATTCTATTCACATACCTTTAAGTGCTGAGATGCTCTAGGTGCAGCATTCCATTCAATCTGACAAAACCTTCTGCTGTGAAAAACAAAATGACTCAACACTCAAAAGTTGACTTCCATACATTGCCGCCCCTGTTCACCTCTGAATTTCATTACACACTTTAGGTATAAGCATTTATTAATACATAAACCATGACAGCCTGTGATATACTGAAATTAATCTCACAGTCTCTCAGTTCACTGAAGTATTATATAGGCACTCAGTCTGTAAACAAAGAAATAAAGCCTTCCTTGACTGGTTCTTTCCCAAAGCCCATTTTTACGGTAGCTTTTATTAGCTATAAGCCATTTTCGATTACATAAATTACCAGTGTCAACTACTGACACGAAGCATTAAATATGTTTTGATGCTCGAATCTTTCAATACGAAGACATACCTTTTTTGTACTTAACTTAAAGGTGAGACTATTGGATGGGCTGTTTCAGAAATTAAAAAAGGACAAAGGAGACAAAAACGCTTGAGGAGCCACATGATATGGATTTGGTATTAATAACGGCAAGCACAACACATCAATCTTACGGCTTTACATTTATTATAGTGACATTAAAGCAATATGAAGAAGGTCACTGTGAATCAAGCACTGCAGTTTATGCACAAATATGCACTAATGTTGAAACCGATTGATTATGAAATGGCAACATAGTTGATGGTAGGCTACTGGTGTTAAACTACTGTGAAAATACAATATCATGGATGATATAAAAGGAACAGAGGTATAGTAACATTGTGTACCAGTCCAAAGTCCATTAAAAAATGTAAGCATTGTGCTAAAAGTTTCATTTATTGCCTATACATTGAAATTGATCTTCACACAAATGGTTGCCGCCAACTAAAATTAATTATTTATGTCACTATGCAAATGGCCAATACATTTACATTGGGATCACTATATTTCTGTCAAGCTTTGTCTGTTCTCCCATTGAAATTGATTAGTTATCAAGTCCTTCATATTGGGAATTTGCATAATTGTCTGTCACTGGCTGGAAAGCTGATGTAAGAATGGAGGAAGACATTAATACCAGTAGAATATTGTGGTGGCAGTGGCTCAGGACTGTAGAGTATGTTTACCATTGATCACATGGTTGGTGGTTTGTTCCCTATCTCTTCTTGTCAACATTGTGAAGTGGAATAGGACATCTAACTGAATTGCTGCCATTGGTGTGTGAGTGACTGCATGAATAGGCAGCAAAGACCTTGTCAAGCGCTATAACAATGTCATCCACATATCACAGTAGTGGTTTGACATTTGCACAACATATTTAACATTTGTATTGTTTCATTGTGTGATAGGTGTACAGTACATGTAGACAAGTAATTCATTATTGGGATACAACATTCAGTATGAAAGGCCCCCTGGTAAACTGCTCAAGCTTTTGTTTGTTCACTTTCACTCCACAGTACTTGAACAGCTCATCTATGTAATTTTTTTTTTTTTTAACCAGACCTGTGTCTGTGCCTCTCTGGTTCATCTGACAACGCCGTATGCTTTTGTACAGCAGCCTCCAGGGCTTGAGTTATGGATATCACTGTGTCCCTCTTTGGCCACCATTTTCAGTCATTAATAAGCCACTCTGTAGGGAAGCCAATGTACTTTCTTATTTACCTGTTGTCTTCATATTGCTTTCCAGTAGCCACTTCTAAGAGGACACTGGCAATGAATTGACTTCTGATCTTAAATGATCACCCTGCCATGGCAAAATGCTCAATCGGATGCAAAGTAGCTTCAACCTGGTTCTTGATGCATCAGTGCAATGAATGCTGTGCATAATGATTCTGATGGAATGGTTTCAATTTCAATTGATCAGTGAAACAAGCATTTCTTAAAATAGAAATATCTGTTCTTTGCATGAAGGTGAGAGGAATCAAATGCCTTTATAAATGGGGACAGTTCCAGATTTAGGATAATACTGTATTGTTTCATGTGACTGACGGATTGAAATATCTAACTATTTGATGGATTTTCAAGTACATACTTTCTTGTTCCCTATATAATGTGCCTACCTACAGACTTTCGTGATCCGCTTTACTTTAATTTGCACCTACAGCAGGTAAAAATCTTCACTTATTTGATAAGTATCTCCACAAGATGGATTGGCCCAAATGTTGGTACAGACACTCATGTTCCTCTGATAATCAATCATTTAACTTTGGTGATCCCCTAAACATTTTATCTGGCAGCATCATCACTATTTTTTTATAACTTTGTCGAATATGCTGACATAGCAAAATACCAAAAACTAATGACATTTCTATCAACTTCAGCTGTGCTTTGTATTTAGTGATAATCAGCAAATATTAGCACGCTGACGTTGGCATTTAGGTCAAAGCACTGCTGTGCATGAGTACAGCTGCACTGTGGCTGTAAACTCTGGTTAATACTAAGAAGGCAGCCCTAACTAAAGTTGTTTTACTTGAGGCCATTCCAAATGTATGCTGGTCTAACACAAAAATATTGGTGGTAGTACCTCATCTTTCCAGGGCTTTGAGATGTTCACATGTAGCAATACATCTTTAACCTAGCATCTTCAATGTTAGAGCTACTCCATGGCTGAGCTATTCTAGTTTAGAAAAGGCAAGAAATTGTATTGATGTAGTTTTAATACTAACTGCAGAGGCACCATTTATGCACATCAAATAAAGGAAGGAAATATACTTAAATTTATGAAAAACTGTACAATATAGAAGTTTATAAGAGGCATAATCCAAGTGGATATGATGCCTGCATTGGACACAAGAATAATATTCTCATAGAAACACTCCTACAATCTTCATTCATAGGGTGACTGTTTTCAGATTTCAAACCTTAAAGGTTGCTTTTGTCATTGAGCAGTGGAATCCTTCCATTGAAAGCATTAGTTTTATAAGATAATTAATTTAAATGGCTATTGACGACGTGCTTGGTAGCTCGTATCTGGCATTCCACAATGAAAAAGCTTTTTCCACTTCACAGTTCTATACTGATGGACCGCACGTCAGGGCTGAATCAAGTCTGTCTCTACCCACTTTCAAACTCAGAGGATGTTGGCAGCCTCGCCAAGTCTCTGCAGCACATTTGAATCTGAATGCAAATCTGCCAAACTGATGTCTGTCACAAAACAGGCAGAATGCACTGTTTGTCCAGAACAAATGATGCTAAAGACTCTCTTTCAATGACAGACAATGGAAGAAGTGAAGAGTCTATTTCAAAGAAACAATGTCCATCATGTTCATCCTCTGTAAAGCCAGACAGAGTTGCATGTTATTTTAAACACCTTGAACTTAACTAAACCTTAGCTGACACTAGACCCTTTCTGAACCTGAACTTCTACTGGCACTGTCAGTTCATTTTATTACTCACAGTTGACCTAACACTTTTCATTAATGGTTACACTTCAACTCCTTTCTCTGTTTGAACTTCAACTGATTAAACTCCTGCTACCATGTCAATTACTTTCAGTAATTCTGAACATTTGATTGTTCAATGAACATGCTTCATTTTATCTTTAATTTTTTTCAATATATATATACCTGTCATCTTAACATACTGTGTGTGTACAACTGATTTGCTGAGCTGTTGTTTATTTTCTGGTACCAAAGCAAGTGTAACAGTGTTGTTTCATTCCTCTGTGGGCCCCCGGCAGATCATACAGTAAATCTCTAGCAGCAATTAAATCAAGGGAATGTGCTAAGAAAAGCCAACAAGCAGTTCCACAACAGATTTGAAAGTATCTGAGGATTGGGATTCCTACAATCAGCAGTTCGCAAAACTTTTGGGGAATCTATTGGAGTCTGAGTCTGAGCTCAAAACCCCAACAAGACCAATCAGAAAATGCCAGTGGAAGCTAAATAGTTGTTGTGATGACAGAGAAGTGCATATTTTAAACTCTGAATGATTCTTAATGAGGCATTTACATAGAAGACTATGAAAAAACAGCACCAACAACAACATAAAGAACAACTATTGGACACTAAATGGGGTATAGGAGAAAGAAGACGATGCATGGCTCACAATATGATATAACACGATACGTTGTGATACAGTGCATGTGTGTGTGGTGTTGTGTGTGTGTGTGTGTGTGTGTGTGTGTGTGTGATGAATTTGTGCATCTGTGTTAAGGTGTTTATTTTTGTAAGACAGAAAAAAATAAATGCAATAAAATGAGCCAATGGATAAACATTTTAGCATCAGGTTTGTGTGCGTTAATGTGTCTAACCATGTGTGGTTGCATTGTGAACCACTATAATATATTGTGCTATTTATGCTCTTTGAATGAACAAAATGCATGCAGACTCCTTTTCATAAACAAAGAACGAATAACATGTGCAGCTAACAGGCTTCCATCACTGCCATCTGTCTGGATATGGAATAGTAATGTGGCAGCTCACTATGAACTATATTGCTTTTTTATGAATGTACAATTTGTGTGTGTGCGCGTGTGTGTGTGCGTACGCACGTGTGTGTGTCTATGAGTTTTTGAGCGGCAGAGGTCTGTGTCAAATCATCCAACAGTTTGCTTGATTAAAGCCAGCTGTTTCTCTTCATCAACCAAAATCCCATACGACCTAGAAAGCTCACGCACACGTAAACACAGTCTGTGCACACACAAATACAAATGCATCATGCATTCACATACACTAACGACTGGAGTTTGCTTAAAAACACAGCAAGAGATAAGCTGTGTATGTGTTCCTAGAAATAACTTTATTTTTTGAAAGATATTATTGAAAGCTAATACAATTTCACTTGATTTGTACTTTTTGTGAAAAGTTAGTTAATAATTAACACAGGGATAAGGGATACAATTCCATAAACAAAATAATTAACTGTGTGCAGTATAATAAGCTAAATTTGCGAAAGCAACTTTTTTTTTTTCTTTATAGCATGGCTGTATGAAAAACATTTTGCTTGCATTCATGCAATTATGTTTTAAACAGTACAATCCAGGACATCAAGAAGATAGTATGACAGCTGTGTTTTAACAGCAAAAGAGGATTCATACATACACAAGCGCAGGCAAATCTTTGGACTTGGCATGAGAATAAAAGGAAAACATTGGAGACAAGACAAAAACATCCTTATCACTTGCAAAGGATGAGGAATGAGGTGTAATATATCGCTGACTGAAGAAGTGCCAAATATCCCCAAATATCCCCTGTGTACTGAATTAGTCTTACAATGGCCATTTCTGATATTAATGGAGGACAAAAATCTAAAAGATTTGCATATTGTAAAATATTTGCTCAATGTGGCTATGGATCCTCAGCAGGTAATGTTTGATGTTTCACTTCTAAAGCAACACACTTTCAAAACTTTTTTCTGAAAACATAATAAAATGTTTTTATTTCATTGAACAAAAAGTAGGCCAAAATGTCCCAAACTGTATTTATTTTTCTTCTGAATACGAGCAGAAGTACAAGAGCTCTTGAGTTCTGGCATGTAAACCTCCACAGCTGCTCATCAGGCATTCAATAACAGCGTTTCAAGTTTGTATATTTCCTACAAGTGGGTCACATTTTGGTCTGCAGTAACAATTTTTCTTCCAAATAAGTTGAGGTTCAATACGGCTCTAGTCAAACACTAAACAGGGTGGCAGGAGTCAAAGGCCAAATCCAAGCTGACAAACAGGGGAATATTCAACATGTTTGTTCTAAAACTGCCCACTCACAGCCGATCAAGATGGCTCAATGAGTTTATTAGCCATATTCACTGCCAGATTGGTGTATTCACCACGGGAATAATAGCCTGGTGCTACCAGACCATCGTATTTCATTTAATTTGTACAGAAGGTCTGGAAGTGCTGTAATTGGCAAAGTCGTTCACTCACTTGGAGGCGGGTGTCTGTTGAAGTTTAAAACTATTGGATCTGCCCAGTGCCACTCTGGATTAGCCAACCAATCGCATAACGTTTGGTCGTCACGTGTGTCATGAGCTGGCTTCTGACGGAGCGTTCCAGTTGTACTGGAAACTCGGAAATTTCCAAAATCACTACATATTGTAGTCTATGGATCTACCGGCAACCTGGCAACGGTAACTTGCTAGTGCCTAACGTTTAGTTATTTGGATGAGAAAGGTTTTAGGCGTCCATACTTTCGCGAGCAGATGCACTGGAACACAGACAGGTCGGAACTACCAAGTCGGAAATCTCCTTCTTCCGAGTATAAAGGAACGCAGCATTCAACTGAAACTGGAGAGCGACTTCGACGTCATCGTTCTAAGCCACTCGTTTTGTTCGCTGATTGGACAGGCAGAAATCTGCCTGAGCAGAATCCCACTAATACGCCTCGTCCCCAGACGGACTACTGAAGGGAAAATGAAATTAGGCCGGAAGTAGGTAGGCGGGCGGAGCCAGGCTACGGGAATAATGCATCATAATCATAGCTAGAGGGACTACATTAGTCTCTTGTCCATATGACGCAGTGTTTTTTGGCAAGAAAATACCACAGCCAATAAAGGATAGAAGTTAATACTTTAAATGAACCATAAGAAGAGAATATGACAAGTAAAAGGCAGTGGATGAAAACATATTGGAAAAAAATCTTAAGGTGAACAAAGTACTTGTGTGGGATTAAACAAATTCATCATTTAACTCATTTACCAAATGAATCATATTAATAATCATTATGCCAACAGGAATCACCGCAGTCAGAGAACACTGTCATCGTGTTGACTCCTCTAGACTATAGGGAGGGAGAACCTTTGGGGGAAATGAATGGAGTTTTTTCACATGGTGTTCTTTTAAGTGGTAGAACATTATTCAATGACGGATGAAAATGAAAGGCTTGTGATATCAGAGGCTCGATGTGCATAGACGCACACAGGTTCATGTCAGGGAAATAACAGAAAGCAGGTGGGGCGATGCTATCTGGTTTGAAATGAAGAGCAAGAAAGCTTGGGAAGAACAATGCAAAATAACAACCTGTGTGGCATTTATCATCAACCGGAAGGGATAGAGCCATAATTGAATTTATTTTTGATAATGTTATTGCATTTTCTATATAAAGAGATAGGAAGCATATGAGAGATGTGTATGTCTTGTTTGTACTATTGTATTGTGTCTTTTATTAAGGGGGGGGCTGTGTTTGTGTAACTGTTGTATTTTCTACTGTGTGGAATATATCCTGGAGCGATATTATTGGATAGTCTCTGTTTTTGTAGATGATGATTCGGTTTATTTGTATTGTTGATGTGGGTGTGTTGTTATAACTACATTATGTTTCAGTATAATTACATTTGGCATGGGTAATTAAATGTTATAAATATTAATTCATTCATAATATGCAAATATTTACCTTGTATTTTGCCCCCAAATGGGTGGTTAGTCCCAAAAGATGTGACAGTTGGACTGATGTATGTCCCCACATTGCCAGGAAATAAACTAGACACTATTTGTCCTTTACTAAACTTTTACATAGTCAAATCTGATTGGTCGAATCTTGCCTATCGTCGACTCAACATTGAATCATGTTTTTTTGCTGCTTATTGATCCATATTCTCAATTGCAAAATTGGCTTCCATTTTTTGTTAACCAGACAAAGGGGCTGTAACACCTACAGTTTTTCTTCTTGAGTTGGCATAATCATATAATGCCTTGCGACTTTGTCTACCATTCACACCCACTCAAAGGATTGATTAAAAGCTCATGAGTTATTTTTCCATATTTTACAGTATGATAGGCTGATATTCATACCACAGTAGGCAATGCATCGTGATTTATTGGGAGAAAGCAAGCAATAACATGTACAATCGTACATTCAGCACCACTATTTGGTAGAAAGACTAGAATGATCCTTGTTCAATAATCAAATTTTTCGACTATTTGACTGTGAGATTGACAGTGGAATCGGTCTCCTTCTATCGCATCATGGAATAGTCGAAGAGACACACATACTAAACCTCAACACTGCTAAGATCAGCAGCACGTGTGGAGTGGACAGACAAGAAGAAGAATGACCTTTGACCACTATACTCCTGATTCTTTACACACACTGACACATGTCCATCTCTCAAAGAATCATGTCGTAAACGCTCTCTCTCTCTCTCTCTCTTCTCTCTCTCTCTCCCTGTGCTCCACTCAAACTAAATCCCTGGAGTGAGAGTGTAAAGAAGAGGAAGAAGGAAAGAGAGCAAGAGAGAGATAGACATACAGCAAGAGGGAATGAGATGGGATTACAGGGATAATGGGAGCAGATGGAGGGAGGTTGAGGCTCCATCACCACACTCCACCCCAAACGGATTAAAATACTTCAACCAAGCCACCGACAACCCAACGGATGCTGCTTCAGACACCTACTCGCCCCCCCTGCCGCCTGTGGCTAAGCCCGGGAATGAAAACTTGCCATCTTTAAGCATGACGCAGTAAACAGTTAGGTCATGGGAATGTATTTGAACTCGCTGTCCCCACTTCCACCCCTCCAACAAAACACATTAAAAGGTTACACTTTTAGGTTGTTTTTTTAAACCAAATAATTTACTCTTTTCCTCCTCTTTTAACTTTGTACTAACACACATGTGCTTGGTACAGAACACATCACTATTCAGATGCACACTGAAGCTTCAGTCACCCAAAGCAGCACAGGCCACAAATATGTGTCGTGACTGTAATCTCCAAATACGCTAAACCATGTAGTTATATCATATATTAAATATATTGTATCTGGTTGGATTTAGCTAGAGAACAGATTAAAATGCACTTGCTTTGCACAAAACTTTTAATTTCGTAAAAATGTAGCGCCTCATTAGCCTGGCATTCCCAGACCTGCCACTAGGCGCTGGCAAATTAAATTTGCTGCGCCTGTTGGTCTGGACACTCTCCGTTGAAGCTTTTTCAAAAAGACCAGAAATCCAGGCTCACGTTTCAATTGGTTCTATCTAATATGGGCGCGCCAGAGCCCTTTGTGTGGTACTCTGGGGAGGACGTAACCGGATGACGACAGTAACGTGCATGCGACGTATAGTAAACATCAAAGATGGCTGCGGATATGTTGTGTGAGTTTGAGACTGCTTTGGCCTCGACCCTTTACGATTTGGAAGACGGTACTCAAATCTTTCATTAGCAAGTAAGTGGAATGTTCTGTTTTGCCGACCGACCACAGCAAACGTTTAATTTAACAGTTTAACAGCTGGTCGCTAAACGAACAGGACTTAATACGTCACCTTGTGCATCGCTCTGATTGGTTGTAGTGCTATCCAACTGCGTGCAGTGGCATTTGAAATGCACAAGTAGGAGCCGCCCCTTGAGTTGGAAATTACTATTGATCGTGGCCAGACCCTCTATCGTTCAAGTTATCAGGGTCTGGATTTCCAGGCTAGCGCCTCATGAATATAATTTACATCTATTGAACTGACGATAAAACCTTGTTGTGTTTTGTTCGTTCTACGCCACTATCCTGGTAATTCATTCTTGACAACAATGTTATTGGAGCCCTCTCCTGTGAGTTCTGTTAATATGTAAGAAAAAGGCAATAACGCAGTCTGTCAGAGAAGATGAAACTAATTTGACTTTTGACAATGCAGGGGACAAACATCATCTACCAATGCATATCAAGCGCTGGTGAAATACATTCTACTTGTATGAATTAGAAAAAGGTTGGAGACCTGCCTACAATAACACAGATTGGGTAAATTTGAATGCCAGTCCCAGCTAAGTGCCTCCTTGAACTCCAGTCTAAAGGAATCCTGCAACAGTAAGGTAAAATGTCACATTTGGCTGAGAAAGTACAGTGTTTCCATCGTTATTGATGTGTTTTAGAAGGAGATGATTGTGACAAATAGCCCCACGCTGCTGGGAGTGCACATTAGCAGTGTGTGCCAAGAGCAGGCTCAGCTTCTTTTCTGCATCAGGATAGTTAACATAACAGAGACCAATAGGGGACAGGGAACGGGTCATTCCCCCAGTCACATGGTTTTTAATTGTGAGCTGTGGAACCCGCAATTTAGATAGACAGACAGATATTAAGATGTATTTAATAGGGGACAGTTTATTTTAATGACCATTTATTTTAATATGCAAGATTATACCCAGTGGCTGATTTACATTTAGTCCCTTTGGCAGCAACACACACAAACACCCACACATGTTCTCTCTCTAACGGCTACCTCTTTTTGTTAGCACAATGACACTATCTGTCTGATAGATAGATAGATAGATAGATAGATAGATAGATAGATAGATAGATAGATAGATAGATAGATAGATAGATAGATAGATAGATAGATAGATAGATAGATAGATTAGATAGATAGATAGATAGATAGATAGATAGATAGATAGATACTAGTGTATTATTTTTACATTCCTGTCTCCAGTGCTCAGTGTCACAGTCAATTAGCAGAGTGTTTCATCAGTTCTCATACTATGTGAGCCTGTCTGCATGTTTACTCCCTCTCTTGTCTGTGTGCTCTGGCTCTGCTTTACCTGCAGGTGATAATTAACCTGTTGGTTTGGTGGCCCTTACGCACCACACTTCTCCCCTGACATCCATTCACCTGTTGCTGCTGGCAGCTGCAGTATGCGCACCACACACACACACACACACCACACACACACACACACACACACACACACCACACACAACACGCTTCCCTTATATCCAAGCATATGAATCATCATCGACACACTGATGAATGCCACTCAGTTTAACCTCAATTGTAAACACACTCTGACACTGCTTACACCCAGACAGATCTAGTATTATAATCAGGATTGTACAGTCTTATTACATTGATGTGATGATGTCTGATAATTCTGATTTTGTAAACTATGGGTACCAAGGTATACCTGGATGTTTAGCATTTAGATCCCAGGTTAGAAACCCAAAACACAGCTGGAGTTTTATCCATTCATGTTGGTTTCTGCAAAGACCGCTATATACAAACACACACAGACCACCAAACACACCACCACATATAGTGTACAGTTTGCCTAATCAAACTAAACATATAGAATATATAGAGATTTTATATTTTCGGACAATATCATGAGAACTGCATGTAATCAAATGTAGGCTCTATATTAGCACTCTCCCTCTGCGTGCGTATTTACGCACACAATACAATGTGTAGAATTCAATCAAATAACACGAAATATGAATAATTCCTCGTATGATTAAAGATCATTAGTGTCCATATTCGGCACAATGTGCCTCGCAGGGAACTCAAACGAGACACGAAAGGTGCGTTCAAAACGACGTCATGTGTCGCTCTAGTTCAGAAACACACACACACACACACACACACACACACACACACGCGCGCGCGCGCGCACTGACACTGACACACAGCCTCCAGGTTGCTCTCACACACACACACACACACACCACACACACACACACACAACACACACACACAACACACACACACACACACACACACACACACAACACACACACACACGGTCAGTCTTTTGCTCACCTCTTTTATCATGAACTTTGACGGTAATCTCCACTAGAGGCTCAGTCTCTCTGTCCAGCCGCCGTGCTATGACTATATCCCCGCTGTCCCGGCTCACGCTGACCGGTGCGCTCTCCTCCACGTCGGTCTCCAGCTCGAACGTCGCCGACTGAAACCTGACCGGGTTCAGGTTCATCAGCACCGAGCCGATCCCTGCGTCCTCGGACACGTTGATGTAAACGGGGCTGTCTGATTCAGGCACTGACCTGGACCTTCGCTCTGGTACTTTGATTTGCGGTTTAGCTTTCCGTTCTAACGATGTGTGGTTCAGTGAGGCCACTGCCACGGGCCATTGCCGTGGATTGATCTCCATGGCTACACTCTGGCTCGTACGAGGTGGCCACCCGCGGTCCCGGGCAAACACTTTAAACTTAATGGGTTCATCCAGACCGAGGATGGAGTCCACCAGCAGGATGTCTCCGGTTTTAGGCACCGCGTAGAAAGTCCCGTTCTTGGGCAAAGTGAAGTAGAAGAGCTCCGCGTTCTTACCGCTGTCTTCGTCCCGCGCTGTCACCGTGTATATCGCAGTGCGCAGCGCCGTGGCATCGTCCAGGCTCAGCTTCACATCGGAGTCGGGGAAAGTGGGTTTATGGTCGTTGGTGTCCAGGACGTCCACCTTGATGGACGCCACTTCAGCGACCAAAGGAGACTCCAGCTTATCTTCCCGGGAGAGTCCCGCGCTTTGCCGCTCGCAACATAAACCAAGACTCAGTGCGTATTCAGCCCGTTCCTCGCGGTCCAGAACCTCACAGGTCTTCAGTAAGATATGTCCCCGTTTGTGGTGCGCAAAAACGCGAAACTTCTCGCTCCCGTGTCCCAGCAGTTTAAAGTGCGCTGCTATTGAGTCGGATTCCCCAGCACCGCACAGCCCCGGAGAGTTGAGCCGCTTTAACGGGATGCTCAGTCCGTTGACCCGCAAGCCAGGAGACGAATTCTCGAAGACGTGCCCGTGAAAGAACGGCACCTTCTCCACGGTCCTGTTTGCAAGAGCGCACGAAACCAAAAAGGATGAAAATGCGACCCAAATCATGACTGGGTATCTCATTGACTCCACTATTGCACTCGTGCCCCTTTGAAATACATGGGTGCACTCGTTCCTTAGGTATATTTATCCTCTTTCCCGTTATGATCAAAAAGTTCAGTTACATTGGAACGCAGATATCTGTTGGAAGCATACTTCATCCCGACGCACAGAACTTAGTCTCCGTGTGTTTGTGTATAGTGCGTCCTCCTCCTCTCCGGCTCTCCTCTGTTTGCTGTCTCACCAGCAGCGCTGTCTGTCTGTGCGCCTCCCAGGGAAAATGCTTCTTACAGCTCGACTGCGCGCTTACCTCCGTGCATTGTATCCGAATGATCTCGAACAAGGATCACAATTAATTCTTCTTGCCTTCCAGTTGCTATAATCTGTGACAGCACTAAACAGATTGTCTTTGGTCGGCTTCTTATAATAAGGAAAGCAGTTTTTCTGCGCCACCAAAATGGACAGATTAGACCTGGTCCATCACGAGGACATCCCTCCAAACCTACTGCTTTACGCATGCATTACCATGGCATCCAGCGCGATCCATCTGACTGTATCCCGAATGATGCGGCGGTAACGGATTCTCTGATTGGAAATGAACTTCTCAGCCAAGGAGCTGCGAGTCGACTCAACTTGTGCGCGCGCAATAACACCCACTTGCCACCGCCGAGAGCGCGCCAGTGTGTGATTGTGTTGTGTGTGCGTGCGTGTGTGTGTGTTCAGGGAGATCCCCAAGGAAACAACCCGACCTCCCTTCTCCCAGTAATCAATGTCCAGTCTTGCACGTCCAGATGCATCACTCCGCTTTCCAATAACACGTCAGGGCATAGGATTAAAATAATGGAAAAATCGATCATTTAAAAAAGGGAGAGGGCGGTACTTTCAAAAAGAAAATAAAGGCTTATAGCTTCAGCAGGGACTTAAAACGATGGCTGTTCTAAATGTCACAGGAAGAGATTATCCGACATCTTCATCGTCACCCACTGAATTGTTTTGGAGCAGTTGGTCTCTAGGGTCTGTAAAAGTTGCAGGCAGGTCCCAATAAACAACATATTGATTTTCATATATCAGCATTGTTGTTCATAACTCCTCCCTGCATGTAAATACAATTTATTATCAAATCAACAAGACTAAAATCTGAGACTGTTTGTGGATCCAAAGCATGCTGCATGGTCATTATCTCATCCAAAGCACTAGTCTTCTCTCCTTTTTGCTGTTTTTTCTTCTTTTTTTCTTTTGCTTTTGTTCCCGTTTGATCTCCTAAAACACTGCATCCTGTGCATTTTTAAAGTTTAAAATCAGCAAGCCTTGATAAAACAAGTTTCAGGCTTTCATGTTTGTTGTTAAAGTTTGGTTTTGAGTGGGAGTGAATTTCCACCAATATTTAGCATATTATTTGAAACCAGCGTGTGAAGGAGAGTTCAGTCTGCACTTCAATGATTAGAAAGTGAATACAATAGTTTTGATGTCAAAGGATACAATCAGGTTTTACAAAAAAATACCACATATAATGACACAGTTTCAGATTGAACCATTACCTTGACTTATAATGTCATCATTATACCATATGTTATACTACCCCTCAGGCATCTATCCAATGCTTCTGTAAAAGATGTGGCTATAGCTACACATGAATATGAATGATGTAGAATGCCGCTTGTGGCCTTGGCTTAACTTATTTTTTCCTCACTTTGGTAAAATCCACAGAGTTGTAATAATTGCACTTTTTCTGTAGATCTGCTCAAATAAATGATCTTTAACTGAGGGACCATGCTGACTATGTTGAAATCATTTCACCACTAATTACTCATTACCTTGGTCCACAGGTAGATACATTTCCCCCCTTGTTTATACTTGTACATGTACATTCTCTGGTGTAGTAAATTACCACATTTTAATTAAACCCTGTAGACTTAAGAAAACAATTTACTGTCAGATTGTTTTTGTTTTGATGAATTTTGTTGTGATAAAATGCTCAATAAAACATTATGTCTCACAGTGGACTATTTGTGTACATTCTGTATTATCGGCTATGTAGTTACCAGCTACTTTTTAAATCAAGATTGTACACTCAAAACATATTTATGAAATTAATTAAACTATGTTAGAATTTGCTAAATCACACACACACACACACAAACTGACATACACACAAAAATGGATCGTCAAAATGCAGATCTCTTCATTTTAAAGTGAGCTGTGTCTGTCTCCAGTTGTAGTAGACTTCCTTGTTAACTTTACATTGCACTATACTAGTTGGAGAATAGAACAAGTTGAATTTTATTGCACATCTTCATTCAATGCGACAATAACACAGGCACAGCGGTTTTGGGCATCATCAGATCTGGAAGACCGACCTCACACGGGTCAACATACATTTGCATTAGCACAAGTAGGTCAATGAAATTAGGTAATACCCTTAACTGGCATTTTTCATCATACAATGTGAATATCTGCAGATGAATTGTACTTCATACATGGGCCATTTGGGAAGTAGATGTTATTGGCTCATTGAGTTCATTTAAATGTAGCTGACTGGTCAAATTATTTAATTACGGTATTTTGAATCAAAGTAAAATAATGGACTAATAATGGATATGATTTTGTTCTTGATGCGCCATGTGTCTCTTAAAGGATCCAAGCTGCATAAAGCATTTCCTTTCTGGTTTTGCACTGTTGTTGTTTCCTTTGTGATATTAAAAAATGTAAATGTATTAATAGAAAATATAGACGGATAATCTATGTAATATCATGTCCGCCTTATGAAGCATGTTGTCATAAATGAAATTCCAAAGCAGAAACAAGCAGATGAAGAAAAATAAATTACCAAACAGATATACATTTGGTCAACTGTTAAGCCAGACTGGAGTAATATTCCCCACTGTGGAAGTGACAATGGTCCAGTGAACACCAGACTCATTCATGTCTTTTTCTCATCTTTTTGTTGGATTCAAATTAGAACTCAACATATATCAAGAAACCCCCATAGCTGTTTGCCTATTCATATTGCAGTCCTGAGTCTGTCAGTGTTATAGGCAGCGTTTCATCTGATTGCCTCTCTAAAACGACCCACATTCTATTCAGCAAGCAAATCAACAGTTGAAGACAAGAGTGCTGAAAACAAATGACAAACAACATTGTTGCACCTGGACTTTTTCAATGTTTCTCTGTGCTGAAACGACATTGGGCAAAGTATAGTGTGATTGCAGAACCACTTTACTTTAGCACAGTCAAGGAGGTTTGGCATGGTCAAACACTTGTCAATATACAGTAAGTGTATGTAGCTGAGTCTACCTGTGAGAATAGGGTGTCACAAATAGTGTTTCACAAATAAGAACCCGTGAAAGGAAACCAAAGGGATGGCATAGTGTGCATGTATGTTCTTCAAGCATCTTACACATGTGTAAAAGTACATATGTACTAATGTGTCACTGTCCTCCAAAACGATAGCCTAATTCAATGTTTTTTTTCTTCTGAGTTCTGATTGTCCAATTTGATTAAAAATACTATCAACAACATTGGGTTCTTTCTCCATCCCTTCTGACTAACCTCTGTGGCACTTACCTGCCAGCTCACTGGTTCCTACTGGACACATTAATCTTTAAAAAGGGGTCGCAAATACATAACACAGTCAGAGTAGTACTGTACACAGTGTCGGCGATATGGCTGGTCCACAGGGGACCTGGCCCGGCCAATCAGGTCACTGTGCCCCCTCAATTGGAATTTTACGATTTCATTTAAAAACAAAGTAAATAGGATTTTATATGTAATTATACTGTTTATTGCAGATTGTATATGGAGAATATATCCAAGCAGTTTGAATTTAACTTTTAAGCCACTTTTTTCCTGTTCTAAAATGAAAGATCTACACTCACAAGGCACAGCTGGTCCAACTGGCTTTTAGAGCGCGACCTTACACGTAAATTGAAAACGGAATTGAGGTACATTGTACTGTGGAGATTCAGCACATCCAGCCCTAGATTCCAGCTCTTCTAATGGCAAGTTCATAATTGCGTTATGCTAAAGATTTTTCTGAATGTCATTTCTGCTTTGTTGTGTTGTACTGTTCATGGCTGGGTTTAATGGAGTGCATATGGCCAATATTGTGCATATCTTGGTGTGTGGCAAGGTCATTCCAGTGCTCAGCTTGAATTGAGGAGTTTACTTTTTGCTCCCTTTTTTGTAATTTGCTTTCTGTTATAGCCTGAGTATTGAAGTGGCTTTTAGTCTAGGTCCTGGGTAAGATTTGTATGCGCTTCATTTAGCGGACAATATCTGAACTGTTATGGACTAATATGACCCCAGTGAACAACGTGGGATGTGTGACAACATCTCTATCCGGGACGAAAGTCCTGTAAATGACCACAACAGGTTACACTAGTATCACACTACGTGGTGGATGGGACTTTTTCCCCCCTTTATAGATATCCTCATACATTTCCACAAGATTAATTATCATATTAAGAGAGATACTTTTTGTATTACACTTTGTCTAAAACATTTAATAAAATATGCAAATTAGCCAATATCTCATTAAATATGCGCTAAATGAAGCGCATACAAAACTTTCCCAGGACCTCCACTATTTGGGCCTGGACACGGTTGTGTCAGAATCTGCTATTTAGACTTGTTATAGTCTATTACACAAGTTGGACACCAACAGTGATGGTGGGTGTGTGTGCTTGCATGTGCGGCACACGGGACTACTGTAAGCCTATGCAGTTCTAGTGTGTGAATGTGTGCTTTTATGGAAGGTTTGGGACAACACTTATTAATTATATTGTATTTGCAGGACTATTATGTCTCTTGAGCATTTTTATTTTGCAAAATATGGGACGCTACAACTCAGTGCGAGGTATAGTATGGCGTTTTTATATTTAGTCTGTTTTTATTCATAGTAAACTCAATTTATATATTCAGTGTGAGGTATTTATGCATTTCTCGGTAATGTGTTGAAGTAATGCAACTACTTTTTCAATAGCAAAATAATATTACACAGTTACTGGCCCAAAAATGGTCTTATACATAGATATTTGAGCATCAGCTTGTTTTCTGTCTTGACTTCTATGTGGGACAGTTGGCACTTGGTGAACATACAGTCCTGGGTGTGTTAGCTGTAGGTGGGGTGTGAGGCAACTATCAGGGAATGCTCCTTCTGCCAACTTCAGTGTTGCATTATTAACATGGTGTGTGTTCATTTGGCTTGCTAAGCTAACATCCAGATCAGTGAAATCTATCAACAGCTGACTGATCATAAAGACAATCTCACGTTTTAATTCTGAAGTTAAGTAATTACTTCTTCAATGGGCTTCAATAAGTTAGTATCAAATAACATATTTCCGGGGGCGTTCCCGGTGTGGTTAGAGCATAAATACATAAAAATATCATAATTTCCAATGTGCCCAAAACTGATTATGTTCCTTTCAATCCAAGCAACAGCTCTGAGATAACATTTAAAATTATTCAAAAGTACATCGTTGTCTCCCTTCTGATCATGATTCTGGTCAACCATTATTGGAATATTTAAATCCCTTGGCTGTTGTGACATACAGTTTAGCTGCCTTAGACAGTGAGCACTGAACTTGTCATCTTCCATTAATTAACATGACAACTGATAGATTGCACTAGGGATCATGTACTGTATATCCATGCAGACTCACTAAATCTCAATAAAGTGGGACGTCAGTCTGGCTCTATCAAGCAGTTTTAATGTCTGGGGTTTGTCCCCCTAGAACAAGGACAAGCTGTTAGATTGACACAACACACACATCCCTAACTGCTATGAATTATTCTCCCCGCCCATTGTAACAACCAATCCAGTCTTAAGTGTCTCTATATCTGGGTTTGTCATCATCTTCACACGCTGTTCTTTTTGAAAAACTACATTTTAATTAGTGGATTTTCAGCAACGGTACTCTGGTGTCATCCAAACCATGCCTTTTAAGCCTCAAGTTGGTTGAAGCTACACACACATGGGGATGAGGGAATAGACATCACATTGCTAGGGTTGATAGAATCATTGCAAGAGAAAGAGGATGGAGATCAGATTTACAATTTTTCTCTCTTTCTCTCCCCCCTGCAACAGGCAGGCCATCCGGGGAAATATCTTGATAGGACGATGAGAACACAGAGACAGGGAATATGCTCAATAGACCTTTGGAAAGGCGCCAATTGGACTTTGCTGCAAACACAATCTGGAGATCCACTGGGTTGTAAATTGCCTGGGTATAATGTTGGTGTGAGTGCTTTAGTATGTTAGTGTGTCAGATAGTGGATAGGGACATTCAGGAATGCTAGCCTGGAGCTTTTAAGTCTTCCAAGTAAACAAAGTAACACAAATAAAGTTGGCAATCAAAATACTTGTCCTTTTTGCGGGGCTTCATTACACATGGTTATCATCCAACATGTTAGATGGTTTTTATAATATTACTCTGCAATAATTTTTTTTTCATGAAGGGGTCTTACAAACTCAATCGAAAGAAAAATTCTCAAGTGAAATTTAAAACATACCAATGTATTCTGCAGTTAAAAAAGCAGGAAGGAAAAAATACATTTTCATCTTCACTTTATATGCAGATGTTGTCCGGCTCATGACTTACATGGTCAGTGTAGTTCACGCATTCTTAATTCATGAATCTACATGCCAGTGAAAATAGCATATAGATTACGTATACATATAGTAAAATCTGATCCAACTATACCTGTGGTCATGCCTGTTGACAGGACAGACTACATAAATTAAAGCCAGAGTCCCTATTATAATCTGAGCCTTGGACATATGCCATGTGGAAACAAAAAATCTCTCACCTAGGTAACAGTTGTACCTTTGTATCAGCCTCCTCAAGCCTGCACACTAGACAGGACAGTCAAGCTTCACTTCACATTGCTGACACGTGACAGGAATCAGTAGCTTAATGGTGGCAATGCTCTTATGGTGACGAATATCAGGGCTCACTTCTTTGGGTCTCACAATATCTCAACCCGGTCCCACGGGGCTGGCTCACCTCATTCACCTGCCTCACTCCATGCATGGAGCCTCAAACTAATGGAAGACCTTACATCAGCCTACAAGAGTCAAGTCAACAAGGGTCAAAGGTAAAAAAATAAGGAGAGAAAGAGAGGGAGAATGACACGCAAATAGGGTCCCTGGCTGGATACCAAGCAATTATTAGCATTTTCGAATTTCTCTGTAATTGGAGCCAAACATTTTCCTCAAAATGCAGTTTGAAGAACTAAAATAGTTCACAGTCGCTGCATCCCTACAACGAGAAGTTCTAACAACCAAATTCCTAAAACTATTAAATAGTTCCGGTATTCTTAAAGTTTATTGTGGCAGTTATGTGGTATCTTAAAACCCAAGGCCAAGCGGTACTGTTTTAAGGCAAAGAACAATACAGCACACCTGACCTACAATCTGTGACAATCCTGAAATGGCAACAATGAATGTAAATCTTGGAGGACTTCTGCAGTTGCTGGACATCACTCTATAATAACCATGCACTCCTATGAGACAGCATATTCCAACAGGACATCTTCCTGTGGGAAAGAGTGCAGAGGATGTCAGAGAGCTTTGTGGTCACAAACACCCTGATGACGATAGTGGAGTCTGGCATCAGTTGAAAGGAGCGACTGTTGTTCCATCTGATTTCACACTGCAGATGGTGAAGGTAGAAGGCAGATGGTTGTTAATCAATTTATATGTTTGTGGTCCTCTGTCACAGACCTCTCACTTGATACAGAAACAAATGAGCTCATCAGCAAGGTCACAAACATTTGCCATACTTTGACAACTACATTTTGTCAAACACAAACATTAATGCTAAAGGCGGTTTTGCATCGTATATGTCACTTTTAGTTTGCTTCCTTGATTCGCACCAGAGGCCGGAATTATTGTCAAATTTTTCAACAAGTTTGTGTCTATTTCACACCTTCCGTTTCCCTGTCTGAAACAGTTGTTGAAGTGAACCAAAATGCAGCTGTATAAGCCATGTGCAACCGTTTTCATCACTCATTGGTCACATGTGTCTGGGTCAAAAGCAATAACTTGCGTCCTGAACTGCTTGACATTTAGTCAGAATTTACATGCTGGAAAACTACAGAAATAATCTACAAGAAGTAGATTGTTTTACTCATCTAATGAAAACATTGCACAGCTTGCTGCGGGAGCTTTTTACGCAGTGCTTCCTGACCACACCTGAGTTCGATTGGAAGCGTATGCTTGTTTGTTCCGCCTTTGGTCCGCACCCAAGTGTGATTCCTGTGTTCTGACCTGTGCAAACAAACCATACCAAAGGTGGGAAATAACCTGAGTTTGTTTCCAATCAAACCAAACAAGGCAGATGTGAATTTGCTCTAAAGCTGTGGAGTATTGTCTTTGTGTGCTCAACGAACTCTGCTGTATGCTACTGTGCCTTGGACACTATGAGCCCTCAATGAAAGAGTGTGCTATGTTAGACACACATAACTGCACAGATTACAGCAGGAAACATCAAGTGGCCCACACACATCAGGTTCCATGATGTCTTCTATCATGATTAAAAGCTGTAAACATGAATAAATAAGATCCACTGTAGACACCACCTGGCATCAAGTGCACTAAAGCTGGAAGAAGAAAGATGTGGGTGTGGGAATGCTGCCCAACACAAATCCAATGCAGCAACCAACCTGAAGTGAAGTTGGACAGGTCTACAGCTAATCAGTCTAATATACTGCTTGACACTAGCATACTGTACATTTGACTTAAACATTTTGTGTGAACGGCAAATGACTTCAGAGGTCTCTAGAAAATGTCACCCAACTTAAATGGGCCGGTCCAATCATAAGTGCACATTCACAGGCAAACCAATCATCACTACACAATATAAAGCAATTACATGACACAGAGGCTCACCTGTGCTTAGCCCTCCATCGGCCTGCTGCTTCTGTGGCTACTCTGTGCCGTCATGAAAGTCTTAATGCTTTATTCAGCCACTTCCTTCCAAAGCTCTACCGGCTATGTCCTGCCTTTCAGTTATCGCAGGGGGATTTCAAGTCTAATGCAAGTGCAGCAGCGAGTCATAAAATCAGCTCTAGCCACCCCTGTTGGCATGATTTCACAACCAATACACCTTATAATATTAATATGTGAGCTGGTGCACGCAGCCTATACTTTCATGAGTCGATTCTATTGTTTTATTCATGTTTCTAAAGACCATCATCAACAGGAATGAAGAATATAATCAGAAGAATGCAGTTATCATATTATACAGTAGTACCTAATGGAACCTAAGAGGATCTTAAGAGCATCAGACTGGAAAGCTATAAAAATGAACTGTCCTTCCTGCCCATTTCTCTGGGCAGGATGTGGGGACTCAAAGCTGGACAAACTGCTCTGACTACTAATAGAGTGAGAGAATCATCATTCCAAACTCCCTGTCATCTCACATTGGAGAATATAACAGAAACTCAGTGGATACATTTAGGTTTATTCTTCCTTTCAATAATGCATGTAAGCGAAGGGATTCATTTTCCCCGTCTGTTCGTGTTTTAAGTGCACAAGGCTGCCACTGAATCTGTGCTGCTGCTTAGGCTGCATAAGCATTCCACTATCTCACTCTCGCTTCACCCATCGCCAGGCACCGGAGTAATATTGTATGGATTCCCCAGTTAAAGTAACCAAAATATCAAGGGTGCCGGGCCAGTGGATCATTTCTACAAGCAGCTCTATTGAGGATCAGCCAGCAGGGGTATTAAGTGGAATTGTAGTTAGGCTGCTGAATTGACCCGGTTACAGATGGATCAGGGCTCTCTGCACATCTCCCTCTCTGTCTTCAGTATCCATGTTCTATAGCATTGTCTTGATTCTACGTATGTGCCCTGTCTATACACTGCCGTGCCTTGATAAATAAACAGTACATTTTGTGGGAATGTTGTCTTTTGTAACCAACTAACACATTTTATCAGTTAACATTTTCACATTACACAAATGTAGGGTGCTTCTCTATTTTGCACATTATTATTCCTTTGAGTACATTTAGAGGAAATAATTTTAGGATATGAGTAAAAATATTAGGTTGTTAGTAGAAAGAATTAAGAATAAAACATAAATGAGAATATATTAAAATGTGCTTTTGACCGCCTTGAATGGACTTGCAAAGCTGTGTGTTTTCTGGAAACCGTTAGTGATAATATATCATCATGGCTGTTACTGCATACAACACCCCACCACATCTTTGTACATATATTTTATTGTAAATAAATACTTTTGTTTTCAATGACTTTGCAGGGCTTGATTTTACTTCTTATCAACTGAATATTTATTATATGCATCAAAATGCTGAGGCAACATTTCTTGTTAATGAAACCTGATTCTGAAACAGATGGCAAAAACTAAACATGTATGCTGAAGAGGTGATGTGAAACTGGCATTATGCAAGCATTATAGTTGGGCAGGAATAAACTTGTGTATGAAGTAAGGCTGAGTAAAGTATTTCATGTTCACCTTGAATCCATATTCATGGATACAAAAAGACGGTAGCATTTTGTGGTGATTTCATGTACCACACTTATGCAACCAAGAAATCATCAGTATCCACATGGCAACAATTGCAAAAGCTTGTCAGTGCTTTCCAGATCAACCCACATGAGTGTTAAAGGGACACTCTAGCGATTTGATAACGTGTAGATAAGTGTTGTACTAACAAGATACACATTTTAAAAAGAGTATTCCAAATCTAAGCAAAACACAGTAGGTCGAGATTTCTCGACTTTTAGAATCCCGTATAAATCAAGCCCGTAAAAATCTGGATCCCACATTTCCAATTTATAACCAAGTATTTCAACATACCCTTTCCTTCCTTGCCATTATGATTGCATTGTTCCTACTGTAATAGGAATGTATTAATCCAAACACATAAAAGTGAATGCTTGGTCACATTCTAACTCAGAATTAAAGCACCATGCAAATGAGATGCTATTGGAGGTTTGAGAACACAGTCTTTGAAGGCAGCAAGGCAGCCTGACCTTCTATATGAACAAAATAATCTTTAGAGGAATTGGTCTTCCATTTTAAAATTAGTATATGCATTATTTCAATTCCTCACATGTGAAAATGTGCCAAAGCAAGACAGATAAAGACGTTAATGGACATTTTAATAACGATATGCTGGAAGTCGGTGTATGCACACGGCATTTATTGAATAAATAGACAACCAACCCATTTGGGTTTTTCCCCTTTTGAGTAGTAATCACCGATGTGAATTTAATAAAGATTCAATCTGGACACATCAGGGCCTCATTTCAGTGGACAATCTTAAACAATGATATGAGCTCTTCTTAGTCCGGTGGGGACCTTTGCTGTATCTCACTTTCACTCATGTCACCTCTATATTATCAATCTTTAATCAAGGCATAGCCTACAAAATGCCCCATAAATCAATATTAATAAAAACAAACAAAAAAACACATGATCATAATGTCCATCCAAATGGACAGTACACAATACAATGTGCAAAATATGCTCTGAATTTAATAAGTATACTGTGTGTGTTCTGTGTGATCCGTAGGATTATGTCACATCTATCTAATCTAACTAGTGTGTGTATGTGTGTCATTCCTTCTTTTTCTCCTCAACGGTTCGACCTATCATGCGAAATTTCACGTGAAATTTCACATGGCCCTTCAGTATTTACCTGGCCAGAGACTGATCGAGCCATTTTTTCTGATTTGTCATTGCAAACGTTGAAAAAAAGCTTGATTTGTATGGGGCATTTGTGCTGTGATCACTGCCCAAAATCTGCGCATACGCATTTGGGCCAACTCATTTCACCGGTCTGTGTCGCTTCAGTTGCTGTCGGGAGCAACAGGAGGAGAGATATTTTCCGCTTTGTTTTGTGCAAGGGAAGAAATAATCTCCTGCAAGTTGTTGTATTATTGTGAGGCAGCGCAACCAGTGGGTGCTGCAGCAGCCCCAGCACCCCGTGGTATGCACAGACAGACATTGCCAGAAAATGAGGTGGGGCTGATTTTCCACAAACACACAGACATGGACAAATTATATGCAGAAATGCAAAACATGGCAACAAACCATTTTTTCTCATTTGTCACTGCACACTTAGAAATAAAGTTCTATTTGTGTGGTGCATTTTTGCTGCGTTCACAGGACTATTAAAAGTATGCGCCTGCGCAACTGGACTGACTCATTCAAGGTTTGTGAAATGTGTCTTCTATTTCATGTGTACATGAAGCAGTATCCAGCAGTGAGGGGGGTTTCCAACCTGCCCCACATGCAAAATCCTTCATAATGGTTTTTACCCCTAATATATGTACTGATATCACACACCCTCCCCCCCTCCGCAAAAAAATTGACATGTTTGCTGTATGCTGTTAGATATGACTATATCTACCTCCCACTTTTTTCATTCTGCTACTTGTACTTTTATCTTGCACTATTTGTACCCACTTTACTCTTGATTTACCTTTGCCAACCACATGCAATTTCTAATATGTTGTACATGGACAAGATTGCTTATAAAATTTCCCTGTGGTCTTCACAAAATTCTAACAACACGCACATCCCAAGATTGACATGTAGTTGCACTGCACATATCCACGGGAAAGGATTAGTATACTCTAAAGTATAAGCAGTATTCAGTCTCCTAAATAATGAACAATTTTGCATTTAAACTAATGCAGTCATGTCAAGGCAGTTTGTTTATATGATGCCTCATTAGAATCCTGTTGACATAACTTTTCACCTTTTCTCAGTATTTTCTTCTAAACAGATAATTGGTCGATGACTCATCAACACTGACCCAACCAATAACAGATGCATCTCGGTTTAATCAGACCAGGTTGCAATTAAAAATGCCTTTCCAAAAGTCCAAATCACATTTAAAATAGTCAGACAAATCCGAGAGACTGTATAAAACTAAAATAAATTGTGATATACAATAAAAAGGTAAATCAACCATTGAATAAATGCAAAAGAAAAGTAATACAAGCAAGATGATGACGAACCGCATTGTAACCGAATTACTGTTAACTGCTCAGCTAGCATGGTTATATGTCTACAACATGTGCATCAGGGGCAGCTGACGCACATGTTGTAGGCATATAGTCCCAAGGTGCTCACCTTCATAAAAGATACAAGCACCTGTGCTACACACAGTATAAACATGAAACGTGTAATCCCAAAGACTGAACACAAACTGTACTGTACACAAAGCATTCCAAGTATGTTCCCATCTCTCACATGATGGTTTGCACCACCAACTGGTAACCAAACGTTATAAAATAGGATTACAGAATACAGTACATGCAGCATATATTTATTGTGGGAGTATTATACAGTAGCCTGGCGTTTTCATTTAATTAATGTAACCACAATGAATCACGATGATAAATTATGTTCGGTAAAGCACATTCCACTTTATTAACACATAGACCCCAAGAGACCAATACATATATACGATCATATGAAAAAGTTTGGGAACCCCTCTCAGCCGGCATTATAATTGACTCTGCTTTCACAAAAAAAATATAAAAGTGGTATGTCTTTAATTTACCAGGAACAGCTAAGTACTGGGATGTTTTCCAAACAAAGATTTTTTGAAAAGCAGTATTTGGTTGTATGAAATAAAATAAAATGTGAAAAACTGGCTGTGCAAAAATATGGGTACCCTTGTGGTTTTGTTGATTTTAATGCCTGTAACAGCATGTAAAACTGATGACTTTAAACACAAAGTTGGTTGGATTATGTTGTTAAGCCTTGAACCTCATATAATTGTCTGTTTAATCATGAGAAACTGTATTTTAGGTGCCTAAATGCAAGTTGCACTTCTCTTTGACTCTCTGCTGAAGTGAGACAGAATGGGATCATCAAAACAGCTCCCAAAAGATCTGAAAAACAAAGATTATTCATTGTCATGGTTTAGGGGAAGGCTACAAGAAGCTTTCCCAAAGGTTTCAATTGTCAATTTCTACTGTAAGGAACGTTGTCAGGAAATAGAAGGACACAGGCACAGTTGCAGTTAAACCCAGGTCTAGCAGACCAAGAAAAGTACAAGAGCAGCATATGCGGCGGATTGTGAGAATGGTTGCACACAACCCAAAGATCACCTGCAAGAACATCTGGCTGCAGATTGTGTATCTGTACATGGTTCTACAATTCAGTGCAATTTGCACCAGAACATCTGTATGGCCGGGTGATGAGAAGGAAGCCCTTTCTGCGCCCACGCCACAGATACAGTTGCATGGAGTATGCAAAAGCGCATTTAGACAAGCCAGCTTCATATTGGAAGAAAATGCTTTGGACTGATGAGACAACAATTAAGTTATTTGGTCTTTATAAAAAGCAGATGTTTTGGTGCAAATTGCGCTGAATTGTTGAACGATGTACAGATACACAATCTGCAGCCAGATGTTCTTGCAGGTCTTTGGAGGTGATCTGTGGGTTGTGTGCAACCATTCTCACAATCCTCCACCTATGCCGCTCCTGTTTTTTTCCTGGTCTGCCATGCCTGAGTTTAACTGCCACTATGCCTGGGTCCTTCCATTTCCTGACAACGTTCCCTACAGTCGAAATTGACAATTGAAACCTTTGGGAAAGCTTCTTGTAGCCTTCCCCTAAACCATGACAATGAACAATCTTTGTTTTTCAGATCTTTTGGGAGCTGTTTTGATGATCCCATTCTGTCTCACTTCAGCAGAGAGTCAAAGAGAAGTGCAACTTGCATTTAGGCACCTAAAATACATTTTCTCATGATTAAACAGACAATTGTATGAGGTTCAAGGCTTAACAACATAATCCAACCAACTTTGTGTTTAAAGTCATCAGTTGTACATGCTGTTACAGGCATTAAAATCAACAAAACCACAAGGGTACCCATATTTTTGCACAGCCAGTTTTTCACATTTTATTTTATTTCATACAACCAAATACTG
Organism: Ammodytes dubius; assembly: GCA_026122265.1. Taxonomy (NCBI): domain Eukaryota; kingdom Metazoa; phylum Chordata; class Actinopteri; order Uranoscopiformes; family Ammodytidae; genus Ammodytes; species Ammodytes dubius. Next base: position 5,010,168 of record CM047505.1, on the reverse strand, counting down.
CTTTTCAAAAAATCTTTGTTTGGTAAAAACATCCCAGTACTTAGCTGTTCCTGGTAAATTAAAGACATACCACTTTTATATTTTTTTTGTGAAAGCAGAGTCAATTATAATGCCGGCTGAGAGGGGTTCCCAAACTTTTTCATATGATTGTATTTCAAATATCGAAAAGTGAGGAGCAACACTCTTCAGTGAAATTTCAGATCAGTGTAGCCTTTACTGCTGTTGTAGATTTGGCCATGGATAGCAGATGCAGTTGTTGTTCTGCAAACTAAACAGTTAATATGGGCAAACAAACAGAAAAGTCAGAAAGTCTGGACTAAAACAAGGTAGGTGTGAAAGCCTCCTTAGCTGCAAATCGGACCACTAATGGCTAATTAGATACTGTATATCTTGACATGATTTGGGGTCAAATGTGCTGCTGTGTTGCTTTTAAAGCAGGACAGGAGGATTCACTGCTTAAATAAAGCAATTACCTGCCTTTCCTTAAGGAAAATCACATTGCAGTCCTCAAAACTCTTAATATATTTCTGCATTTTCATTAGATTTCCCGCTGAAGATCAAAAAGCATTACCAGTGATTTGGGGGAGATATATTATATATTTAGTCCAGTGGGCTTGTTTCTATGGGACCATCATCATCATTGCTGTGATGGGACCGTTGTTCTGCCTAAGTGACTCCATTTGGCCAATTAGCCCTCACCAGGAAGTGCTGCTCTATTATTTTTCTCCCTTCCGCTCTGATGAAACAATGTCAAGCGGAGGCATTTGTTAGCTGATTATACTGCCGTGACATTCAACCGCATGACTCCGTTTGGAGCGACAGAACCTCATAAAACATGAGGTTGAATGAGAGCTGACAGTTGGTGATAGACTGAGGGAGAGAGAGAGAGAGAGAGAGAAAAAAAGAAAGAGTGAGGGGGAAAGGCTGCAGGAGGACTGAGTGTGTTCACCCTTGGCTACATGCTGCAGTTTTTTACAATAACAATTAGAGTGTGTGAGATATAAAAGTTAATGATCAGCTCTGTCATATTTGCATATGCAAAGAGCGGTGGGGCTGATTGATTGCACGAAACGGCACTTAGAGAGCGTAATTAGAGAAGTCTGGCAGTGGTGGAGTCGACAGGACAGTGGAGAGATTCCCTCTTAATGAGGCTTTTCATGGTACGCTCTGCCTCTATGTCTCTGCTCTCTGATCTTTTTCACACACACATACGCACGCACGGACACACACGGCACACACTCACACACACAGATACTCACTCAGACACACACTTTAACCCATGTCTACAGCATGTTACAATAGTGTAGAGCACATTATACTTTGCTTGAGGACAAGCATGCACATGCATGCTACCACGCACACACACACACACACACACACACATTAACACAATTCGAACACACATTCAACATTACATAACCTTCTATTTTAAACAGAGATCCTCTGATCCTTGTCTTCCAGTAATTCTTTTTTATGTTGAAAAATTATTTATATGTCTTGTTTTTCATGGCCCTATAACAGATTGTCAGCCATTATGGCTCTTACCACTGTTACTGTGTTGTCCAAAAAAACAAGAGACTAAAGAGACCCACTTCCTCAGCAGTTGAGAGTTTTTGTCGGATACCAAACAGTGTGGGCCAGACTCATTTATAAAGTAGGTTCCGAGTCTCATCACAGCAGATCAGCTGTCAGTCATCTTGCTCCGGTGTTTTTCTGTTGACGGTTTGAAGTTTGTATGCTCCTGTATACACACTATCCTGTATGTTAATTCAGTATTCAGCAAGCTCGGTTATGATCAGAACATGTACTTATGTTTTGTAGAAATAACACAAGATACAGTAAAGGATGTTCTGTAAACATGTCACATACATGTATGGTTTCTACCTGATTAACATTCACAGCTGGAGTGGATCTATTTACAGATGCCAGTTGCCCTCTGAGTCGCATGTAAGAACATGGGAACATACTGTATGTCAAACAGACAAATCATGGCAACCAAACCCATGGCACTGTCATTTTTTAGTGATGCATGTGAATTCAGAATCAAACATACAGTTCGACCTACAAAAGCCATATGGGTCTTACCCTTTACAAAGCACAGACATACCTCTTCCTGTTAGAAAACCAATGGTTTTCTAGCAACTCTCCCCTCCCAGGGGTAAATTCCTTCCTCAAGATCAATTTATCTCTCCCTTTCCCTTTATCAATCTGTCTGTGCCCCCCTTTGCACTCCCTCGTTCTCTCAATCCATCTCTCTCTTCCCCTTCATTCTGCATTCCCTCGATCTCTCTCTGTGTCTCTTCTACACCATTTATCTCTCCGCTTTTCCTCAATCTAACTCTCTCCTCTCATAGTCTGCCTCCAGCATTAAAATGCCCATTTGAATCCATTCCTACACTGCGTTCGTTGCCTTGGTCAAAACTAGAGAGCATCATCAGCTTTGTTAAGATCAATCTGTCTGTCCTTTTCGCCTCTTGTGTGAGATGAACAGATTATCCCAAAAACAACAGCAGACCCATTTGACATCATCAAAATGAATTAAGTTAGCACTCCACCACGTTAGCACACCACGATGCAGTCAACCTATGAGGACCATTAAAGGGAAATATCAGTATATATGAAGTGCCCTTGAATGAGGTATGCATAGTTTGTCTGTTACCTTGCGGAGATGGTGGTCAGCGCAGTTATTAAAAACAAATGGGTGACATCGCTGTAGCAGGAGTGGACTATCAAACTAAAGTGTTACCCAACCCAATTACCTAAAGTTCAATTGTTTGCTGAATTTAGGAAGACTTTCACTGCTGACTTGCCACTAAACCAACCACTAAACCACGAGCGCCCCCCCCCCCCCCCCCCAATTTAGTGTACAAATTAACTGATATATATTTTCTAGGTTAGCATTCATACTATATCAAATATATGGTGAACAACTTTTTTTTTCGACTGGCCCCCACTGCAACAGTACAATCAAGAGTTCTGCTACAGTGACGTCCCCCCCAAACTCCTTAAAATATGCTGACTGCCATCTCCATCAGCTAGCAGACTAACTATGCATAAGTACTTCATACAACCCCACTTCAAAAATAGTGAACTATTCCTTTAACATAACTCTTACTCTCTTAGTAACTGATACACTGTTGTTTCGATGGGCTGCAGGATGAAAGCAGCATTGAAGCATCCCCTGTCCTCTGTTAGTGTCTACACATGATTCAGCTGTGTAGGTGTCAGTTTTGGCGTGTAATGAACCCCATACACAATCACTCTAGCAACTATGGTTGAATTACATATTACAAGAAAATAGATTTCAAGCTTAAAAAGACTAGGGTAAGTTTAGGTTTAATAATACAAAGGTTGTTATGCACCCGTTTTTTGCACGGCTTTTGTTGAATAACATTGAACTATGTAAGATGAGAAAAAGTTAGCTTGAATGCATCCTATACAGACAGCCTTCAAGTTACTGGTCACTTATTATGTATCTCTGTAATTGTCCGAAGGTTCCTCTGTAATCCCCATCAAAATTTAAACTATGTGAAATACTGAAGGCTTCAGGTGTTTGTTGGACACTGTCATTTTGAGTTGACATGTTTTTCCATGTGACCAGAGACTATTCAAACTGTCGATAAGCCGCAAGAAAAGTCTTGACCTGGAAATAAGAGTTGATTGTTGATCAGTTGCACATTTGCTTTACCATGCATCTGTATCTGGATATCCAATCTGGATAAACAATGTATGGATACATTTTCATGCAATAAAATAACACAGTGGGATGGCCATTTGATGGCCAGGCCTTCGTCGTGATTATTGTTTCTCAGTCAAGTGTAAAGGCAATCTGTACAGCTTGGCCACATTTCTGAAAAAAAGTAAGTGAAAAGGTCACTTAAGTCTGCTCCTTTCACCCATCTCAACAGCAAGCCTGTCAAAAGGCTTTTGATGAGCCCTTTCTCAGCAAAGGAAAAAATAAGTACAATCCATTCAGCAGCATCCCTCTCAGGGACTCTAGATTGACCACTACAATGTGCACGACAAGTGTTACCCCGGATTTCCACTGGCTGCGGGTGCGGTGTCCAACGGTTTTGCTCCGTGCGCTCACGTCCGGCAATACCCACCGGCTCCGTTTTCAAACCAGCACGGCCAGCTCCGCTGAACTGCTGGGTCGCGAGACCGAGGAGTTTCCCGCGGTAATAAAAGTGACGGCGATCGCTCTTGATAATATGATTCTCCTATATGGTATTTACACAACAACGAATCGGACGGACGTTATTGTTCCATCCGAACGAGTAAAAGAACAGTGGACATGCTTGTATGTGTCTCTGTTTTGAGAATGTCACCTGCAGTGAACACCGAGTGTCTTATTTTGAAAATTAACCGGACGTTTTATTGTTTTATCGGCGCTTGTGTTCCTGTCTATCTCGATGTTTCTGTGCTAAATTGATGCGGTGAGCTCCGGCATCGGCAGAAATAAGAAGCAGTGTGTATTTCACCGGAGAGCTGGAGCAGCAGCGGAGCAGAGAGACGGCGCAGCGGCCGTGGTGGAAACTCACCCACTGACTGCTCTTATTTCTATTTTGTTTCTGCCGTGCTGGAGCGGAGAAGGACCGGAGATGCAGCGTGGAAATCGGCCTTTAGTGTTGCCAGGCCCTAGCAAGGCCTATTTTATAGCTTTGAGTTTTAGATTGCATTGAGAGAATCTGAACATGGAAATGTAGTTGTGTGTTTTCTTGATTATTCATGAATGCACAGTTCTACTGCTCTGTAATGCAGTGATTCATATTTGTTTTGTTTTCCTTGTGAAGACACATGTTCATGAAATCATGAACTGTAATCAAATATGTAATCAGGGATTTGAGTGCCATTAACAGCTGAATTTTTTTTTTTGGCATAAACAGTGGGGTTTCATTGTAAACGGACAGATATTTTGCATTGTGCTTCAATGGAAGCCCATCTTAAATATGGAACTTATATATTGTTATTTACTGCTGCTGATTTAGATTTACATGGACCATATGTTCATAGAGGGTTCAACTGGTGCATTAGAGTTCTATTTCATCCTTAGAGACCGCCAGAGGCAGTGCATTAAGCACTGGATATATCCATCTAGTGCATGCGCAGTTCGAGTACCTATATCAACAAAGTCACCTGTGACCCTCGTATAGCCCGGTGTCTACAGAGGATCTGTTCCTTTCATCTTCTCGTAGACGCAGTAGTACCGCATGCGGATAATTGTTCGCTTATTTTTAAAAGGATCGTGCTTCGGACGTTGTGCAGCCTCACGACCCAGGAGTAAACGGGTGAGCTCGTTCTCCAGGGGCTGTTTAGCAGTGAAGCGCGGAAGGAGCTATTGCCGCTACTTTGATGGTGGGTCAGCTTAATTGGCTTTCCCCCTCTGTGTGTAGCTGTTAAAGTATAGCTTCCCTTGTGAATTTCCTTTGTCTTGAATAGAAACAGCTCGGCTGTTTACTGAATTGCCACATTTTTTGTCTGGTAAACTTTTTATTTTGGAAAAAGAAAAAAAAAAGGAAAAAAGGAAAAAGGGTATATTACAGATGAAGGCAGCGCTCTCGCGTCCTCTCCCGGTAATACTGCCGTGTGTTTTGTGTTGGAAGCTTGCTGGTGAAGGCTGCGGTTCGCGTCCTCTCCCAGTAACGCCGCTGTGTATTTCGGTTCAGTCCCTTACCGGTGAAGGCAGCGTCTCGCGTTCTCTCCTGGCAACACTGCTGTGTAACTATTTCAGTCACCTACTGGTAACACTGTAGAGCGCTTAGCGTACCCGCTCCCTTCCAGCGCTTGTAGCTATTATTTATAGCTCCCCGGTTTGTTAATGGAAGCAGCTCGGCTGTTCTAAGTTACCACTTTAATGTAGTAACTCTTTTTGTTTTTGAAAAAAAAATTAAAAAAGAGAAAGAGAAAAGAGAAAGAGAAAGGGGTTTTTCGTTCAGTGTATCTCTTTCAGTCACTTTCCAGTGAGGCACGCTCTCGCGTCCTCTCCTGGTAACACTGCTGTGTATCTTTCAGTCACTTACCGGTGAGACTGCGCTCTCGCGTCCTCTCCTGGTAACACTGCTGTGTATCTCTTTTCAGTCACTTTCCAGTGAAGGCAAAGCTCTCGCGTCCTCTCCTGGTAACTCTCCTGGTCTTGTGTTTCTTGAGTAAGTAGCTTACTGGTGAAGGCAGTGCTTTCGCTCCCTCTCCCAGAGTTCTGCTGACGGCTCGTGTGTGGTGCCTGTGTGGCCCTCCGAGAGCCTGACGATGGTCATGATCGCTGCCCCTCGTGTCTCGGCTTTGAGCGTTTGCCTTACTTACCAGGAAAAGGGCTAAGAACGAACTAGCATCCAAGGTGGATCGCTTATCGTCCGACAAGGTGAGAATACAGGAGCTCCTCCTGACCCTGCAACCTGGGGCGGTAGCTGGCGGCCACCCTGACCCTTCCGTGGGGGACGCGCCTGGCATGGCTGATGTCCTGTCGCTGGCGGGTTCAGCGAACCTCTTTAGTGGGGAGGGAGCCTCGAACATCCAGATCTAACACTCATTACCTACCTGTTTGCAGCTCCGAAGGCCTCAGCTCTGGCCAAGGAGCTATCCGCCCTCCTGGCCAAGGGTGCGATCGAGCCAGTGGACCCTCAGTTACAACCCGGGGGGGGGGGGGGGGGGGGGGTTCTACTCGGCGTACTTTCTGGTACCCAAGAAAGACGGCGGATTCCGGCCCATTCTGGACCTAAGGGACCTCAACGCGTTTTTAAAAGTTTTACCATTCCACATGCTCACTTCGGCGGACACCCTGAGGGTGGTTGCCAGGGGGGAGTGGTTCACGACTATAGACCTAAAGGATGCCTATTTTCATGTGCCCGTTGCGTCACACCAAAGGCAGTTCCTGAGGTTTGCCTATCAGAGCCGGCATTTCCAGTTCAGGGTGCTTTCCCTCTCCCCGAGGGTGTTCACCAGAGTTGTGGCAGCAGTCCTCGCACCCCTGCAGGGCAGGCATGAAGGTCCAGGCCCAGGATACGGCCCGCCTGCTGTCGCACGTCGCCCTGCTGGGCTTGACGGTGAACCGATTAAAGAGTTTCCTGGACCCTTGCCAGCGGGTTACCTAGCTGGGGTTGGTCCTAAACTCGGTCGCCATGAAGGCCTACCTTTCACCTCGGCGCTATGAACGACATCCTCCGCCTCCTTCCCCTCTTCAGGGCCGGCAGGAGGCTGCCTTTTAATTCCTTCAGCTTGTGGGCAAGCTGGCAGCTGCTTCAGCTGTAGTGCCTCTGGGCTTACTGTCCCTGTGCCCACTCCAAATGTGGCTGTACAGCCTGCACCTAGATGCCAGGTGGCACAGGCAGGGGGGGGTCAAGGTGACCCGGCAGTGTCTCATCTCTCTGGCTCCATGGAGAGAGAGCGTATCTGGCGGCAGGCGTGCCCATGGGCACAATTCTGGTTCGCCTGGAACTGGTAACAACGGACGACTGCCTCTCAGGATGGGCGCAGTGTGGCAGGGCAGGACTGTGCGGGGATGGTGGTCTGGCCGAGACATTACACAACACATCAATGTACTCAAGCTCCGGGCTGTGCAGCTGGCACTGGCCAGTTTTTTGCCCCATTTGGCAGGCCGTCATGTCCTAGTCCGGTCGAACAACATGGCCACGGTTTCCCAGGTGAACCACCAGGGGGGCTCCAGGTCGTTGACTGTTGACTTGGGCTTCTCCCCGTCTGGCCAGCCTACGGGTAGTCTATTTGCCGGGGGTCAAGAATCGGGCTGCGGACTTCCTCTCCCCTCCAACGGGGGAATGCCAACTTCACCCCGAGGTGGTGGAGTCGTGGGGCCGTCGGCAGGGCAGAGGTAGACCTTTTTGCCTCTGACGAGTCGACGCATTGCCCCCTCTGGTTCTCCTGGGCAGAAGCGTCCAGCCCTTTAGGGCAGGACGCGCTGGCACACGATCGGCCGGACAGGCCTCTTTATGCGTATCCACCATTGCCTCTGGTTCTACCGACACTCCAGAGGGTCCTTTTGTAGGGCCACCAGCTCCTTCTGGTGGCCCCCTTTTGGCCGGGTAGGCTCTGCTATCCTCTGCTGCTCAGGCTCTGCTGCAGCTCGCCATGGCGCTTCCCCGACAGGAGGGATCTCCTGTCACAGCTGGGGGGTCAGATATGGCATTCCGACCCCTGCACCCTTCAGCTCTGGGCTTGGCCACTGCAGGGCCCGACCCGCATCTGAGGGATTGCACTGCGGCTGTCAGGGGTACTGTCCTGAGTGCCAGGGCACTGTCGACCAGGTTGCAGAAACGGAAGTTGGTTTGCGATATCTCGCAAAGAGTTTTGCGATATAACCAAAGTTTTTGCGAGATCTTGCAAAAGAATATCCTTTTTTTTAAACAAATTCATTTTTTCTCCATGTCCCTTGCGGGGCTCCGTAGAAAGCTGCGCTTGAGCACGTAGAAGAACAGAGAGAGAAAGTACACAGCCAAAGTAACCACACTGCGTCGCTCGCTTGAGCGGATTTGTCACCAAGCAAACACAGCAGAATCTCTGTGTAGGAGCAACAGGGGAAATAAAAACACATACAGCAAATAAAAACAAGCTCAAAATAACACAACGTTCAGTGATCACTTTAAAGGTATAAGATCTAAAACATCTGCCCAGGTACACAAAGAGTTAAGTCTCTGGGACACACAAAGTGGGAAAAAAAGGCCTCATTGTCAAACACTTGAGAAAGAGCTGAAGTGCATATTAATGACACATTAATCAAGTGCAATGTTAGTTGGATAAAATAGATAACATTATTTAAGAGTCTGGGACACACTACAACATAGATAATACATATTTCACTTACATATTTAATATTTAAGTGTCAGGGACACACAAAGGCCGTGTCTGAACTGCCATACTAACGTCCTACTCATACTCATTTTGACTTCAATTTGAGTATGTGACGGTTGGGTATGCGAGTTTGGGTATGTGAGAAATTCCCGGATGAGTACTAACTTCCAGGAAGATTTTGGGTATGAATCGATTGTATACTTTTCCTACTCAACCGCCCCATAATGCACTGGGTCAATTCTACCCGCCCAGGAAAATGAAATATTTTCGAGCAAGTTGCTAGGCAACAACATTGTTTGGGGTTCCGCGATCTGACAACTGTACGTGCAGTCATTCATAAACTCTTACAATAGATAAGAGATGAAGATAAATACCTAACAACATTAGAGTCACTAAGTGAAATGAGTGTTGTGAGTCTGATAGTGGAGAGAGATTAGAACAGATCGCTGTTCCACACACCGCGGCTCGTCCAGCTCAACTCACAGACAGCTGAGTGCTGATGAGCCGGACAGAGAGCGTCGGAGGGATCCTCCGCCTCAAAACATCATTATTATAAAACAAGAGGTCTAAAACACAGATGATGAACACAGGACTGTAAAAATCTAGTTCAATATCTAACCTGTAGAGGGCGGTTATAAGCTTAACAGTGTCTAAACTGCCTGAATCTTATAAGAAGAAGAAGAAATTCTTCATTGCTTGAGTATACTTCAACTGAGAACGTTTAGACGCAGCTCGCATACACAATCGATCTTTGAGTAGAGAGTATGCATGAGTATGTAGGATGTAGGACGCTAGTATGGCAGTTCAGACACGGCCAAAGAGTTAAGTGTCTGGGACACACCTACTTGAATATTGTGTCAACTGGTGATTCATTGCTAACTCTCATCTACTCTCAAATTTGGCAAAAGAGACGTCAGTCCGAACAGACAGGGATGTGATCAGCCAACATGATGTCTAATGTAAGCTAATCTTGAATCATGATGTATTTTCTTTGTTTTTACTAATTCTTAAATGCAATTTCTATTGTCTTATCTTGATATATTTAAAGCCCCTGTAAAGCACTTTGAATGTTGTTCTTACTCCCTTAATCTTGCTCCCTCCTATTTCTCCCTTAATTGAACATATATAAACACACGGACATGATACATACATACAGTATGTTCACATAGTTCAGAGAGGAGCCAACACAAACAACCCCATAACACACAGCTGATACACAAAAGGCGGCTCCATCTGTCACTTCCGATTTCTCCACTGCTTGCTTTAATCCTGGCCTAGGGCGCCAAATGTATTAAATCCCCTAGAATTTACTCTCACATACTTATACGCTGTTTTCCTCCAACACAAAAGCAGAAGGGCAATTTTCACATATGTAGGCTGTGTAGTGTAGGCTGAGGAGGTGAGCCTTTCTACATGCATTACATATGATGGGAATAACAAGCACAGAGTTCAATGACAGTCAGGGTACGAGTCACACTGATAAAAAAGTATGTTTTTAATCTCAGTAGTTCTGGGTATATGGCTGCAGGAACAGGAAGGGAGAATCTCTTGGCATAAAGCTTATTTTTTTTCACGAGCTGCATACAGGTTCATAAGCTTCATATGCTGCTAGAAGCAAAAGTACCCAGAAAATGCCTATGCAACATTCCTTCGATCATGATGTCTTCTTCTAGGAAAATGTAATCAAATTTACGATACATTCAGTCAATTTTGCTCATAAAATGGATACAAAATTGTTATGATAGCTCGAGGTAGGACCCAAAAGCAGAACAGATAACCAGGTAGTCAGTTTTAGAACAAAGTTTATTTTCAGGCTGGCAGGACACTGGGCGGCGCCGCGAGCATAGGCAGGCGAGCAGGACAGGTGAACAGCGGAGGCAACGCTCTGATACGTAGTATACTCTGGCGCTGAATGACTGGAGTCCACAGGTTTAAATAGAGAGCCCTGATTAGCCCAACGATCCACACCTGGAAACAACCTGCCCTGGAGTGCCACCACGCCCACATGCCAACAGGGAGGCCGACACATGGAACAACAAAAAAAAGGAGAGACAAACGAGGGAAAACACACAGAAGAGGAGGAGGAGAGACTCAAAATCATGACACACAATGATGCCCCTGTCAAATGTTTCTTTCGCTCAAATGGGATGGTTTTACGTTGGCATGAATTTTCACTTGGCCTGCATTTCAATGCATTTTATACTATTAAGAGTGTATGAGTGGCAGCTCGAGAATAATATCAACATAATTGTGCTCTTTCTGCTGCCCTCAACACTGGGGGTAGAAGGTGATTGAGAGTGTTGTCAAGAGTGTTTGTTAGCACCTTGACTTTCAGCACACAGCCTCACACTTTGAAAGCGCTATCAGCTCATTATCCTATATATGCATGTACACACGCACACACAAACACTGCTCCCCATTGGAGACAGTTCAAGATGTCAGTCATTTAGTTTCTAAATTCAAAATTGGAATTAAACTTAACATACACTTGGTGCCATGTATGCTGATATACATACGGAATGTATTCACAGCGCTTCCCTTTTTCCACATTTCGTTATGTTAGCCTGCCATAACGCTGGCTTAACCCTCTGAACCCTAGGGCTGTTTTGCATACTTTTGATCAATCCTTACTAAACTACAGTAAGAAATGTTTATCATGCCAAAGTTTGGTATCTTTTTGTTCAAAACACCCTAACCTATAGGGGAAAGTGGGGTGAGTTGTGCAACTTTTTACTCACAGTGATTTTAAAGTGAGGCCTTGACAGTTATGTCTCCAACTCAAATATGTACATATATTTCAGGATGTTGTGCATCCCTGGCAATAAAAACTTTGGATCTGGAATAAACTGTTTAAGAAATATAGTTTTCGGAAAAAAAGTTGTCTTGTCGCACAAATCACCCCACAATGTGGGGTGATTTGTGCATTTGGAGAAAATAAGGTGGGTTGAATTGTGCCAATTTATATATATCTCAAAAACTGTAATCCAAGACAAATCCATTAGACAATCACTTATTTAAGGTGTATTTAAAGTAAATAAAGTAAATAGTTGACAAAGATTGAAGGTACATTTTCTTAAACAAGGCCTAGCAGATCTAGGTGGTTTTGCCTGCAAAGCTCACAATGACAAAGTCACCATCATCATCTTTCTGGCCATCTGAACTCTCATCAGTGGTGTCGTTAAGTGGAATTGAGATGTCACTCTCTTCTGAGCTACTGTAGACAATCACTTTCTTTTGGTGACTAGCGTATACAGCCATGCCACTGGCACGACTCTCAGAAATGTACTTTGCACTAGTTGCTCCGTGCTTGTGGAACCAACTGCCACCTGACAAATGTGATTCCCCCTACATTTCTGCCTTTAAATCAAGGCTCAAAACCCATATGTACACCCTGGTGTTTCCTCCCCATTAACTATCTTACCTCTGCACTACTATCTGTGTTTATGTGGATGTATGGGCTTTACGTCTTTTATTTTGGTTATTGTTATTTTACCTTCATTGTTTACCTACTGAATGCACTATGTACAGCACTTTGGACAGTGCAAACTGTCATAAATGTGCTTTTATAAATACATTTTACTTACTTACTTACTTATAACTCACCTAGGCCATTTGGCACAAATCACCCCATCCCCAGAATTTTGGATAATAGGCATGATGCAGCAATTTAGGGCTGACATCGTGCTAACTATATAGACTCAAAGTGTAGCATACCAAAGCACTAAAACATGTGTCAAATGTTTTCAAACGTGTCTATAATTGTTCAGACACAATAATCAAAAAACCTTGATCATGGAAATTTTACTTTGAAAGGCAAAACACAGTTTTTTTAGCTTAAATGTGCTTATATCTTATTCTTTGTGTCTCCCTTCTTTACAGGATGAGTCAAATGGATGGCTCTTCTTAAATATGTGGTCACATTTCCAATTTCTTCCACGGTTTTCTAGAAACAAGGGGTTTTGCAACTTCCAAAAGAAGAGCCATCCATTTGACTCATCCTGTAAAGAAGGGAGACACAAGGAATAAGATATAAGCACATTTAAGCTCAAAAAACTGTGTTTTGCCTTTCAAAGTAAAATTTCCATGATCAAGGTTTTTTGATTATTGTGTCTGAACAATTATAGACACGTTTGAAAACATTTGACACATGTTTTAGTGCTTTGGTATGCTACACTTTGAGTCTATATAGTTAGCACGATGTCAGCCCTAAATTGCTGCATCATGCCTATTATCCAAAATTCTGGGGATGGGGTGATTTGTGCCAAAGGGCCTAGGTGAGTTATAAGTAAGTAAGTAAGTAAGTAAGTAAGTAAGTAAAATGTATTTATAAAAGCACATTTATGACAGTTTGCACTGTCCAAAGTGCTGTACATAGTGCATTCAGTAGGTAAACAATGAAGGTAAAATAACAATAACCAAAATAAAAGACGTAAAGCCCATACATCCACATAAACACAGATAGTAGTGCAGAGGTAAGATAGTTAATGGGGAGGAAACACCAGGGTGTACATATGGGTTTTGAGCCTTGATTTAAAGGCAGAAATGTAGGGGGAATCACATTTGTCAGGTGGCAGTTGGTTCCACAAGCACGGAGCAACTAGTGCAAAGTACATTTCTGAGAGTTGTGCCAGTGGCATGGCTGTATACGCTGGTCACCAAAAGAAAGTGATTGTCTACAGTAGCTCAGAAGAGAGTGACATCTCAATTCCACTTAACGACACCACTGATGAGAGTTCAGATGGCCAGAAAGATGATGATGGTGACTTTGTCATTGTGAGCTTTGCAGGCAAAACCACCTAGATCTGCTAGGCCTTGTTTAAGAAAAAGTACCTTCAATCTTTGTCAACTATTTACTTTATTTACTTTAAATACACCTTAAATAAGTGATTGTCTAATGGATTTGTCTTGCATTACAGTTTTTGAGATATATATAAATTGGCACAATTCACCCCATCTTATTTTCTCCAAATGCACAAATCACCCCACGTTGTGGGGTGATTTGTGCGACAAGACAACTTTTTTTCCGAAAGCTATATTTCTTAAACAGTTTATTCCAGATCCAAAGTTTTTATTGCCAGGGATGCACAACATTCTGAAATATATGTACCTATTTGAGTTGGAGACATAACTGTCAAGGCCTCACTTTAAAATCACTTTGAGTAAAAAGTTGCACAACTTAGGCCACGCTCCCCTATGCCTTTTTATTTAAAAAAAGCTAGGCCTAGGTAGACCTATATAATAACACATACAGTATATGGATACATATATGACATGTATGTGTAAAGAACAGATTATTAGGCTACTGTGTCTGTAGGCTACACGTTATGAAGGCTGGCTGCTGTGTGTGTACTCAGTGCTTCAGTCAGACAACAATGGCTTTATGTAGCCGACATAGTCATACTTTGACTCTGAGGATGAACTGTCCTCCTCCTTCATGTCAAAGAACAAGCTGATAGCTTGACTTACGTTCAAAGTTTTCTTCAATATGACTAAAACATTCTCAGTAGTCTATCTTCAAACCTCTCATTACCTCTCAATCTTCCTCCGCGTCTGTCAATTTTGTTAGCTAGCAGCCTCGTCTCTCTCTCGCATAGAGAGACTCTCCCACAGCTCCCGCCCCCTGTCACTCTTCTTCTTCGTCTCTTTTGGTGTAGCTTCGTATCACTCCGCCAACCCCTGCCCTCCTCCTCCCCTCCCTGGTAAATGCAGCCTGTCGAGTAGGAACTAGTTTCCGGCATAATTTTCTGATCGTAAAATGACAAAATAATGGCCGCGACCATCGAATTATCATACTTTTGAGCCCGCGAAAAATAAAATAGATATGTATCAACTTCAAACCATTATATCTCTGGTTATACTGGGTCAATTTAAATGAAACAAAGACTGGCATATAGCTTTAAGCCAGTACTTTCGACACACACGGCGAAGTTGTCCCCGCTTTAGTTTCTATGCTGCGTCGGATCGAAGGTGATCACGTGATCAGCACGTCAAGTAACGCAATAGAACGCAGTACTGCGGGCTTCGAGTTGGAAGGGTTAAATTATTGTTTCCCCTCAATTCTACACATACTGTAGTACCCCATAATGACAACCTAAAAAAAGTTTGTTTGAGATTTCTCAAAATTGAGCTCAGGGGCCTTTCCGAAAAGTATTTTTTGCATAGGAAATTTCCTTTCCTATCGAGATGAACCGGAAGTACTCGGCGGATAGGTGATCCGAATTCTCAAAATGCTTAGGAAAGGCATAGGAAAGGAGCCTCGATTCATCCTTTAACCCTCCTTTAGCATAGGTTACTCCTGACCAACCTATGCGAAAGGAAAGGAGATAGTGGTATCCCATAATCCTTTACGGCAGCAATATTTAAAGCAACAAGCCACCGACTCTACACGAACACGAACAAGAGGTAAAACAGAAGAGAGGAGAGGAGAAGAGAGGAAGATTTAACTCGGCTAAAACAAAATAGCCTACCCCCCCTCCCTCCCCATAAAGATAATAGCCTAAATAATTTTCGTTGCACATAATTTACACCATAAGAAAATAAAATACCAACTTCACATTTAATGAAGTTACTGGGGGCAGTTCATTTCAACATCAACACAAGTGTAGCCTCTTTTTATTCCACGTGTGGATATGGGAGTGATTCTCACTCTGATGGCGACAACTTGATTAAAATCAATATGAAAAGAACGCATGGATCAAACGAGCGCTTGTTGTAGTACATTTTCGGAGAATAGGCTCGTGTAGTTTCACGCTAGTGACTCACGTCAGCACTACTCGCCGTCGCGCAATGACGTCGGTTAGGAAAAGTGGAGTCGAATTCATTTGAAACAGCGCTGTCCTTTCCTATGTTCGATAGGAAGCACCTTTCATCTCTCCTTAACCCCGATGACGTTTAGGGGTTAAGGTATAGGAAAGGAGGCTTATAGGTTAGGAGATTGGACTATTCGGAAAGGCCCCAGGTCTATTCTGTTTCCACTGATCATCCTTGAGATGTGTCAACATCTGAATTGGAGTCCACCTGTGGTAAATTGAGTTGTTTGGACATGATTTGGAAAGGCACAGATCACTGAGTGATCGGGGGAGAAGGGCTTTAGTTAGGGAGGTGGCCAATAACCCAATGGTCACTCTGGCAGAGCTCCAAGGTTCCTCTGTGGAGATAGGAGAACCTTCCAGAAGGACGACCAGCGCTGCATCACTCCAACAATCAGGCCTGTATGGTAGAGTGGCCAGACGGAAGCCCCAGTCTGGAGTTTGCCAAAAGGCACCTGAAAGACTCTCAGACCATGATAAACAAAATATTCTGGTCCTATGAGACAAAGATCAAACTCTCTGGTGTGATTGGCAATAGTTATGTTTGGAGGGAAAACCAGGCACCGCTCATCACTTGTGCCACAACAAAGTATTGAGCAAAGTCTGTGTATACAATATGTACAAATTATATTTAATTTTTCTATTTTTTATACATTTGAAAAAATCTCAAACAAACTTTTTATAAAGTTGTAATTATGGGGTGTAGAATGTTGAGGAAAAAATGTTTTTTATCCAGTGTTATTCTAGGCCAGGGGTGTCCAAACTACGGCCCGCAGGCCGCCGATTTTAAAAATATAATATGGCGCCTTTTTTTTGCATTTTTCAGTTAACCCACTAGTGCAGGGGTGTCAAAACTGTGGCACATTTTAAAAATATAATGTAATATGGCCCTTTTAATTTTTAAATAATTTAAATGCACTCTTTATATTACAGAGAAATATGTCCATAAAAGAAAAAGAGCACCAAGCCCATCCCAGAGGACCCTGCATAATATTTTATTTTAAATTAATATTATTATGGAAAATCCATGTGTCCTTCTCCAATAGCTTCTAATTCATCTGCCACAATGTCACCATTTATTTCATACAAAATTATTCAGCTTTAACCTCTTAATTTCCCTCTCAAAGTGCACCAGATTCATGCATTTCACTTTAAAAACTTAAAAAAATCTCCTGGGGGGGCATACCCCCGGACCCCCCTTGGAGGGGCGGGATCTCGGCTGGCTACTATTTTCACCCAGCTGGACATTGGACGCAAAAGCAGGAAACACTGGGTGTATCAATGGCATTTAACAAGAGGGGAAATGTATCTGTTTAATGTGCAAGTAAAGTGTTGCCGTGAAGAAGGATTACAATTTACGAAGACACTATGAAACTAAACATCAGAGCAGCTACATGTCCTGATAAATGTATTATTTTTGCAAAGTGGCCCGGCCCTTAGTAGATTTTTCTGTATGTGGCCCGCAGTGAAAAAAGTTTGGACACCCCTGTTCTAGGCTGTAACATAACGAAATGTGGAGAAAGTGAAGCGCCACGTTAGATTATCCTAGAATGACAACACTGTCAGTTCCCCATAGTGGAGAACGATCATCACATTCGGTGGTATATGGCTTAACTGGAGATCCTTATTCTCAATGACACCATGCTTATTTATCCAACCTCAGTCCAAAGATTCCTTTCATTCATTTGTGTGGATATACTGTACATAAGAGAACCTGATGACAGTGTTCTGTCCTTGCATCTTTTCATACAGTGTGTAGGCTAATTTTGACTCTGTGTCCATTATAGCCCTCATGTTGTGGTCTCTACAGGTATCTCCATCGGAATTTCCAATAAACAATTAATTTGTAAAGTGTAAGCCTTGATAGTTTCCCTTAACTCTAGTTTTTCTTAACTGCCCATGTCAGTGGAAGTTTTAATATATGCATTTCCATTCACTTGATTGCTGCCAAATTCAAAGCTAATTTAATATCCTAAGACCCAGTGAGTATAGGATTTATCTATATTCAATCACAGATCAAAGTTTGCAATCCTTAATTACAAAGTGAATGCAAATAGACCCAAATAGAATACTTCTTTCATCAAATTGTCTGATCTGTATTCTACTCAAGTTACAGTGATACAAAATGCCTATCTGAAGAAGTATTACTTGTACAGTATCTCACAAAAGTGAGTACACCCCTCAAATTTCTTCAAATATTTCATTATATCTTTTTATGGGACAACACTGAATAAATGACACTTTGATACAATGTAAAGTAGTCAGTGTACAGCTTGTATAACTGTGTAAATGTACTGTTGCCTCAAAATAACTCGACACACACATTAATGTCTAAACTGATGGCAACAAAAGTGAGTACACCCCTAAGTGAAAATGTCCAAATTGGGCCCAAAGTGTCAATATTTTGTGTGGCCACCATTATTTTCCAGCACTGCCTTAACCCTTTTGGGCATGGAGTTCACCAGAGCTTCACAGGTTGCCACCGGAATCCTCTTCCACTCATTCATGACGACATCACGGAGCTGGTGGATATTAGAGACCTTGTGCTCCTCCATCTTCCATTTGAGGATGCCCCAAAGATGCTCAATAGGGTTTAGGTCTGGAGACATGCTTGGTCAGTCCATCACCTTTACCCTCAGCTTCTTTAGCAAGGCAGTGGTCATCTTGGAGGTGTGTTTGGGGTTGTTGTCATGTTGCAATACTGCCCTGCGTCCCAGTTTACGGAGTTTACCATTCAAGCCTATGTATCAGGTTAATATTTCAATTAACCAGACTAACTAACAGCTTCTTCCCCAGGCCATACATACACTGAACAAACAATAACCCCTGTGCAATACATACACAATGACATGAACAATCACCACTACCTCTGGACATTCATCATTATGCTTACCTGCCTAGACCTGCAGATATATACACCTATGTGGGCGGGAGGGTTGTGTGTTGTCTGGGAGGGAGGGGAGGGTGTCGGACACTTAAATGTGCCTTAAGTGGAAGGCAGGGGGAGGGGTTGTTGTTATTTTGTACTTGTGTTCTTATTTATTGTTTTTTAAAAAGCACTGAACAAGATCTGCACCTTAATTTTGTTTGTGCACATACATTGTATTTAACCCAAGTACAAATAAAGCTTCTATTCTATTCTATTCTAATTTCCAATAACACATATTAATTATACATACAATGCTGTCAGCCTGTGTAAGATTATGCCAGCCTCCTTGGATAGTCACCATCCCAGGAAGTACTGTGTAGATGTAAATGGAAAACAACATCCTGAAATGTCCTTGACAGCTACATTAACTGTTCAATCATATGCGTGTTTACAGATCCAATAGTCTGCCCGAAGTTCATTTCACATGTACATGACTATTGTGAGCAAGAAAACAGTGCGGTTTTGAATCTTTGTAGAGTGCATTGTTTAGAGGGCAGGAAGTGTGGGCTCTTTGTAAATATGGGGACACTTTTTGCACCTTTATCAGTCTACCCGTGTCCTTGGTGTGTGTGCATGTCATTACAATTCCATTGTTTGTCCAAAGTTATTTTGTTTACCTCTTGCAGGGCCCACATCAAATCTCCATGTCAAAGAGAAATATTGTCATGTAATTACTGTGTCCTGTTTACACGCGCTCACAAACAGACTTTGATAACAGCCCCTATCTGCCTCGGATTCTCTCAGCTTATTCGCTTGCTGGTTAACAAATAGTTTATTTCTACCTCACTCAACCACACAGTCTTGTCATGGGAAACAACCTTTTTCTTGTTCTGTACCATGTCCACGTTTCAACCTTTCTGTGAATCTGTCTCTTAAAGACAGCATGCACAGTGCCTCTGTAGAATTGATGTTTTTTGTTTAGATCAAGCCATGTTGTTCAAGAAAATTCAATCATTTTCAATAAATGTAAAAGTCTCAATTTCATGGTCAATAAATGGACTCACTCTCCTTTGTAAATAGCGTGGAAGTACATCTGTTGACATGATAGACTGAGTGAATGGCATAGCTTCTTCGCCATGAGGTGTGTAAGTGGATTTGAACATTTCCAAAGGTTAACACAAAAGGTTATCTCACTCCCAGAAATACAACACCCATTGTTTCTCTGTTGGCCACATGGTGATTAGCTGCTGCAATACAAAACATTTGCTGGTTCCATTTTGGATCTAGTTGCAGGTTGGCACACTACCCGGGTTTGTTAATCTGATAGGTAGCAAATATGTTATTGAATCTTCTTGTTTTATTTGTTTATATGCAAAGAGTAATGCACAACACATTCAGGTATAGCAGGCATTTCATTTTCTGCCAGCACCTTCAGTTCCTTTGATGGTTGAAATGTCAAATGTCGCCAGCAACTGATGTTATCAGCTGCAGCTAATACACATTGATTCCAATGAAAATCTACCTTAAATTAAAATGTATTCACTCAAATATCCATTCCAAGGAAAAAATAAACTTCATTTAGTTAATTGTTCATTATGAGAGATCACACAACGCCAGCAACAGCAGAGTTTAATTTTGGTTTGTAAGGAAGTTACTCACCTAAATAACATTAGTCTGCTGCCAGTGATGTTTTCATTATATACTGGATCAAAATTACAGCTGCTACAACATTATAATATCAGAGCTCAGAGTCACTGACTCGCGCCCAATCAGTTTCTTTCACTTTTGCTCTTAATTTCACTCGCATCATATAGCAAGATGCTCGTACAGTAACTAGTTTGTTGATGTGACAAAAATGCATTACAGTGAAGATAATAGTATTGTCTGAATCAGCTTTATTTTTAGCCAGTACATTAAAATATGGACAGCACTGTTGCTTCTTACTATTGTCTCAGGACTAGGGCTGTCAAACGATTACAAATTTTAATCAGATCAATCACAGGATTCTGTGGATTAATCACGATTAATTGTACCATTCGAATATGCAAGAACAATTCAAAGTTGCTCTGTATATTGTTTTATGAATGGAAAGATAAATGACAGAAGGTGGATATGTACATTTACAATTACCATTTTTATGAATTGAAAATCCAAATTATGGTTTTAATACTGAAAATAAATTGAAATCGAACTAAAATATATACCTACCACACCATAATTAAGTTGGCCTGTCTCTTTATATGTCTTTGGGCAAATATAGGCTATATAATTAGCCTGGCATTCCCAGACCTGCCACTAGGCACTGGCAAATTAAATTTGCTGCGCCTGTTGGGTTAGACACTCTCCGTTGAAGCTTTTTCAAGATGACCGGAAATCCCGGCTCACGTTTCAATTGGTTCTATCTAATATGGGCGCGTCAGAGCCCTTTGTATGGTGCTCTGGGGCGGACGTAACCGGATGACGACAGTGACGTGCATGCGACGTCGAAGCCGTGATAGTAAACATCAAAGATGGCTGCGGATATGTTGTGTGAGTTTGAGACTGCTTTGGCCTCGACCCTTTACGATTTGGAAGACGGCACTCAAATCTTTCATTAGCAAGTAAGTGGAATGTTCTGTTTTGCCGACCGACAACGGCACACATTTAATTTAACAGTTTAACAGCTGTTCGCTAAACGAACGGGGCTTACGTCACCTTGTGCATCGCTCTGATTGGTTGTAGTGCTATCCAACTGTGTGCAGTGGCATTTGAAATGCACGAGTAGGAGCCGCCCCTTGAGTTGGAAATTACTATTGATCGTGGCCAGACCCTCTATCGTTCAAGATATCAGGGCCTGGATTTCCAGGCTACTATATAATGGCATATATTTGGTAAATCTATAGGTTGAGCATTCTTGAATACATCTTGATTACAGTCCGCGGTGTGCGTGTGTGTGTGTGTGTTTGTACCCGCGACCACGTCCTAGGGGACTGTTTATTTGTGTCAGGAAGCCAACGTTATGTTTATGTCTAAACACACACACACCTCTGAAAACTGCAGATGTTTGTGTCCTCGCGGGCTCTGAACAGAGTGTACAATGTTTCTCCTCCTGTTGCTTCAACATCAACTGCCACCCGCGGCAGTTGATTTTATATACTATATATGCCCGTGACACATACAGGGCCGTTAGCAGTTTAAAACACGACATGGGCTAACGTGCTGCTATGTTTAGCTGCGCGCAGCTACTGATCCTGGGTCAGCTACAACTTAAGAGTGACTAGTGTCGAGCGGGTGGGATGCACGGGGTGGATCATTCTGCACATGCGTTAATTGCATCAAAAAAATGAACGCGTTAATTCCAGACACAATGGGGACCTATATTAAAGCTAATAAAACATACACAGAAATGTGCATGTTGCATAATATAGGAACTTTAAATTGTAAAATAAACAGACAAAGGGTGGGCAGGGAAAAGCCTATTATAAATGGATGCAGAGAAGGCTTAAGGCAGGTATGAAGAAAGAATGATTGAGGACTGAAGAGAAGCAGAGGAGAGTGGGATGTGGAGGGTTTGGGGTTTGATCAAGATGGAAAAAGAAGAAAAGGAGGCAGTTTGAGTGAGAGAGATTGCAGAGTAAGAGGAGGCGGGGTTTACCCAGCCAATAGAGCACACGAGGGGAAAGCAAACTACGCTCTGCAGCTGCAAAAACAGCAATAAGCCTTTCTTCATCACGCAGCAAGCAGTGTTTTTCTGCAACTGTTGCTAGCCTATATTAGTGCTGTGGGTAATACTAGAGCTGGATGAGTCATCTCAAAGCCCTACCTTTCACATGCACACTGTAGAACAGTGTAGCTATCAGGTGGAACGTTTCAGAAACCTTGCATCTATTCAGGTAATGTTGAGCTCCATACTGTTTTCCATCAAAACTGTTCTCCGCTTTCATACAGTTAAACATAGTCACACCTGTATAATGATAACCCAGTAACTATAGCAATTACTGGTTCCCACTGAGAAGAGCCTACTAATCATTGGAACTGTGTTTAGAGATGATTGCATATCTTTCCACATTTAACAAAAAAACATTTTATAGGAATCACAGTGACAGTCACTCTCTTCTTCTTGTTTCAAAAAAATTGGCAAACTATTTTTCAACACTTTCAAGATTACTTTGTTTTACTTAGTTAATTTAAACCTTTAATTACCAGGTCTGGGTGATTTGGCAATATGTTTCAAAAGTGAGTGTCAGTTTATCATATGCGTTTATGACCGAGGACAGACAACAAGCCTTGAATGGCTCATTTGTGAGTGAATAATCAGAAGTAGTAAGTAGATGTTATTCTATTCTGGAGATTGTGCTCAATCAACCAGACAATAATTGTAGCAGATCATTTCAGCGCTAACTAACTCAAACACACACAAAGGACTTCAGTTAAAAAATATGTATAAATAAAAAAAGCAATCATGCATCTTTATTATTCTGAATAAGTTTTATTTTTTGTGTTTTAAAGGCCATTTTAATCACAGTAGATTTCATGATTGTAGGAGTTTGTCAATGTTCCCACAGCCCAATGGTCCCCAGCATGATGGTCCAACATTTTCTAAGTAATCGAACTATATAATAGAGAATAGTATGTCTGTAAGGAAAGGGGGGTTTGGGACGCAGGTGCGAACCAAGGGGTGTCTGAAAGTTATCCCGGTGGATAACCACTAAATCGCTATTTGCGACAAGGGGGAAGGGGAGAAAACAAAAAGCACACAGAACTGTAAAGGGCCACACAGGCCACCTTTAAGATACACACTAAAATGACTAATGTAACCAACGCTACCAAGCAGCTGAAACACACACACAAAGACTCAACAGTCTTGGGACACTGAAGCCAGAAAACACTTAGAGAACCTCTCACAATATTCTACCTAGGGAGAGACAATGAGCAGCACAGAGCACTGGGGTCTCAGGGCATATATAAACTCCTCACACCTGGGCTCAATCAGCCAATCAGTGCCACAACACCTGATTGCAGTGAGTGAGTGCCATCACCGGGCTGAAAGTTGCCATGGCCTCACAATGTCTGTTGCTATATCTCAATCCAGAGACAAGAACGCGGTCTATAAAGGCTATAGCCTGTGAAGGCCGATTCGAAGGCCGAACGAGCGTTGTTAAACGAGACGGTCTCCGCAGGTCTCCGTTTACGAGCATTTCCGGTTTGCGTAACAAGCCGTTACCTTGCGTGACGACTCGCCGCTCCTGTGCTGCCTAGCAACCCTGATTGCTGCCAACGGAGACAGCCTTGTCAACGGAGGAAAACAGAAAAAGAAGTTGCCTGCCAGACGAAAAGAAAAAAAAAGTACAAGAAAAAAAGAAAGGAAGATAAAAGTTAAGAAGATGGAGCAACATGTTGCTGTTTTGTTATTTTTAATTTAATTTTATTCATCATGATCTTTGACTTATTTCTGATGACGTTCATGCATGAATTCATGATGATTCATAGCCTGGCATTCCCAGACCTGCCACTAGGCGCTGGCAAATTAAATTTGCTGCGCCTGTTGGTCTGGACACTCTCCATTGAAGCTTTTTCAGAAAGACCAGAAATCCGGGCTCACGTTTCAGTTGGTTTATATGGGCGCGCCAGAGCCCTTTGAATGGTGCTCTGGGGCGGACATTACCGGATGGCGACAGTGACGTGCATGCGACGTCGAAGCCGTGATAGTAAACATCAAAGATCGCTGCGGATATGTTGTGTGAGTTTGAGACTGCTTTGGCCTCGACCCTTTACGATTTGGAAGACTGCACTCAAATCTTTCATTAGCAAGTAAGTGGAATGTTCTGTTTTGCCGACCGACCATGGCAAACGTTTAATTTAACAGTTTAACAGCTGTTCGCTAAACGGACGGGGCTAACGTCACCTTGTGCCAGTGGCGTTTTCTCCCGGAGGCCAAGGGAAGCCAGGCTTCCCTGTTTTTTAGGCTGTAGTTGTCATCCAATAAAAACATTTTTGTTAACAGTTTCGGTAATTCTTTGGTGCTGTGTTGCTGTATTTCTTCCCCATTTTTCTCCTCTCATTGAGCATTTCACAATGCGCAAACAGCGCCCCTTTACATTTAGATTCTGAAGACGCGGCGAAACGCGATACTGCACACTGTTGTCATGTGTCCCGGGATTGACCAATCAGGTGAGGCTATTGTCTTGACACTGCCCTCCTGTGATTGGTCAGGAGGGTGTCATGAGGGTGCCAAGGGAAGCCACTTGGCCCTTGGCTTCACACCAATCAAATCAAAGCATCATTATCAACGTCACTGAAATTTTACAACAATAACAATAGCGGGAGATTAGCATGTTTGCATTGTTATCATATTAGCAAGAACAGTTATGGAGGGTGGAGATTTTGAGTATTTAGTAAAAAATTATTTTACCAAATTGCCAATTGAGGAGCCATTAAAAATCAAATCTGACGCAGGCCAATGCGTGTGGAGAGAAATAAAGTGTATCTCACTTTCAGGGAGGAGAACTATGTCCGCATCGAGTGGCTAGCTGGTAGCGGCAATCTTCAGCTAATGGCCTTCCTCTACAAATAGTGAGTAAAATACACACCTTCTCCCTGCGCGGGTTAACTGTTCCCTTACTGTCCGTGTAGCAATATGTTATGTTTTGTGTTATTTTATTGCTAATTGTGCCTTGATTAAGTTGCATTGGTATCCACTGAAGTTGTTCTGGGTTGTCTTAAGTAGTGTTGTATAATGAACATTTTCCTAGTTCTTAAACGAAAAGAATGTATAGAAAGTATGTGTGTATGTCAAGCACATAACTGATTGTGTGAGTCGTGTCTCATGTGAACGTGAAACTTAAAATAGCCTATAAAATGCCCCCTAATTATATTGTGAATGAATTTGAATCTGTATTGGGCATTAAGCGGCTAGTTGTGCATTCCGGTCGGGGTGGGCGGTGCATTTATAATACAATGTATAATTTAATAAAACAATTAGGAGGTGTGTGAGTGAGAGAGTGAGTGAGAGAGAGAGAGCGAGAGCGCGAACGAGCGGTGTCGGACAGATTACAGGTGTGTGCAAGTCCTGGTAAAGTGACCAGGCGCTATAATAGCTCTTGTAGTTACATTAAATACAAGCTGCGACGTAGCCTACTCTTTTCTGTCCCCCACCTTCCAATAAACATGTAGATTAAAGGTGTTTGTCTCACTTGGCTTCCTCAAAAAATCCCCACGCCACGCCACTGCCTTGTGCATCTCTCTGATTGGTTGTAGTGCTATCCAACTGCGTGCAGTCGCATTTGAAATTACTATTGATCGTGGCCAGGCCCTCTATCGTTCAAGATATCAGGGTCTGGATTTCCAGGCTAGATGATTCATGGACCATTGATATAAAGTGTTACCTAACTTGGTAATGATCTGTATTTGCAGGCCAATCTCAAAGCCTCCTGGGAAAACAATGTCTACATTTACCACTCAATATGTTCCTGACATTTTTGGAAGAATGCAAAGAAATTCCCCCAGGGTCAATCATCTTAAACAGTCAGATCACAGTTCAATCTCAACCGTCCAATGTTGTTGCTCCTTGATTCCATAAGCGTCAGCTGCTGCACTATACAAACAATTTATCTCTCACTGTGTATTCTCCTCATCTTCAGTGAACATTGTGCTGTCACTTCCTTCCTCTAGCCAGACTTTACATACATCTAAAATGCTCTCACATCGTATCCTACTTTTTCCATCTTTCTCTTTCATCTTTAACCCTTCCTCTACGACGGGTCAGTGCTCTTTGGGGTTCTCACCTCATTCTCTGCAGAGCTCTCTTCTCCTGAACTCCTCCAGCTCTCCTCTTTCCCTTCATTGACCTTTCTTCTATCTTCTATCTTTTTTGCCTCTATCTCAGGTTCATGGAGGAATATTAAGAAAGTGTCACCTCTTTTTCTCTTTGTGTTTGGCCCTTGTGTCATCTCCTTTCTCTCCTTCTCTGTTTGCCTCTGCCCTACAGATCATCCAGTTGGGCCGTCTGCCAGGTTGCACTAAACCTTTGCCAGCAAGGTGGCACTCACAGATAAAGGACCTGTGTATGTGAGGCCCAGTTTAAGCTTTTAACCCTCAGAGTGAGGACATTTTTGGAAAGTGAGGACATTTTGCTTCTTCAAGTTGATTCTAGAATTAATTTTAGGTTGGGGTTAATGTAAGGATTGGGGTTTGGCATTTAGTTGTGATAGTTAGGGTTAGGGGCTTGATAATGCAATTGTGAAAACGTTTTTGAGCCACAGTGAATACTCTGGTAGGATAAAACAGCCTCCAAAGTCTGTGATTATTTTTCTTGAATAAATACATGTCAAGATTTAACAGTTGAACTGTTATCGTTTTTACAAATAGACCTACATGTGTAAAATAGAATTTTTACAGCTCAAAAATATGAAAGTGATCAAATTCAGGTTTGTGTAGAGAGCATTGGCCTGTATATCGGCCTATAAATAGGACTTCTTACAACCGATTATATTATATATTTAGATACAGCAGGCCTAAGTGTTACAATAGGCCTTATGTAAAACAGCCCCCCCCCCCCCGAGACGGATCCGCCCCGTCCCTTTTTTCCATTACCAAGAGTTGGCAAGGCCACGCTTGTGTGTGAGAGCGAGAGAAAGTGAAACACAGTGTTTGTAAGAGAATGAGAGCTTTGACTGCTGCATTTCTCTCCTGGAGGCATTCACTACCTTCTCCCAATCTCTCTGTTTATCAAGCTAAGATGCTCAGCGAGAGGCTGCTGAGGCAACAAGATAACCCCCCTCAACACAAACACACTCTGCTCCCAGCATACCTCTCATCCGCCAGTCCCAGTTATATACAGAGAAACACACAAAAACCCATGCCTTCTCACCTACACACCCTCGCTCACATGCCCGCCAAATGCTGTGCTTTCCTAAGGCGGTCGTGGCAGGCACACAGCATGCTTAAGATGTGAAAGGGAAGTAAAATACAAGACGAGGCATAAGAACAGAGTCTATCATCAAGACATCCACCCTCCCTCCGCTTGTCATTCAAACGCCGTCTTCCAGAGGACCTAAGGTTTTCACTCAGAGAGACTCAGACACTTTCGGCTGCCAAATTCTGCAAAGTTGGCTCCCGATCAACAAGGGAAAAAAAGAATGATGTTTCAAAAGATGCACAGTTTTGAATAATTTAGGGAGGGATGTCTGCAGATTGATTGTGGATGAATTGTGAATGTGTCTGTATGTCAGAATGCTTGCCAGTATATTGATTTGGACATTAATTTATATTCAAGCATTGGTCCACTGAATGTTTTTTCCAAAGAAATTGGACATGAAATAGGTCCTGAAAACGTTCTGATTAATCAGCAGTGTCTGTGAGTGTGAGCTTGTTATTTGGCTGACACGTTCTTTTCAGCATGAAAGCCTTAAACACATTCCATTCCAAACTACATGGACGTGTCCAACAGGTTTTCATCTGGTAATCATCTCTAAATCTGTTGGTGTATTTTAGAATTGCATCAACATGCCAATCACCATGTGAACTAGATAGTGTAGAATGGTATTTTTAAGTTATTAGGGCCCAAGCACCGACCGGTGCGAAGCCCTATTGAAACCGCCAGGATTTTTATTAATATTTTTCTTCCGACTCGTTTTTGGCACTTTTCACCCCCTTTCCCTGGTACAATAGTTGTAAAACTCTGCAGGCAGGTCAGACCTGCAAAAAATTGCAATGTATCAGTGGTTCAGGATTTGTGCAAAAGAACGGCGCCCCCTTTGGCAAAATGCATGCTCAAAAATTGGGCTAGAAGCCTGACATTTTAGGACAGTATGTGGCCCAAGGCGCACATAAATGCAATTGTATGTCATTGGCCAAAATCAACAGGAAGTCGGTCATTTTGGATTTAGTGCCTAAAACCGCCAAAACCATAATTTCGCATTTCGACGAACTCGTCCTAGAGTTTTTACAGCAGGGACGTCAAACCACTGCTCAAGTACTCAAGATGCTTGCCCGACGTTAAATTGCGAAAAGATAAGGAAGTTATCACGGAACCAGGGAGCTTTTTGGGGTCAAAGTTGAGGTACACATCATAAATAATGCATAGAGCGCCAATGCCAGCCAGGTGCGAGGGCCCGGTCATCACTGCTCGCAGTTTTAATTGGAGTGCGTCGCCTTACCTTACTGCTGCGTCTCTCGGACTTTTCTCGGACACACATGGAACGTCTCAGCAGCTGCTGCTGCTGCAGTGCTGCTTCTAAAAGCCCTATCTTTCTACATAGAGTTTTCATAGATAATTCCCAATAAAAATGAAGTTCTTTCATGTCATTTATGATGCATAGGATTTATATTGAGTCTAATATTGAGTCTGGACAGTAATCCGTGCGCCCCATTGCCTTTTTTTTTTTTTTTTTTTGCCACATTTTCGCTTGTTGGAAGTTTTATTTTGAAAGGGACACACCAGGAAATGGTGAAACTACTGCAAAAGCTGCCGGTATGAAGTCAATATGACTCTCAGCAGAGTATTTCATATCAGTTAAAGCAGAGAGACCCGAGAGAGACGCGCAGCTCTCAGAAAAAAATAGGCGAGCCTCCTGAGGTAAAGGGGAGCGTCGCTGCAGACATGCCTCAGACGTGCATCAGCAGTGCGTCTGAGGTTGGATGTGTGTCCGCTCTAGGTTGATTACACGGTCAGTGACAAAAAGTCAGACGCAGACGCGAGGTAGACGCGCAGTAGAGGTAGGATGTGTGCAGAGGCCAGGGACAGGGAGACGTTTGAATAGGATTGACACACACCCAATCACACACAGACATACCATTCTCTAATATATAGTAGACATATGAGGCCAACAAGCTGTGGGAACATAGACACTGGCCCATATTGTGCAAGCTCTTATAAATGCTGTTGTGTATGTTAGTACACAGAGGATAATGTGAGACGACGAGATAAAAAACAAACTTTAGGAATAAATCATGGGAAGATTTTATTTTCATCTTGGCTCTGCTTTTCTAATGATACTTACTTTGTTTGCAGTCTCTTTCTGTGTCTGTTTTTGCCCCATTTCTCTCTCTCTCTCTCTCTCTCTCTCTAACTCTGCCTATATCTCTTTGTTTCTCCCTCTTTTTGTGATCTAAGTGTTCAGTCACTCTAGGCCCAGGGTCACAACCTTGAAACCATGGGAAACTGTAGCACCGTCATTAAAAAGTTTCTACACACAAAATACTGTATATGTGACTTTGTGAAACAGGTTTTTAGAACGGTGCTGTTTCCCTGGCTCTGTTTAATGTATTATCATCATGTATAAATTAGAGGTGGGCATAGATTATTTTTTTTAATCTAGATTAATCTCATTGAATTTTGGAATTCATCTAGATTAATCTAGATTAAAATGGCTCATTTGAATTCATTCATAATATGTGTGTGCTCCCTAAATAATGACTCAAAGTAAGTCTTTGAGAACGTGTTTTTTTGTTTGGTGTGGTCCACTTTCATATTGCCCCTTTTGCAAGTGAACCAGCATTACGAAGTAAAACCACATGTGAGCTGAGGTCATTCATTCATTGGACAGACATTCTGGGGTGGAGAGAAGCAGGAAGCACGAAGTTAAAACTGCGAAATATACCATTGATATAATATGGGGTTAAAAATAATAAAAAGGCCTACATCTAACCTATAAATAAAGAGGAAAAACATCAAATTATTGTTGTTTCATATGGTTATAATATGTAGCCCTATGGCAATGCCACGTTATGTGGCTTGTAGCCTACGATATGAAACATCATTTTTACTGTATTTTTGGTGCTGGACGCGCGACACGTGAGAAGAATAGGCTCAAGCTGACACTCAGCTGATTAAGCTGTATATCAGCTGGGTCGGCGCAGTTCAGCTCCAAACTGACACGGGGATAGTATTGACGGTCCCGTACATGGGAAGCAAAATAAAAACACACACTTCTTGCGCAGCGTGAACCTGTTGGCACGGTGCGGGAGACGCTCCCCTCTCCTGCAACTGATCGCTGAACACATCAGCATGTTTACGCGTCCTCTCAATCAAATGTAATATATTGTTCTGGGCTCCCGGTCAAACCACAACCTATCGTCCTAACAATGGCGACAACAACACTTTCCCATAATGTGAAGCTGACTGCAATATATTAAAAAAGAAAAGAAAGAAAAGGCACAGTGCGTCCTGCATTAGGGTCGGATCGAGTTCGGACAAATTCACACCACAAACGAACTGCAGCAGAGTGCGTTTGGAAACACACCGAGACTACCTCTTCAGCTGGGTCTCGGAGCGTCTCGGCCCCCGGCTATTATTACCCGACCAGAAAACACACGGAAGGGGGTTCACCCCGACGGCGAACAGCCATCGGCCCTGGAGGGAACCATCTCCCCTGAGCCGAACAGGAGGTGGAATAAGAGATTAACGGCGATATTTTTTTTTATCGCCGATAAGAGTCTGGCGTTAACGCAGCACGTTAACGCCGATAACGGCCCACCACTAGTATAAATGTAAGGTTTGGTGGGTAATTTTGAGCATTGAAATGGTTAAATGTTCCTCTAGTAAATTATAACACATAGGTTTAAGAATATGATAAATATACTCAACAAAAATATAAACGCAACACTTTTGTTTTTGCTCCCATTTTTCATGAGATGGACTTAAAGATCTAAAATTCATTCCAGATACACAATTGTACCATTTCTCTCAAACATTGTTCACAAATCTGTCTAAATGTGTGATAGTGAGCACTTCTGCTTTGCTGAGATAATCCATCCCACCTCACAGATGCTGATCTGACATCATGATTAGTTCACAGGTGTGCCTTAGACTGTCCACAATAAAAGGCCACTCTAAAATGTGCATTGTTTTGCTTTATTAGGGGTCTGGGGACTCAGAACCAGTCAGTATCTGGTCTGACCACCATTTGCCTCATGCAGTGCAACACATCTTCTTCGCATAGAGTTTATCAGATTGTCAATTGTGGCCTGTGGAATGTTGGTCCACTCCTCTTCAATGGCTGTGCGAAGTTGCTGGAGACAGCTTATGGTGGAGAAATGAACATTCAATGCACGAGCAACAGATCTGGTTGACATTCCTGGAGTCAACATGCCAATTGCACGCTCCCTCAATGCTTGTGGCATTTGTGGCATTTTGCTGTGAGACAAAACTGCACATTTCAGGGTGGCCTTTTATTGTGGACAGTCTAAGGCACACCAGGGGCCTGTTTCAGGTAGCTGGTTTTACATACTCTGGGTTTAATCATACGCTCTGAGTTGGTTAACTCAGAGCGCAGGGTTGATAAGCAACTCTGGGTTTTCGGTTTCAGAACAGTGGATCAGCGTTGGGTTAATCAACTCTGAGCGTGTTCACTCTGGGTGGAGCGTGTGCATAAAAGCCATCGTCAATGGATCGCTGATAACATGATTCACCATGGAAACAGAAGAAACAAATGATTGATCCTCCCACTTCTCCACTTCTCAAAAAAGAAAAAAAGAAATCTCCGCTCCTCCCACTAGAGTTAGAAATATTAACGAATGAGCTTATGGTAGCCTATGGAGAAGAATTAACGGGATATTGTCCCATAACTCTGATCTAATCTCCTCGGCAATTCAGAAAAAAACAGAGCAAACATTTTTTGTCAAGATAATCATTTCGCTTCCGTATGAGAAGCCATAGTCTATCTTAAAAAGTTACGCATATCAGCTGTAAAGTAATAAAGCTGGCGCGGCACAGCATTACTGACAGTGCCTAAAGCCTACTGTGCAGTAAACAGAACAGACTGTCGCTTCTTTTAAATGGGGAGTGAAATACATTAACGTCAAGACACATTAGGTGACAGTTTCCATTGAAGAGCCTGATTGATTTATTACCAGATCCATTTTCCTCAAGTGATCACAGTTTAAATTATTATATCATTTTTATATTCATATTAGGCTATTTAACGAGGCTTGTCTGTGACTTTAGGATCGCACAAGTGAACTACAACGATCGCGTGCAGCCGCAGCGTTACATGAATCCACCTGACATAAATCTGTTCAGTGGCACAGACGTTAAAAAACATACAATAGGCTACAAATAGGTTTATTAATCTGAATGTAGAGCATGTCACGATGTGTAAGGTGGCCGCCTATATGAACGGACCGAGGGCTGAGAACAAGGCTATGATCAGATAAATGATTGGTCAAACGTAAAATCATCAGGAAATGATAAAAACATCCCGATGGAGATTTCTATAGAGTGATTTTGCTTCAAACTGTACAGGGACGCGTGTGACAGTGACACTCTTTCTTCAGTCGGAGCTGCAGCGTAAAGTGAAAACAAACTCAGGGTAGGTCTAACCACCTATCCAGCAGGTTAGACCCACGGCGTATGTTGCCGCAGTAACTGACTCTCGGTTGCATTGAACCTGCTACCTGAAACGGAAAACCCAGAGTTTCCACCAACTCAGAGCGAACAAACTCCGGGTTGCCTCAAAACCAGCTACCTGAAACAGGCCCCTGTGCACTAATCATGATGTCAGATCAGCATCTTGATGTGGCACACCTGTGAGGTGGGATGGATTATCTCAGCAAAGCAGAAGTGCTCACTATCACACGTTTAGACAGATTTGTGAACAATGTTTGAGAGAAATGGTACAATTGTGTATCTGGAATGAATTTTAGATCTTTAAGTCCATCTCATGAAAAATGGGAGCAAAAACAAAAGTGTTGCGTTTATATTTGTGTTGAGTGTACATAAATAGAAATAACTCTGAGAGCAGATATTACAACCAAGGTTACGAAATCCTCTAAATGTGTTATTCTAGCAATGAGAATTTCTTCGCTTTTGATTTGTATTCGGATCAGTATTAAAGTACATTGAATTCTAAAAGCTATGCAAATTGAATCAGTAATAATAATAAATGCACAGCGAAGGATTTACTAATGTATTTTGTGATGTATACTGTTTATGAATGACTCTCCACACAGATACATTTCAATGCACAAACAAATGGATAGTGTTACACTGCTACTCTTACCTGACTCTAACTCGTTCTGACTCGGTCAGCCAGCCCATCGACTTTTATGACCTATAAACGTTGTTATAATGATTTATAGTCATGTTTAAACATACTAGAGTATCAAGTAATTACGTACATGTATTTCGACGTATTCCCTGCTGACCGTCTGGGGTGGCTGTGCAGAGCACTAAAAACTATGGCAGCCGGTCGAGCCGATCTTGTTCAAATTTCCGGGATGTGTGAGTCATGCTGGAATCGTTTCTGTCGTGTTTCCATATATGGTAATGCTGCCGCTCAGGCAAGCTCCGGCTGCATGCCCCCACCTTCCCGCCGCTGGAAGGAAGGTAACCAATCACAATGATATCTTTGCCATCATCTGTGCCTGCCTGTTTGTTCTTGCTCCAACTGTGTGCAATATGTTTGTTTGTCTTTTTCCCCTTCTTGCTCAGGCCTGCTGTAATTATAAATGTAATGTATTTTTTTTAATTTTTTTTTACTGTTATGTATTGTAGGTTGCCTACTGTCAACTGGCCGGGGACTACAGCTGGAAATTAGCCAAATAGGCTAAAGCTGCTCCTTCTTAAAGGGGACTGTCCACGAAACTATAAACAAATAAACTAAACTAAACTAAACAATGGAGTGGGGTTTGCAGCAGGGGGGGAGGGGCGGAGAAGCTCAAAGCAGTGTGTAGAGAGAGACTGCTGTGCTCGCTAGGCTAAGAGGAAGAGTGTCCCGAAAATCTACATAGTTTTTTGTGATTTGATTTGTGTCAGGTTGCTCTATAGCAGTTTTTAACAAGAAATTAAGACCAGAAAAGTAGTATAATAGGATCTCTTTAAAGACAGGCACACTAGTTACAGCCAACATAGAGTAGGGCAACAGCCCATGTGTCATAAAGCCAGTGAAACATATGGCAAGTAGAGCGGCCACTTTTGGTCTTGCAAACTTTATGTGTTCTGGAGTGATCTGATCTACTTGCTTTATTTACAGATAATAGTGCAATAGCTTTAAATACATCATTGGTTGTGATTCCTACTACCCACTTTATATGGGTCACTTTTAAGGCAATTAAATAAAGCCGTGTAATTCTGCTTCCACTGTTCAGCGATTTTATCAGCTCCAGAGACTCCCTCTATTGCACTAGGTAACAATGTATTGCTCCTGTTTAGAGCTCTCACCTTCCAAAATGCAATGATATTCTTACATAGCAGCTTTCCAGCCATAGAGTCTGCTCTCAAAACTTGTTCATGTTTGGTTACATAACAAACAGCATACTTAAACCTTGAAAGAGTAAACTGTCTGGGTCTGCCTTCCTGAAGCAAAGCTTTGAATGCCTCCTTGGCTTCTGCATTATGAGCAGCAACATGCTTTTTCCAACCTGACTTGGTGTTAGAATTTGCCCTTTTAGAGTAGTTATGATATAACCTGCGGGCTTCATACACAGCTCCAATACTATCATTGTACACAACAATGGTGAGAAATTCCATTAAAGTTCAGAAAACATAATTGCAATACAAATTCATTTGTGAGTTTAGCCCACTCCAGTTAACATTAGAGGTTGGACTATTTCTAACCTCATTTATCATCTCGGGTATATTTTCAACATCAAGAAACATAACACATGGTACATGATCAGACATTGATTTCTCATATAGCATTTCCATGGCATGCAGAATATCATGGGCATCAGCAGTGCTAGTACAATGATCGAGCCATGATGTGTGCCAGGCCTCACTTATGTAAGAGTAACTGTCTGACAGTAAGAGCAATTGGCTGGATAACAAAAGTATGTTATCATCAAGAAACTCTGATATATGTTTAGCAAATATTGACCTTCTATCTGACAAATCAGCATTCATAATAATGATTCTGCACTGCTCCATACCTCAGACAAAGCTGTTCCCTCTCAAGTGCAGATCTCCTTTGCTGTATGTTCACTGCTGCTGCTGTTCCATCATGTGTTATAACATCTGCTATGACCACACTCCCTGTGTAGTGCTGTTGGTTAATGCATCAGAGTCAGTATTCTGCTCCATGTCTTTCAAGTCCTGGTGTGAACTGCTGAGGGGAAGATTGTGTCAGCTCTGAAGTCACAGAAACTCAATGGGAGATAATGCTGAGGTGTCGGATAAAGACTTACAAGTGATACATGTGTTTCTTAACGATTATGGTAAAACTCCTCACATTGCAGTGGCTACCTCTTCTTCTACCCTGTGTTTTTTTCTGTATTAAGGCCAGACACTGCATCTGAATATAGGGTAAGACATATTTCAAATAAACACCAAATTGAAATGTCTGAAACTATCATTGATACCTTTCATTTGTACTAGTATGAAAGAAGACGTGACAAAATAGCCAAAATACCTTAAAAACAATGTTTTTGTCAACGTGTTTCTCCTTAAAGAGCAAATGTAACCCTGTGAGAAGCTAAGCAAATGCATTGTCATACACTACAGTTTTTGGGAATAGGATTGCAGATAGCAGCATGCATCAGGACAGCCCTTTAAACATTTTAATACATTGCACCTTTGAGGGCTTATCTGCACAGAACCTCTAAGAAAGCCTTTCCTGTGCTAAGTAGTACTGGTATACTTTTATAGAATATATCTTTCACATTTATAGTTTGTGTGTGTGTGTGTGTGTGTGTGCGTGTGGTGTGCTGTGTGCGTGTGTGTGTGTGTGTGTGTGTGTGCGAGGTAGAGAAAGATAAATAATTTAGTTGAATCAATGTTCATTGGGATTGAGGCAGCAGGTTTCAGGGTACCAAGGGCAAGGGTTTAGAAAACTCAGATATATCAAAGGCATGCGGCCACAGAACTTTGCGTTTGTTGATAACCTGTTTTCAATACCAACTGATCAAAAAGTGAAGCCTTGTATATTTTTCACATCATCACATACACATATACACGCAGGGCAATTGACCTTTTTCGACCATTTGCTCAGGAAATTGTATGCTGTTTTGTGTATGCATGGAGAAGTGTGTGTGTGATGGAAGACTTTTACTTTGAGAACACACACACACACACACACACACACACACACACACACAGATAAAACAATGATTTCAAGAGCAAATGATTAATCCGTATTTGATTGTGGATTCTCTATATCTCGCATTCCTTTTCCACAACAGGATTTGAACACCTTGTGTTTATCCCTTGCTGGGTTTGGCTTTATCTGAGACAATGCGGAACTCTAATCTATAGAAAATTATTTAATCTTGATTACACATACATACACTGTTATCCACACATATTTAAACAGAAATAATGCTACAATCTACCTCGCGAAGATACTTTTGCTTGTAGCCTGGCACCGCACACCTACCTACTTCAGCTCAATTTTCAGAAAATAAGTTTTGATATTTGATATTTTGTATTTTTTTTTCTCACCATCTCCAAGTGCCAGTTGGATCTTCTGGTGCAGCAGGTCAGATCTGTTGAGAGGGGCGCTGCAGTGAAACTGCCTGAACTTCAAAGCTCTTTGCGGCATTTCAGCATCCAGTGTGTTTCCAGCGTTATTTTTTCATGACTAGTTCCTTTTCATGTGCAAGTGGAGAATATATACAGCGAGGATCAGCCGAAATAATGAGACAGGCTTATGTATGGTAAGCCAAGCAGGAGGCTCATTTCAAGAGTATTTGAAAAGGAATCAGTGCGAGATTTGGTTGATAATGGCTCCAAATAGCATATGCAGCTGTCCAGGATACGCAGGCCAAACAAACATGTCAAGAGAAAGTGAAACCAATGCTCACGAGCCTGATGCAAATGCAGACACAGACAGAGTGACATATGTCTTTTAGTGACAAACAAAGAGACAGAGTGGGGGAAGATAGACGGAGCGACCAATGTAACAGTATTGTCAAGTTATCTGGGTTATGTTTGGTTGTGCTTGCCCAACTTGAAATGGCAGGGACAACTCAAATCCGTTTTCTGTTTCCATTATTAATTAATCTATTTAATAAGTGGGTCTATATCTAGGTGCATTAGTGCAGTATATAATAATCAATGGTCTTCCATACAACCATTTCCACCATGTGTGCCTCCACCAAACATGCCCAATGCGTCACTAAGGACGTCTGCGCTGTCCCATGCGCTGTCACATGGAAGACATGACAACCTCAGTGCCAAAAAGAAATCACCTACCAATGCATGCTCTTGCGTTCTCCCGTGCACTGGCTTATACTGTATGGCCCAAACGGAAACCGAGGACCTTTAGCACCTCACCTGTGCGCACTCACGTGCCGCAATCAGGCAAGTGCCGCCCGGTGTGATCGCAAATCAAACTGGCCTCATACATAGAAAAAACACCACCACTGATATGTGTTCTAAAGCACCAAATAAATGCCCTACCAATTGAGTTAAGGGCGCCCCTGCATCCCTTCTTTATACAATTTGTCCTCAGGACTAAGGTAGCCGCGGGAGTAGGTTTTACCGGTGTTACTTGGTGGTGAAGCTCACACAGATTACATCTCTTGTCCACCGGCACTGAGTAGACACTTGTTTTATTGGACATAAATGCACTTTGGTTAATTTCTGTGTGACAGCGGGTAGGGCGCACATTCATTAAATACTAGGCTTGTCAGTGGCGTGCACAGACATTTTGGGGGGCAGGTGCTTAGTGCAAAATAAGGGCACTTTGTGTAGCATAACAACATGGCATAAGGCTACTCTTTCTGCAGGCAACTGGGCATCTCTGAGCCAAATAACACAATATTTATTTTGATGGATGACCAAATGATGATATTAAGGTTAATTATACATAGACACAACCCCCTGGTCTAATGACTTAATAACCAGACTCACATAAAAAAAAATGTCACAGGAATCTGGGAAACTGGGGTGGGGACCCTGGACCTACCTTTTTTTTTCAAAAGGGCACTTTATTTGTCCAGGGGCAAAGGGCAGGTCCTCAATCACCACTTAGGGTCTACCTGTGCACGCCACTGAGGCTTGTAGTTATCAATTCTTCGTTATAAAAATAACTTTTTAAAACTTTGAAAAAAATAAACTGAAAGTGTCTGCTGCAGATATGCTTATCAGTGCTCACAGAGGAAGCATTATCCAGGTTTTAATAATGTGTTAGGCAGGTCTCAACCCGATTTTAGTAGTTTCAGCTTCTCCTTAGTAGTTTTCTTTGATTGATGCAGGCCAATAATTTCACCCTTCAGAAACAGAGTTTCATCTTTTGCGAACACCACAGCAAATTTTCTGTTTTCTGTCATGGTTGTTTGAGAAATAAGAAGCTGCACTGCATCAGTTACGGTTCAATAACTTGTTGCCAACTGAAACGTATTAATCACTGCAATTTTTAAACTGATGGAGAGCTCCTGCCAATTTGCTTAAAAATCCAGGTGGTGACTTTTTTGGGCCGGAGAGAGAGAGAGAGGTAGAAATGGAACAGACAGATGAATGACCTCTCTTGAGACAGAAGCGACAAATATTAAGAACATGCTTGTTGATTAATTGATAGTGATTTTGTCATTGCGTTTTTGCTCAACGATTTATCTTTTGTCAAATTGTTGCACATCATCTTTGGCAAACAGTTGCTGAAATATATCACACTGATAAAGCTCATTTACATTTTAGAAACAGAGATGAAAAGGGGCCAGGGTTTATCCAACATCTGCAGTGTCTCTGATTTTTTAACAAACACAGATCAACAAACAAATCGGGTGAAACTAATGCTAAAATGATTTAGTGGATGTGCGCATGTGTAACTGTCTGTGTGAGTGCATTTGGGTTTTCACTCTACTTGTTTATACGTGAGTCCCAACTCTGAGCGTGTTCTGCTGAATCCCCATTTTCCTTTAATCTTCACCCGCAGTTTATGCTGAGATGAAGCATGATGCACATCAATCAGAAACGCACACACACACCAATGCATACATCAAAGATGAAATTAATGATATTAAACAGTTATAAATATGTAGATTGTATCCTCACCAATTGCAGACTGCAAACAACACACATGCTATGTTTGCAATCACAACAGAACAGACAAACTCAAACCACATAGTTTTGGGCACTTTGAAAAACAGCAGCTTTTTCTGGTTGAGGTCCAGTAAAGTCTGCAGGATTAGAGTGTTTTTTTTTCTTCTGTCAGACTGGTGCTTGTAAAACTTCATTAAACATTGTCTTGGTATAGTTTTGAAATTGTTTCTATTAGGTTGCCTGGGAGCTTGCACAAAGCAGTGAATTATTATTGATTTAGTATAGACGTGGCAGAATTATTTAAGGATAATGCTACACTGCTTGGAATAGAAATCGAAGTATCAAATAAAAGCTAGAAGATGTTCCCTTCAATGCTGGGAATGCTGTTTGACTGGAGTATATTAATACATTTACTTTTATTTCTCCCTCCCTCATGCATACACAAACATCACGCGCCTGACTCTTACAAGGACACGGCTCAAAGCAGACACCAATGTAAAATACCGGAGAGCTTGAAATGGGCTTAATAATTTAGGGTTTTGTGGGGCTTTTAAAACAGAACTGGGTCCAAATGAACTGGTATTAGAACAGTCGTCATAGAATAGACCAGCTTTGACACAACAGAGGATATTAAAATAGTTATTGCATTGTTTGGGGGTCATTGAGACTCTCTTATTGAAGGGCATCCTTGAACAAATAGAATATTGCTTATGTGACATCATGGCAAGATGCTTGGAAAGGATGAAGAAATCAAAGTGTGTGCAAGAAAGAGAAGGGGTTCAAATGCATGGATAGGAGAGATAGAAAAAAATTGGATTTGAATGACCATGCTGTTGTGACTTGGAAGGGGTGTTTTATGGGGGGGTCATCCCTATGTTCCCACAGCCCATTGGTCCCACATTTCTAAGATGTTTTACCCTCAAAATCAAGCCTACTACTACTACATACTTTTTCTCTGTTATGTAGTAGGTTTTCTTGAAATGTGTGACCATCGGGCAGTGGCAACATAGAGCTGTTGGGTCATTGGGCTGTGGGAACATAGATACGCTCCCGTTTCAAGTGTGCACACTGAAAATTCAGGGCAAACTCTGAACATCTGCCTAGAAGTGGACTTCCTTAAAAAATATCCACAAGCACCACAAGATTTGCATCAGTTTGGTCTGGCTGTGCAAGAATAGTCTGTGGGACCACTTAACCCTTAAAGATTGGTTAAATGAATAGGTACTCTCTCTCTCTCTCTCTCAGCTCCTCATCTGATGATTTCCCCAGTGAGTGATCACAGGCAGATGAAGAGGATGTGGATCAGCGGTCAACCTCTCTATAGACGATTGCCAGCTTAACAGGCCTTTAACTGCATTCTCAATACTGATCGATAGTGAGTGCTGCCATCTCACGCATGGTTTGAAACACACATACAGACATGCACACCTGTCCGGAGGGGGGGGGGGGGGGAGACCAGCGGGAAAGGAGATAGCAAATGGTGTGGAAGGAGCATGCCTCATCTGTGTGTTGGTATGTTTGTGAGTTGCTCCTGAGAAGAGCCATCTCACCTCGATCATTAGAGGTAGTAATGAATCGCTGACTATAGATCAGTGTCATGGGGCCACTCCAGTCTGTCTGCTGAATCAATGTGCATTGTAGGTGTGTGTTTTATCATGGATCTACTTGTTTGAGTCTGTCAATGTGTCTGCCCTCTTGTTTGTGTTCTTATTTGTATGTGTTGTATGACTTTGAAAAGGCCTTTGACAGTGTGGATCGGGAGATGCTGTGGAAACTGATGGGGCACTACGGCATCCCACCCAAGTTCATCAGCATCATCAAGAACACCTACCATGGGATGCAATGCCAAGTTATCCATGAAGGATGCGTATCAGAGGCCTTTGAGGTCCTGACTGGGGTGCGACAGGGATGCTTGCTTTCACCCTTCCTCTTCCTCCTTTGCATAGACTGGACTATGAAACGGGTAACCAACAACAGCCGAACCGGCATACAGTGGAGCTTGACCGAACAGCTAGAAGATCTGGATTTTGCCGATGATTTGGCACTACTTGCACACACCCACCAACAGATGCAGGAAAAATCACACAAATTAGAGACAACTGCTGCTTCACTCGGACTCAAAATCAACTCATCAAAAACCAAAGTAATGCGAATCAACAACAAGAACAACACACCAATAACCATGGATCAAAACCAGATAGAAGATGTAACCAGTTTCACATACCTTGGGAGTGTAATTTCTGTAGAAGGAGGATCGGAGGAGGATGCCAAAGCCAGAATTGGGAAAGCAAGGACAACATTTAACATCTTAAATAAAATCTGGAAAACAAAAAACATATCACTGAAGACCAAACTTAAAATCTTCAACTCAACTGTCAAATCCACTCTACTTTACGGATCCGAAACCTGGAAGACAACCACCAACATACTCAACAAACTACAGACATTCAGCAACCGCTGTCTACGACGCCTCCTGGGAATCTATTGGCCCAACACCATATCAAATGCCAACCTGTGGGAACTCACCAAACAAGAACCAATAGAGACCCAAATCAGGAGAAGGAAATGGAAATGGATTGGTCACACACTCAGAAGAAAACACAAATCAATTACAAAACAGGCCCTAATGTGGAACCCACAAGGCAGGAGAAAGAGGGGAAGACCTAGAGCCACCTGGAGAAGAACCACAGAGCAGGAGATGAAGTCGAAAGGGCTGACATGGCAACAACTAGATCGGATGGCACAAGACCGAAGAGGATGGAGGGTTTTCATCGATGGCCTATGTTCCCTAGGGAACTTAAAGGCCTAAGTAAGTAAAGTAAGTATGAGTTTGAGTTTATTTAATGCATGCTCACATTTAAACAACTGAATAAAAAGCAGAATTTACATCAGTTTCGGAAAAATGTGTGTTTACTTTTTCAATTATTTAATTATGTATTTCTTCAAAATAAAGAAGAAATAAAAAAAGATCAGATATCTTGAACGCAACTACCGACAAACATTTGACTGATTAGGAATGTTTACAGTGAAACAAGCTTGGTAAACTTGAAACCTTCAAGAGTGAACCTCAAAGAAAGAAAGAAAATACGGGAATATAATGGTAGGAAATTATTTCATGTACCACTATAGCAGAAATCCCAGCTCAGGCATCAAAGTTAATGAGCTTTAACAAAGACGTTGTTCATGGAGCTTAGTGTGTAATGTAACCTGTAGGTCAGTGTCATTCAAACTGCCGTCTCTCACCATCGCGTGTGCTAATTGGGAGTTTTTTTGTGCACACAAAAATAGCGTCAGCAGCCGAACGATGCAGAATGCTGGAGATTGAAAACATGATCTCCAAAAACTTCCATTGAGGGCAATCATCATGTCAGCTTCAAAGCTCCTAATAGGTCCTTCAATTCGTAGGGTTTCACACACATCTCGCCAAATGACTGTTTCAGCCATGGAGAGACGTGGAGCTGGAATCAAAGGCACAGATCAATTATCCACGGTTACTACAAGAACACAGCTTCAAAGGATACATATCGGATATCAATCTGTGAGGGTTATGCTTTCTCCACCTACTCTCAAGATTTCACAAACACACATACACAAAGAGAGATAAAGAGAAAATACACACTCAAATATTTGTGAGTGAGAACCTTTCATTGTGCATTCCTTCTTTTTAATATCACTAAGTGAACTATTTTATTGAATAATCAGACAGATGAATACTCTGATTTTCCTCTGCAGATGAATTGCTTCATTAGTTTATGAATCCGACCCACTTAGAGAGGAAGAGGCGGAAGGAAACAGCGAACAAGGATGCTGCTCTGTTGAAGAACCCCTTGAAACATTATTAATGCGGAGAGTCACTGTCACTCATCAAGACTTGTGAAACCTGTGGTAGAACTGTAGTTGTACTTCTGTCTTTGACGGCAATGTGAAGTTAATGGGGACATATGAAACACACAGGAGCGATTAGTGATGTTGTAAAGTTTATCTTCCGACTGTCTGCAGAGGCAGGCTAATACTTCCCATTGACTACCAGCATTTGTGTTAAGCTGAATACTGTAGCGATAACCGACCATTGCCCATTTCTTTTTCAAAAATGCACACACAGTTGATGAAGAAATGGTTTCTGTCAGCTTGTCTTGAACCGAGCGAGGCAACAGTTTGGGTGAACTATTCCTTCAAGGTAACAACCAAAAAAAACAACAAAATAAAAAAAGAAGACACAACTGTTGCCTGAGCGTTGAGGCGTCGATCTATGGCGCTCGCTGTGGCACTTTTTCAGAGGAGAATAAACAAGGTTGAGAAAGTGGGCCTCCATATGTGACTCCTTGTTCTTACGCCCCCCCCCCTCCCCCCCCCTGTTGGCATCGTCTTCTGACGGCTGGAATGTGTTCAATTGTATTCATAAATATACGATAGTCTCACAGCTGACAAATATAGACCGGATTTGTATTATTTAAATGCAACCTGGGAGGAAAATTACAGCGTAAATATGCAAATGGGTTAAGAAGATTAAACAGATCCGCACAGAGTAGGAGTGTATACCGTACGTGGCATGGCAAGGATTTTGCAATAGTGGGAGAGAGGAGAGGAGATAATCACAGATGAGAGGTGGGATAAGAAGAAAGGAGAAAACTTAGAAGTGTGTGAAAAAGAATCTGAACAGAACAGGAGGTGATAAAGCAGAGCAGAGGTGTTATCTGCAAAGAGGAGTGAAATAATTGTGTGCAAATAAAGATGCATACAATAGGGCTGCAGAGCTCTTTCTTAAAGAGCAGAGTGGGCCAGGCATTAAGACTGACCCTGATATTGTATTGTCCTGCACTATGAACAACTTTAGACATAAACCAACATCACCGCCTCTGCACGCACACTGGTTCACTCTGCTCTTTCATTAAGGTACAATTCATCTCATACTGTCAGTCTGAGAATGAAAAATATTCAAAAGTATACATAAAAGGTTGAACAGATGACAGAAGTTACTATGGCAACTATTACTAACATCTTTCTCCATCTTCACTATGTATGGTTCCTCATTACAGGGTCATCCCTATGTTCGCACGGGAGCGTGTCTATGTTCCTACACCCCAATGGTTTCTAAGTAATCTAACTATATAATAGTTAATAGTAGGCTATGGCTGTGTGTGTGTGTGTGTGTGTGTGTGTGTTCGGTCTCACTCCTATTCTAACCCTCTCCCTGTCCCCTTACGCTAACCTCTCAACTGTGCCCTAAGTTCCTGACATTGGCGATTATGTTCAGGCATCACACCTGGGTGGTTAGGGTTAGGTCACAGGGAGAGGTTAGAATAGGGTTAGGGTTTAGGGTTAGGTTGGTTAGGTGGCATGAAGAGGTTAGAATAGGAGTGAGACCGACACACACACACACATTTTAATTCTTTATTTGAGTCCACCAATCACATTACA
Organism: Ammodytes dubius; assembly: GCA_026122265.1. Taxonomy (NCBI): domain Eukaryota; kingdom Metazoa; phylum Chordata; class Actinopteri; order Uranoscopiformes; family Ammodytidae; genus Ammodytes; species Ammodytes dubius. The sequence goes on along the minus strand of CM047505.1, from coordinate 4,965,380 downwards.
ACAGACAGGATTCAAATATTTCCAGAAAGGATAGGACAGTGTTCAAGGGTATAAAAAACATCTCCTGCGCCACACTGCCAGGCTGCCTGTCACCGCTGATATGGAGCAGAACTTTGACAGCTGTTTGGATGTCCTGCTGGAGAGCCCTGCCAGCCTTAACCCAGTGAAAACAAGATGGTGGACATGCCCCAAGCTGCCAAAGATCAACACCACCAGTTTGCTTTGATAGCCCAGTTCACTTAGTTTGGACAGAATGGGCTGGTACTTCATGATTTTATCACTAAAGGCAATGTCCATGTACAGATCGTACACACAGGCTACTTCAAGCAGCAGCACCTGCCTACTGGCTCTGTCCAGAAACACAACATCCGGGGTGTTGGGGATGTTACAGAACACATCAGTAGAGCTGTTGAACCACTCCGGCATAATACGAGAATGTTTGTACATGGTCACATTTTCTGCCAATACTTTCTTTACAGCGCTAGCTATCAGATCGACAATTCGGTCGTGGCGTGCAATATAAAGTCCTTTGTACATAGTACAGCCATTTACAATATGAGCAACAGATTCAAGTTGATGGTCTGAGTGCATTATACAGTATGGATGGTTGTGTGCAGGGTACCATAGTGCCAGGTTATACTTAGTAGGTAGCACCTGCAGTCTGGCTTTAGCTGTAAAACAGAGGATGTACTCACCAACAGCAGCATTTGTGTACATGGAGTGTGAAACAGAGTGGTTGGCAAAGTCCAGACATGCTAGCTTCCCCTGCATTCTGAGTCCAGTCCAGTGTTTTTTGGTCTCTGCTTGCTTTACGTGGAGGAGGAGTCTCCTAGCTGTTGTGTTTTGTAGTGTGTGTTTTTCCTCATTGTAACTGACAGTAGCCTTGGCTGTTACAGATGAGTCTGTGACAACTGCATCAGATGGCTGTGGTGCTGTGTGTGAGTATGTTGTGTCCATTCCAGTTTAACTGTCATTCTGTTGCACAGGTCATTTAGGTCCGGCCAGTCCGACCGGACTCCAAAGCCTGCAGCCTGTGTGTCCAGTTTCCCGCTCCTCTTCCTCCTGAAGCCCAGGAAGCTGTCCTGGCCTGCTGGGGCCAGGGGCACCTTCCTCTTCTTGAGGTCCAGCAGCAGGGAGGCTCTGGCTAGCTCTCTGACTGTGGCGTCGTCATTGTTGAGCATTCGGATGAGGTGTGACAGCCTGGTGGCAGTATATACCCATTCCACGTGTGGGACACCCAACCACCACACACACACACACACACACACACACAAACACACAAGACACACTATTCTCCATTTTATATAGTTAGATTATTTAGAAATATGGGACCATTGGGCTGTGGGAACATAGACACGCTCCCCTCATCACCATGGTAATACACACTGCAGTGACTGGTTGTTATCACAAACGCAGATCTAAGGGAATGATGTCTGTTCTTTTGCAAAAAAAGGTGGTTGGTGGAGGAAGGGAGTGGGGTGGACTGTAGAACTGAGGATAGACGGCGAGACAAAGGCTGTGGGGAGATGAAGCAGGAGATATGTAAGAAAAGAGAGGAGCTGTGATGTTCAAACCAGGCCGTTCAAAGCTTTAAAACAGTTGCTATATCACTATCCAGATGTCATTCCTTCCATTTAAAATATTTTCGGCGCGTTCTTCAATTTGCACTGTGGATTTATCTGGAACAGTATGAAAGTATAAAAAAAAATTATTATATTAAATGTGAATTAAATATTAAATCGGTCTCAAGGAGGACTGCATCCAATTTTAAAGTGAAATAATCACTGTTTCACTGTGAAGCTACAGTCCCCCATCAATGATACTCCCAAGCTGCCTGATTCAAATGACCTCTAAGAGCTAATTAGAGCATATTCATTATGCATTGCTATTCAGTTCCCTGGAAAAGTTCCAAGTATCTGCCTCATAATTATTTTTTTGAATGATAAGTCCCTTTTTCTGAAAATGACATTTCCTCCTGTGTGCACTGTTTTTGCTTTTAAATTTTCATACTAAATCAATGTGATGCTTCTTTTCATATTGTCTCTAAAGACTAATATAACTCATAGCGTATTAAGATCAGGAGAAGAAATACATCCATTCACCACATTATAACGCTCCCATAACTCTCCCAGATATGAAACACAGCACTGGGGCTCTTAAAGCCTGTCCTAACACTGTGATTCATGATGTTTTTTGGAAAATAATACAATTTCTGACGTAGCTGCTGAAAGTTTATAGCTAAATGCCAAATGCTCAATCATTATGCAGGCAGGTGCTGAGGTTTCTGGCTTTTAAAAATCAAATCCCAACCGATAATTGGTTCTAAAGCAAAATCTCTCTGCAAATCTACTTTGTGCTAGAATAGATAGTTAATGGATACACATTTAAGAGTGTTTTTCTTTCCTCTTGGTTTGCAAAGTTCATTTTATTTATTTATTTTCTCAGTTTGACTACAGAACCTCACTCTTTAAAACAAGACTAATTATTTTGAGGCGGCTTATGTCAAAAATTGTACATTGACAAACTGTTCAAAACAGCTTTGAAAAGCTACGTCAACCATTCGAAACAGAACCTCCCTCTGTAAAACACACGCAAGGTGTCTAATATCAGAATATACGTTTAACCTGAGACTAGACAAACGTTCTCCGTCTTATTTTCCTTGGGCTTTCAATACTTGTTACTGATTCAGTGTTTGGGTGGTCTCACCAACTCTGCACTGTACACATCATCAGCTTTTCTTGTGATGGCGATGTGGTTTAAAAGGCCCACTGGATGTTGCAATAGTGATGGCATTTGCATCTTGGAAGTTTCTATGACGCGTCTACAGGGAGCCATCAAAGTAATTGATCTGCCTGTGAGATGATGCCAAAGAGATCCAGAGAGAATCTGAAAAAGCCTGATCAAAATTAATTAAAATGTTATCTGAGAAGGATTGCCAAACATCCAGCTGCTAGCCTTGAAATAAGCTAATACTGTGTACAGAGAGAAGTTTACCCCAGCCAATACTTCCAGACCCTCTTTGAACAGCACATCCAAGCCCCATAATGATATCTCGTTAGCCACACACACAGATTGAGGCGAGGGGAGAGAGTGAAGGGTAGACGGACATAGAGAGAATGATACACCTATGATTTCAAATCAGCCTTGACTGTTGCTGCCGAATGGTGACAGAAGGTCGACCGTTTGGAGCAACTCTACGTCACGATTTGATCACCAATCAGAGGTGGGCGGTACACTCCACCCATTCCCGACAGGAGACCATGATCGAGACACATCTACATTCGATTTGCGCGCCAAAAATTTAGAATGAGAAAAGTCCTCCACCTCAAATGATCCATCCGTGGCATATGTGATGTTAGACTCTGGGTCACTCTCCATTTGGAATGTTGTCATTCAGATCTTCCTGACAGCTAACTAAACCCGGCTCCTTTATAGCCGTAGTGCACCCGTCAGCACGCATTATGCAAAATTGTGCGGTGTGAGAAGTGTTTACCAGTACGCCATTGGTCGAGAGCGTTCATCGGAAATTGATGACTGTCGGCTGCCAATAACATTGATGAAGCTTTTTGTGTGAGCCCACACTTACAAATATTGTGAATGTCAATCTTTCTGTCCTTTCATTTCAACACGTAGAACTCCGTACCAGAAGACATGCTTCTAGTGATTGACGTGCTGTTTCCTGTCTGTTTCAAAATAAAGGAAACACATTGTTCACCAGTAAAATGCTAGTGAAGGTTGACTATGCAACATTTTCATTAAAAATGCAATCAGAGGGGACGCCCTTAGCTCAGTTTGTAGGGCGTCACCCCCATGGGCCTCGGCCAGCAGCAGACCCGGGTTCAATTCCAGCCCGCGGTCAATCTCTGCATGTCACTCCCCTCTCTGCCCCATTTCAACTCTGTCTCTACACTATCATTAAAGCATAAAAATGCCAAAAAAATAAAAAATGCAATTAGAGAACCACATCTTCCCATCAGGGTCCCCTAAATGTGACAAAATGATGTGCCAGTGCCAGAAACGATGTGCCTTTCGGCTGAAGGATCACTGGCACGTCGTTTCTGGTTCTGCCCTTCACTTCACAATTTCTGGACGGAGATCTTAACGTGTCTCTCAAAAGCCTATTCCAGAGACATTCTGCCAGATCATGCATTGTTTTATTTGGTTGCTCTACAGGAACTTTTGAGTTGTTACGGTCGGGACTCAATGCTGGTTGCTAAGAAGCTAATTCTCCTGGTTTGGAAGTCCACCCGCCCACCATGTTTTTAAAAATGGCTTAAGGAAATGGTGTTCTTTATACAGATGGAGAGATTGCACCTTCATAGGAATAATATAAGGAACACACTGTCTTTTCGAGAATTGGGGGCAATGTGGCACTGAACCCTATATTCTTGGCTCACTGCCACATTACTCCACCCCCATAGACTATTACCTGTGTGAATAAGTGTGGTGTCTATGCACTCATTCTATCCCACTCATGAGGTGTTGATTACTTTCCCGTTATGTCTGAGAGACTAATGTTACTTCGAAAACTGGCAGCCGTAAAATGTTGTTATACAGTATATGGTGATGATGGAGTCACACAAAAGTTATCCGACTCAATGATCACTTCTGCCTCACTAAAATGTTTGGTGGTGTGTCATAACTAGGGCTGGGCAATGTTACCTGTTACTGTCCTCTCTTTTTTCTGCATATATACATGGAGATGGATTGAACAACAAGTATATTTGTATATATTTTTATTAAAAAAAGAGATTGGTCCTTATAAAATAGTTAAAGAATAAAAGAAACACATATTCAAAACAGTTCATGCAATCAGGAACCGGTTGCTGTCTGTAAACGAAGCTCTTATTTTTTTTGAACAAATTAAAACAACATTTTTGAAAAAAAAAATGCTTAAAGTGTTCTGCATTTACAGTGATCAGCTTGTTTACCGTTCATTAAATTAAAATAAATGTATGCCGCGATTACCATCATCACTCAATGGGTCAAATATTTCTTGAATTCTGTCCATAATGATTTGATTCACATTAAAGTAATTTACAGGAACAACAATGTTGTTTTCTGTCTCTACTGGTACATGGGCGTCTTCATTAATACCAAAGGTCTGATCTCCTTCACAAATCTCATCAATTGGCAAGTTTCTAGCTCCAGCACTGTTCGGAAGTCCTCTCTGCCACAAATAGAAAGGAGTTTGTCCATCCTGTGTAGATAATCCATGGTGGTTCCACTGATTTTTGGAATTCAGCCGCTGAAATTTGAACTCTTGGCAATTAGATGTAATGAAGACAAGTTCATTTGTAGAATCGAAAGAATTGTAAAATATGCCCTCATTTTCCCAAAAGTTAAAAAGTGGAATGAGATAACTCTGTTAAGCTCTGCCCACAGCCGTTCTATTCTCTGATTATGGACACTGTGTCCAACAATGACACTGCCTCTGTTTAACCCCCCTCCTTTCTAGCATGGCAACTTTGTTTTCCATTCCATGTTCACAGCGTATTCTTGATAAAAGGCCAAAGTTATGAACCAGTTCAAAAATACTTGCTGTTATTAAAAAGTCATCAATGCATCCATGAAACACCATCCTCCATCTCACATATGGGCCTGCAGGGAGACAAATAAATCAACATTTAAATGAAGAAAATGCAACCATGGTTAAATTGTTCATACAGAACCAGAATGTCTCCATCACATGGTTAGTTACCCTATTGGAAGTTAAATAATCAGTTCTACCAAATTACAAGCACAATTTAAGCCAAAATCCCATGATAAAGGACATCATATTTAACAGGGTGACATGAAGGGTCAAAATGGTGTGAGTCACAAAAATAAATCGACCCTTTGGGTCAGTTTTTGTCGACTATTGTTGAAAAGGAAGATTCTTCCTAATTAGTATGGCCACGCCATGTGCTTTAGCTGAAAAGGTTTGTCCTATCCTATTGCATCCATCTCAATTTCAGGAATGTTAACTCACTGTGATACTCACTGTGGTTTTGAAATGTGTACCCCGGCCCATGCCTACGTATAAAGACATACAACCACCAGACGGTAGTGATAGTTATTTTTTTCTATGTAGCGTTTTGCCTACCCATTCCCTCCCCTCCCCTCACCACAACGGGCTGCAGGAAGCCGATGAAGGTGCAGAATCTCCCTCTCTCCTCCACCAGGGCCCGCCGTACCGCCTGCTTCTCTGTCTCCTCCATCAGCAGACACAGGTCAGTCACATCCTGCATGGCACTGTCCACCTGAGGCTGCAGGTCCCCTCGCCCTGCGGTGGGGAGGGTCAACATCATGTGAGATAGAAGACAGTGACATAGGCAGATCAGGAGGGAGAGGATGGTGGTAGAAAGGGTCGCGATAATCACTATATCGACTTACCATACAATCAATAATTGTTTGTTGATTGTTTTTCTGCCCTCTATATTTCTGTTTACATGCGTGTTTGTTTCCATTTGGACGTGGCATTTGACAATTTATCAAGGATAAGTGTGTGGTTGCTAGTTGAAAAATGACGGAAAAGGCATTGCTCGAAATGGGCCAGTTTGTAGAATAAATGAATGGAAGCTTAATCAAGTTACCAAAATGTATATGTAATTTCTTACTTCTGTACAGAAAGTGGGGGAAATTTGGCCCACAGTCACCCCTGCTAGGTTAATCCAGCACTGTTTACAAGGCTCTCTGTTGCTCCGAAGCCAACATGCATACTATTCCATATGGTATTGCTTAAAGAGGACCTATGATGCTTTTTGACTTTTATGACCTATAAACGTTGTTATGATGATTCATAGTCATGCTTAACCATACTAAATTATCAAATAATGACTTACATGCATTTCGACGTATTCCCTGCTGACCGTCTAGTGCTCTGCACAGACACTATTCTAGCCTGTCGAGAAGTCACGTGTTCAGAGCGGTCTAACCCTTTGCAACCGTGTGACGTTGCATGTAATCTTGGGTCGTCACCACGCGGATGTTTCCATGTATAGTAATGCTGTCACTTCCTTGCTCGCGTCTGCCTCGCGCCCTTATAGGTCCATGCTCGCGCTTCCCGCCACTGAAAGTGTTCCGGAAGGAAGGTAACCAATCACAACGGAGTGGGGTTTACAGGAGGGGGCGGGGGGAGCGGAGATTGCCGAAGCACAGGCATGCTGGATCGCCAAAATAAGAGAAAGAGCTTCCCGAAAATCTACATAGTTTTTTGTGATGTGATTCGTGTCGGGTTGCTCTATAGCAGTGTAAAACAAGAAATTAAGACCAGAAAAGTAGTATAATAGGTCCTCTTTAATATACACAGAATGTGTTAGGAACCCTTCTATTAGAGATGTAGTAATTGTAAGGCTTTGGGGGGGAGTTAGGGACACAGGTGCGGACCAAGGGGTTTCTAAAAGTTATCCCCGGAGGGATAACCACTAAATCGCAACGCAACACTGGGAGGGGGCAGAAAACAAAAAGCACAAAGTTGTGCAGGGCCACACAGGCTACCTTTTAATAACAAAACTAAAGTGAGAACCAAACCACTGCTGCCAAGCAGCTGAACGAAAGACCAAAACTTGAACAATTATTTTTACTAACTCAGAGGGCACTCAGAGTGAACCTCTCACCATCGCATAGAGCAAACAATGAGCAGCACAGAGCAGTGGGGTCTCAGGGCAGATATAGCCTCTTCACACCTGGGCTCAATCAGCCAATCAGTGCACACACACCTGATTGCAGTGAGTGAATCAGTCACCATTCTCACGGAGGCGAAACACTCCGTTTCCCCCCTCTAAGGAACGGCACCTGACGTTCCCACAGGACCCCCAGGCTGGAGGCGGCGAAAGTCCCGGAGCAGAGTTGGGTCCAAAATGTCCCTAGCTGGGACCCAGGCCCGCTCCTCAGGCCCATATCCCTCCCAGTCCACCAGGTACTGAATCCCACGTCCCACACGTCGACTGTTCAATATCCGCCGAACCGTGTACGCTGGTTGACCCCCAACCAGCCTGGGTGGAGGCGGAGGCCTCTCTGGAGGTGCCAGTGGACTGGAGCGGACCGGCTTAAGGCGGGAAACATGAAACGAGGGGTGGATTCTCATTGACCGGGGAAGCAGAAGGCGAAAAGTGACAGGGTTAATCCTTCGAATGATCTTGAAGGGACCAACGAAACGTGGCGCCAATTTGCGAGACTCAACCCGCAATGGGAGATCCCTAGTGGAGAGCCACACCCTTTGACCAACCCGATAGTTTGGGGCTGGGCGGCGATGCTGGTCAGCATAGTGCTTCTGCCGTGCCACAGCCTGTTGAAGAGAAGCACGAACACGCCTCCAGGTAGCACGACGCCGCTGGACAAACTGAGCCGCCGAAGGCACCCCTACCTCCCTCTCCTGTTCTGGGAACAACGGTGGCTGATATCCATACTGACACTCAAAAGGAGAGAGACCAGTGGATGCATTCTTTAAAGTGTTATAAGAATACTCAGCCCACACCAGTTGTTCGCTCCACGTGGTAGGATTGGAGGACACCAGGCAACGAAGTGTTCTCTCGAGTGTCTGATTGGTGCGCTCAGTCTGACCGTTGGTCTCGGGGTGAAACCCTGACGAGAGACTAGCCGAAGCACCAACAAGGGAACAAAATGCCTTCCAGAAACGGGAAGCAAACTGGGGACCTCGGTCAGACACAATGTCTTGGGGGAGGCCGTGGTAGCAAAAGACATGCTTGACTACAAGTCGGGCGGTCTCTAGGGCAGAAGGAAGCTTAGGAAGCGGGATGAAATGGGCTGCCTTTGAGAACCGATCTACTACGACCATAATGACAGTGAACCCTTTCGATGAGGGTAGTCCTGTAATAAAATCCAGGGCCACATGAGACCAAGGGCGTTTCGGGATAGGTAAGGACTGGAGCAGACCGGCAGGCGGCTGTTGTGACGTCTTGTTTTGGGCGCAAATGGTGCAAGCCGCCACAAACTCGCTCACATCTCTCGCCATCCAGGGCCACCAGAATCTCTGTTTGAGAAAACCCATAGTGCGACGAACACCAGGGTGATTGGTGAGGCGTGAAGAGTGACCCCACTGAAGAACTTGTGGTCGCACTCCTGCTGGAACATACCGACAGCCTGGGGGCCCCCCTCCTGGGTCGGGCTCCTGCTGTTGAGCCCCCTGAACCACTGTGTCAATCTCCCAGGTGATTGGGGCAAGGATGCGAGTGAGGGGCACAATGGGCTCTGGGGAACTGTCACGACCTGAACACTCATATCGTCGAGATAGGGCATCCGGCTTCAGATTCTTCGAACCTGGACGGTATGAAAGATTGAAATCAAACCTGTTGAAAAACAGGGCCCAGCGAGCTTGGCGAGGATTTAAGCGTTTGGCCTGCTGGATATATGCCAGATTCTTATGGTCTGTCCAGACCTGAAACGGATGCTCGGAACCTTCAAGCCAATGGCGCCACTCCTCCAGGGCCAACTTCACGGCCAGCAGCTCCTTGTTACCCACATCGTAATTTCTCTCGGCTGGTAGAAGACGCCGAGAGAAGAATGCGCAAGGGTGGAGCTTTTTGTCCTTTGGAGAACTTTGGGACAAAACCGCCCCCACTCCCACATCTGAGGCATCCACCTCGACAACAAATGGTATGGAGGGGTCTGGGTGAATCAGGACCGGTGCGGTGGTAAACTTTCTCTTAAGTTCCGTAAATGCCTTCTCAGCCCCTGGGGACCAATGAAATCGTGAAGGCGGCCCCTTTACCAGTGCTGAAATAGGGGCAGCTATCGAGCTAAAGCCCCTAATGAAGCGTCGATAAAAATTAGCGAACCCCAAAAAGCGCTGAACGTGTCTGACAGAGTCAGGTTGAGGCCAATCTTGCACCGCTTTGACCTTGCTTGGGTCCATTCTGACACTGCCCTGCTCCACAATGTACCCCAGAAACTTGACTGTGGGGGCATGGAAGACACATTTCTCCGCCTTGACAAAGAGTTGGTGCGCCAACAACCTCTGGAGAACCCTCTTAACATGAGACACATGCTCCAGATAGGACTTTGAAAAAATCAAAATGTCATCCAAATACACATAGACAAAATGTTCAAGCATCTCCCTGAGGACATCATTGACCAACGCCTGGAAAACTGCAGGAGCATTCGAAAGTCCAAAGGGCATGACCAGATATTCATAGTGCCCCCGTGAAGTGTTGAACGCCGTTTTCCACTCATCTCCCTCTCGTATGCGCACCAGATTATAGGCATTCCTAAGGTCCAACTTGGTAAAAAACGATGCACCCTGAAGTTGTTCAAATGCCGTGGACATGAGAGGGAGTGGGTAGCGATTTTTAACGGTGATGCTATTTAGACCCCTGTAATCAATGCAGGGTCTAAGCCCCCCATCTTTCTTCCCCACAAAGAAAAACCCGGCTCCAGCTGGAGATGTAGAGGGGCGAATGAAACCTGCAGCTAAAGCCTCATCAATATAGCCCGCCATAGCTGATGTTTCAGGTTGTGATAACGAATACAGGCGGCCCCTGGGGGGCGTAGTGCCTGGGAGGAGATCGATGGAACAATCATACGGCCTATGCGGAGGAAGGGTGGAAGCCTTCTGTTTACTGAAGACCTCACTAAGTTCAACATACTCTACCGGAACCCCACTGGGAAGATTAGACACAGAAGACGAAGAGTCGGAAGGAGTCACGGGCTCAAGAGCCCCAAGAGTCAGGGGAACACTGGGGGTAGCACAGGTGAGGCCTAATGAACTGGGAGTTTTTGAGGCAGAGGAGGTGGTAGCAGCAGGAGGCCCCAGGCCCAAAGGTTGGAGTCGCACCAAGTCTGAGTCCCTCATGTGAGAAGCACAGTCTGGGCCCCAGCTCAGCACCTGCCCCACCCTCCAATTGATGTGGGGGTTGTGTTCCTTGAGCCATGGGTGTCCCAGAATGAGGGGTAACTGAGGTGTATCAATAAGAAAAAACTTAATCTCTTCCGTGTGATTGCCAATGCGAATGCAAATCGGGCAGGTGACCTTCTCAACCCTACCCCTACCCAACGGTCGCCCATCCACTGCGGTGATTGCAAGTGGAAAAGGAAGATCAAAAATTGGTAGTTTGAGATTACGGGCCAGGGTAGAGTCCATAAAACTACCTGCTGCTCCTGAGTCAACAAATGCCGAAAAAGTGCGCCAGTCTCCATTCCAAAATAACTCAAAGGGCAAGTAAGTGTGATTATCCACACAAGGGGAAATATTAAGACTCGGCGAGGCCTCCCCACGGTCTGCAGAGTCTACTCGTTTCCCTGCATACCGGGTTTTTGCATTGAGGGGCACTGGCGAATGAAGTGACCTCCCCTGCCACAGTATAGACAAGCTCCACTGCTCATACGTTTCTGTTTCTCCGCAGAGGTAAGCCGTGTGCGTCCTATCTGCATGGGTTCATGGTCATCATTGCTAAGGGGCCCCTTAGACACGTTAGTTGTTTCACAAGAGATGCTGGACTCCTCCGACATAGGGCGGGGGTACCCCTGTTTTCTCTCCCTGTTGCGCTCACAAATTCTATTGTCAATTCTAATGGCCAATGATATTAAATCCTCAAGAGAATCCGGAACCTCACGGGAAGCTAGCTCATCCTTAACCCTCTCAGATAAGGCATTACCGAAAGTGGTCACTAGAGCCTCCCTGTTCCAACCTGACTCCGTAGCTAAAGTTCGGAATGGAATTGAAAATTCTGCAACGCTTGAAGAGCCCTGACGTAACCTAAGAAGGCGTTTGGCAGCTTCGTGGCCGCTTACATCATGGTCGAACACGTGCCTCATCTCTGCCATGAAGAGAGCAGAGTCAGCGCAGCCCGGTGTCTGTTTATCCCACAAGGCTGTAGCCCATGCAAGGGCCTTGTCTGAAAGAAGGGATATTATATATGCGACCCGGGCTCGGTCTGTGTTAAACATAGAGGGTCGTAACTCAAACACTAAACTGCATTGGGTTATAAATCCCTTACACCTCCCTGGATGCCCGTCATAGCAGGCTGGGGTTGCCAGCTTGGTCTCCTGGCCTACAAAAGGGTCACGGGGTGGAACTGGAGGTGCTTGTGCTTGGGTAGGGGTTGGCCCAGGTGGCTGTAAACGGGCCAGTATCTCCCGCAGCATGCAGTCCTGCGAGGCCTGTTGCTCCACAATGGCACGTAGTGTTTGATCGTGTGAGCCCAATAGGGCTCCTTGAGCCGAAATTGCCTGTCTATGGACCTCTAAACTGTCCCCAGCAGCACTAGTGGGGCCCGCTGTGCCCTCCATTGGGCTGCTCATTCTGTAAGGCTTTGGGGGGGAGTTAGGGACACAGGTGCGGACCAAGGGGTTTCTAAAAGTTATCCCCGGAGGGATAACCACTAAATCGCAACGCGACACTGGGAGGGGGCAGAAAACAAAAAGCACAAAGTTGTGCAGGGCCACACAGGCTACCTTTTAATAACAAAACTAAAGTGAGAACCAAACCACTGCTGCCAAGCAGCTGAACGAAAGACCAAAACTTGAACAATTATTTTTACTAACTCAGAGGGCACTCAGAGTGAACCTCTCACCATCGCATAGAGCAAACAATGAGCAGCACAGAGCAGTGGGGTCTCAGGGCAGATATAGCCTCTTCACACCTGGGCTCAATCAGCCAATCAGTGCACACACACCTGATTGCAGTGAGTGAATCAGTCACCATTCTCACGGAGGCGAAACACTCCGTTTCCTCACAGTAATACTGTATGTTGGATAAGCTGGGTCATAGCTTGCAGTACATGCATGGTTATCTTTAGGAATAGATTGTGAATGAAGGTGGAAAGGAAATTATGCAGCAGAGGTGTGGTGAGCGACAGCCTCACCACATGATACTTACACTGCAACTCTATTACAGGGGGACAGATACCGCAGGGAGGGAGGGACAGAGAGATGGGAGCACTTCCCGACGGTCTCCTTCCTCCTTGCCTGGTCTCCTCCGCCTTCGCTCCCCTCTGTTTCCGGCCCCGTGGAGCTAAAGGAGCTGAGGGAACCGGCGGGCGAGCCCCCTCCCTCCGTGGAATAGACCTGCAGGGAGTCAAAAGGCCCTGTGTCAGGGTGCGGGTCGGCATCACGTATGATCTCACACAGGTAGCGTGCCAGGTCTTGGCTGGAGAAAGAGAGGGAGCGACGTGCTGCTAGCTGGGAGGGCCGTGTCTGGCCCTGTGCTGGGAGCCCGGTGGGGGGGACGTCCCTACGGAGGCCCATGGAGGAGGAGGTGGAGGCTGCAGAGGGGGGCAGTGTGCTGGAGCTGGCTGTCCTGCTCAGGGGGTCACAGGGCGGAGCGGGGGCCGCCTGGTGGAGATGGTGGAGATGGTGGTGTGGAGGAGGAGGAGGGTGGTGGTACAAGGCTCTGGAGCGGCAGTACTGCACCGACTGGGCAGGGCTGGGCTGGAGGGACTTCTGCAGCTCTGCCATGTCGTAGGCGTTCTGGGGACACACACACAGAGCAAGTGTTCAGAAAGTAATATACATTTGTTTTGTCACTGCCCGTTCTCATCTGTGTTTTTGTGCGACATAGAGAACTTGCCACATGACTGGACATGTTGTAAACAGTATGCCTAAAGACATAATTACCAAGTCTGAATGTGGAAAAAAATATTCAGATCCCAAACATTAATGTTTTTCTGATTTAAATCAAAATGTTCATGGTCACACAATCATTATGACAAAGGGATTTTGGAGCAGAAAAATTGTTCTTGAGATATTGCGCTCACAAGAATGATATGGATGGACTGACAGACGTATGTAACTGTGTATGTATGAGGCATTCACGTGTGTGTGTATAAGCGACCAAGAAGATAGAACACAATATGAGTAAAGGTGATACAGGGTGTTTCTCTCCATCTGTTATGTGCACATTGGGGTTGAAACGGCCAATCCTTTCAGTGCTGTTTTGATTTCACTAAAACATTTAACCACGGCTGCAAAGATGGAAAACAGACACAGACATACACAGGGATGTAAGAGGAGAATGGCTTCTCCCTTTTCTTCTACCTCCTTCTGAAACAGAGGAGGAGATGGTCGCTGTGCCAAAGTGATTATGTGATGAGTAGAGTGCTTTTTCCATTCCTCCAGAGAGCTTTCAAACAAGACTCTTGAGAATTCACCAAAGCATCTGCTCTGCTATTGGGGATCACAACTTGTGTGTGAGTGTGAGAAAGGTTTGTATTAGTCCCTGCAGGTGCTCAACAGCACTGAGGACTGCATCTTAAGGGCAAAGTGTGATGACATTTGTGTATTCAAGTATTTTCGTTGTGTGCGTTTATGTTTGCAGTCGATTAAAGCCACAATATTATGTAAGTACTGTTGAGTGCTTTTGGGTTACAGTGGCTGAAAGGAAATAAGGATTTTTCATCGGCATACTTAAAAGATGGCATGCACGCACACACAGAAAAAAACATACACACACACACACAAAAGACTGACTCCACTATAAAGCCGCTAGCTCTAAGCTACTGCAAAGTATTTCCAAAATAAATGTGATCGTAAAAGTAATGCAGCTGAGTAAAGCACAAGAGTTTTTTTGGGAGTCTCTGAACACATGGGGACCCATATTAATGATGAAATGTGAATGTGTGTGTGCACTTGTACAGGCATGTTTATGAGGACCCGATTTAGCATTTCATCGACATTGTGCCCTATCTTCTTCAAAGTAGTGTTTGAGGGTTTGGACCAGGTTTTAAGGTTCAGGTTATAATTAGGGTTAGTGTGAGTTTTGGGTTTAGGCATTTAGTTCTGGTGGTTAAGGTAAGAGTTAGGGGCTATGCAGGGTTAGGGTTAATGGGTTATGTCAATGACAGCCTTCACAAAGATTGAAGTTCACAAACATGTGTGTGTGTGTGTGTGTGTGTGTGTGTGTGTGTGTGTGTGTGTGTGTGTGTGTGTGTGTGTGTGTATCAGAGTGTTTACCTGGTCCTCCTCCCGCCCTCCCTCTTCGTCATAGTTGAGGACATTCTCCCGTATGTCCTCCCAGCCATCATGGTGGGCAGACGCGTGGTAGACTCCCTCCTTCAGGCCTTTGTAGCTCCTCCAGCGAGTGTAGAGGAAGATACCCAGCAGCAACACAGGAGTTCGGAGAGAGACAGTGGCAGTGGTTCATCAGCGAGGACGTTTTGGTATTTTAAATAAAATTATTAAGATTATGTTATCCAATTAAACAGTGGGCTGACGTTTGATGGAGATGGCCTTGAGCATCAGTTGCCAAAAAAGTGAGCCCAGATTTCAATAGTAAGGGGTTCAAATTATAAAGATGCTGTCTAATGATGATGAGTATTTCAAGCAGGTAACTGTTTACTGCACTGATCTTTTTGGGGGCCAGCAGTGGAGAGTTTTTGCATTCCCAGGAGACCAGGGGCCTATTTCAGGTAGCTGGTTTTGAGGCAACCCAGAGTTTATTCGCTCTGAGTTAGTGGAAACTCTGGGTTTTCCGTTTCAGGTAGCAGGTTCAGCGCAACCGAGAGTCAGTTACTGCGGCAACATACGCCGTGGGTCTAACCTGCTGGATAGGTGGTTAGACCTACCCTGAGTTTGTTTTCACTTTACGCTGCAGCTCCGACTGAAGAAAGAGTGTCACTGTCACACGCGTCCCTGTACAGTTTGAAGCAAAATCACTCCACAGAAATCTCCATCGGGATGTTTTTATCATTTCCTGATGATTTTACGTTTGACCGATCATTTATCTGATCAGTAGCCTTGTTCTCAGCCCTCGGTCCGTTCATATAGGCGGCCACCCACCTTACACATCGTGACATGCTCTACATTCAGATTAATAAACCTATTTGTATTGTATGCTTTTTAACGTCTGTGCCACTGAACAGATTTATGTCAGGTGGATTCATGTAACGCTGCGGCTGCACGCGATTGTTACTGTTCACTTGTGCGATCCTAAAGTCACAGACGAGCCTCGTTAAATAGCCTAATATGAATATAAAAATTATATAATTATTTAAACTGTGATCACTTGAGGAAAATGGATCTGGTAATAAATCAATCAGGCTCTTCAATGGAAACTGTCACCTTATGTGTCAGACGTTAATGTCTTTCACTCCCCATTTAAAAGAAGCAACAGTCTGTTTACTGCACAGTGGGGTATTAGGCTATAGCTTCCCAACATATTATACAGCGAATATAAAACACTGTCAGAAATGCTGTGCCGCGCCAGCTTTATTACGTTACTGCTGATATGCGTAACTTTTTTAAATAGATTATGGCTTCTCATACGGAAGCGAAATGATTGCTCTGTTTTTTTCTGAATTGCCAAGGAGATTAGATCAGAGATGTGACAATATCCCCGTTAATTCTTCTCCATAGGCTACCATAAACTCATTCGTTAATATTTCTAACTCCAGTGGGAGTAGCGGAGAAGTTTTTTTTTTTTTGTTTTTGAGAAGTGGAGAAGTGGGAGGATCATGCATTTGTTTCTTCTGTTTCCATGGTGAATCATGTTATCAGCGATCCATTGCCGATGGCTTTTATGCACACGCTCCACCCAGAGTGAACACGCTCAGAGTTGATTGACCCAACGCTGATCCACTGTTCTGTAACCGAAAACCCAGAGTTACTCATCAACCCTGCGCTCTGAGTTGACCAACTCAGAGCGCAGGATTAAACTCAGAGTATGTAAAACCAGCTACCTGAAATAGGCCCCAGCTCTACCGAGCAGGTGCTTAAGGCAGATCCAGCAAAATAAACCCTGCTCACATGTTCACACATTACCAAACAGCTGCCTACTAAAAAAGTTCTCCATGCGTCATATATAGATTTCTTCCATGTATTTTTACATTTTCTTTTGCTTATGACTGATATCATTTGGGCCTCTGGGTCACAGTGACTTTCCAGTGACTCCAAAAAAAAACAGTGTGATAACGAGGTAATGGTCCCACAGCTCTATGTTGCCACTGCCCGATGTTCCCACATTTCAAGTAATCTTACAGCGTCATTTAATATTAATCTTAAAAATCAGCACAAAAAAGCACAGTTGAGGTTGGACTAGAAAAAAAGATATAACCCTTAGTTAAAATCAGGTTGAAGGCAGCACACACACACACACACACACACACACACACACACACACAGTTGAACCAATCTGCATGCATTTCCCCGTAGCGTTGCTGTGACCTTTTCAGATGTCTAACCTTGTGTACCTTGTCTCATTGATATCGCCTCAAACCTTATCTTCACACTTCACAATTCACTAACCTTTCCACTGCATTGGATCTGCTTCACACCCACACACACTCTAACTGTTTCACTCTGCTACTTATGTTTTCACTATTATTAAGCTGTGATTTATTTCTCAAATTAAACAACTGCATCAAAAGGACAGCCACCCTGCATTATATTAAAAACTGGTGGAATATTGAGTGCAACGTTTATATATTAAATTTGTATTAACAGAATGATCTTCAAATCTATTTTTACGGATTTGAAATTTGTATTAACTGAATTATCTTCAAATCTGTTTTTGCAGAGGCTTTACATAGGAGAGCTGTGTTTAATCATATTGGAGAGCAGCAACAACCACATACAACAAGTTTATCTGGTAGCGGTATAAATAGCCTTGCTGGCTAAATCATATTTATCGGAGCTAAGATATTCTGTGATCTTAAACTTCTGCATCCTCCTCTCTCTCAACCATCAGCATTTTCCCTTTGCATCACAACTAAAACTCAGCAGCCAATCCATCATGTAAGCACACCGACAGACGGCACTCAAACTCCAAGAGAATTGATAACTCCCCATTAAACAGCCCACCCTCTGACAACTCTCTAAGAGTAAATCCACTCAGCCTGAAACCAGCTGCACAGTACGGGAAAGAAATCAATATTAATTTACTGTCAGCTTGTCCCCCTCACCACAACTCCAGTGTCTGGCAGATTTATAAGGCCAAATTGATTCAGAGTGATTCACCATTTGTTTTTTTGAGAGTTACGTAATGGCTTTTAATGACAGTGAACAAGAGGTGACACGAAGATGAAGGAACTGAAAGAAAGGCTTTTGGGTTTTGGCAGGAAAACGCAAGACCAACATGTTAGACAGGCAGTGAATTGGCAAAAGCAAGGTCACAGCTGCAGACCAGGGCCCTCATTTATCAAACAGTGCGTAGAATTTGCGTTGGAAGGTGGCGTTTGTAGGATTTACGGAAATGCGTGCGCACAGAGATATTCGGATTAATGAAACAGTGCGCACGCTCGTCCTACGCCTGTTTCCCCTTCATAAATCACAATCAGCTCCAAATGTGGCGCAGCCTTTGTAGGCATCACGTTACGCTCATATTTACCCATACATTGTCATTGAAACAACCCAAATTAATATAATTTACTGAGTGCAGGAAGGCGATTGTGGCAAACGGCGACTGAAAGGGAAATAAAATAAAAATAGACTATACACGGTGTGGATCACTGCAGTCACGCCGAAATTCTCGTTGGGAAGGTGGCGACCAGGGAAAATGTAGTTTGATTGCCCTGTGTGAGCATAACGGTGTCAGCGTGTGGCGATCTCTGGGAACGATACAGCCTCAGAATGTCGGACTGTGGCCGAAATAAGAAATAAGTGATCCGACATAACAGTGGAAGCCAAAAAGTGCATATCCTCACACAATACCAAAAGTCAGGGCAACATAATAACTTGTGTTTTTAAGTCAAACGTTCAGACAGAAATGATGGTTGTCAGATGAAAGGCACCACGCGGAGTTTTCTTGCCAATTGTGACATCTGAAGAAATGATTTAATGAGCGAGTCCACGTTTCTTTTGTTTGCGTGTACAATATAATGTATACAGAAAAAGATGCAAGGAATGCAGTGAACATTCTTTCTGACATTTTCACACTAGTTCACTCTAGACAATTGGCACTTATAACAACAAACAGACAGAAAGAAAATTGAGATAATGATGCTGTCTGATAGATGATAGAAACTAAGGGAACCTTTATTAAAATCAACCATCAAAGAAAAAAAGAATCTATGGACATGATGACATGTTTAGTAGGCATGTAGACTAACATTAAATCGGATTATTCCAGTATCTAACTTAACAGCTCACAGTTGATGCAGCCCATTATTTTTCCTCTCACAGTGCACCAGATTGATGCATTTAACCCCCCCCCCCCACACACACACAACACACACACACGCACAGTCTCCTAAAATCCTGGATGTTTTTCAGTACCTGGTTTTCCGTAGGGTGTCTGAGGAATATTCATGTGACTTTATATGTGTTTCTGTAATGGCTTGAAATAATGAGATAACAGTCATATACAGTAGGCTACATGTACGTACATACACTTTCATAGGCTTTGTGGATGGACTCCATTAAGACTCTCTTTGTCTCTCTAGGATGAAAATATACAGCAAAAAAAGGCAGGTCGTAATGTGAATTGAGGCGCACAAAGAAAGCTGATTTTGAGCTGCTTTGAGAACGACTGTGCTGTACTCTATGGATCAATAACCTCTGTGCATTAGGGCTGAGGCCTTTGTGAGGGGGGCAATTCAGCCTATGGAGGGACTGAAGTATATAAGAGGTGCTGCTTGAAGTATTCCACTGGAGTTTATGTCGTTGTGTTTATAATTGCGTTCTGCTTCTTCCATCGGCTAAGGTGTGTGTGTGTGTGTGTGTGTTGTGCGTGTATGAAGTAGTGGCTAGTGTCAGCTCCATGGGAAGTGAGAAAGGAAACTGGAGGTCAGGGTGTGCAAGATGAATCTTTTTCTTTCAAAGGCCCTCTCTGGAGGGCAAACAGAGAAATGGAGAATTTGATCGGTATTTCTGGAAGAGTGAGCCTGAAAAGAGAGATTTTGAGTTTATTTGTTTACACTGCCTCCAAGGTCCTATGGTCTTTTTGAACATAACTCCTTTTTTGTTTAACTTTCTCACTCAGTTTGCCTAACTCACACTCCTGCCCTCTACTTTGCCCCGCCCTTCGTCAAACCACCTATAACTATTTTATTATCCTTTTTCTTGGCCAACAACAACAACGACTACTATATGTCAAATTTCCAATTTACTCCAGGATCCAGATGATGCCTTGGGCTATTTGCACCGCACTGCATACACAACA
This sequence comes from Ammodytes dubius, assembly GCA_026122265.1. NCBI lineage: Eukaryota > Metazoa > Chordata > Actinopteri > Uranoscopiformes > Ammodytidae > Ammodytes > Ammodytes dubius. The sequence goes on along the minus strand of CM047505.1, from coordinate 4,945,348 downwards.
CATATTCCTCCTAATCTCATCCACACCAATAAACTTCTAAACAGCATTGCTACAGTCATAAAAGCAATGGAACTGAAATTAAATGATATTGAGGGGAAACATCCCAATTCACACTTACCTTTGCAGGCATTATTGTCTAACAAAGGAACATTTCTCAGAAATTAAAAAGACAGATGTGAATTGATAGTCCTGCAGAGGCCCCTCAAAACGTCTGCATTGTCTCATCTCCTAAGACTGAATGAAAAGTGAGGCAGCATGCTGTTATCTGATGTGCAGGACAATCCATTGTACCTTGAGCTGGTCAATTGGCGCTGAAGGAGCGTGTGTGTGTGTATAATGGGATTTCCTGTCATACAATCAATATCCGCACTGCCCCGAATGAGATCAGTGTCTTTGAGGACATCAACACAAGTCAATAATATGGCATCATCAAACTATAATTATATGTACTGCAGCCATCCGTCGATTTAACTACTCTTAGTCTCACTGCTTTTTGTGTGTGTGTGTGTGTGTGTGAACCCGTTTCTTTCACATATTTCTTTGTGTTATATCAATACCAATATGTGGCTGTTCAATACCCTTTCCTTACCCTGATTTCTACCTTCATATCACCATATCTACAGGAAAAGGATAGGGTAGGACAATTGCAATGATTATTTGCAGGTGTTTAGCAAATGTCCACACACTGACTATTTCCTTGCAAAACAACTGAAAGTTCATATGTGCCCAAAGTCTTTATTTATTTATTTGCGTCATTCATTTAAATCATAGGGCAGTAAACATTTACATATAAAACCTGATTTGACACTGAATCCAAGGCAAACATAATCTGCTTTGTTCTCTGTTTTTCTAAGGTGGCTCTGCTTATGTATCTCTATTGCACTCATTATCAATCCAAATCTAGCTATGGAGGTTTTCACAGATGCATTCCTGTTAAAATATTAATGTGACCAGTGTCCAGTCCACAATCAAAATATGATGGAAAAAACACACAACCAGGTATAAGAGGCCCGCTCTAAAAGCTTAAATCCTGAAATCACCCACAATATAGCACTAAAAACCCATTCATTTCAGCTAGTTCCAACCATAGATAGTATATAATATGGATGTATCATCCTTGCTGATGTCAGTTATTCACACGGCATCCAATAATCCTGGTTTATGCGCGTCGCCATCTTGTGAGATTTGTACTCCGCATCAGGTCGGGGGGAGGGAGATAGCTGACGTATACCTCCGAGGCGAAGTGAGGGACAACGGGCGGAGAGCTGTCACTCAAAATATTGCGCCCATACATTGTAACCTCCAAAAGAATAAAAACTAGCGTGGTCCAAAAAAATTCACCCCCCTCAGTGTTGTCATGGAGATATGACCTAAACATACAGACTAGAATTGTTTTGTGGATCAGCCTGTAAATATGTTTAATAAGACTTTGAAAACGGCCTGTCTAACAAGCAGTGTTGGGAATAACGCCGTTTAATAGAACGGCGTTACATAACGCCGTTCTTTTTTCAGTAACGGGGTAATCTAACTAATTACTTTTTCCGCCGTTACACCGCCGTTATCGTTACTGGACGTTAAATGCGGTGCGTTACTTTGAATTGATTGAATAAACTGTGTAATCCGAACGCACCGCTGGCTCCATATACAAAAACTGCTAGTGAGGAGACCGGTGTGTGGATGACATTATAACTGTCAGTTAGCGCCGTCACGTCAGTCAGCCGGAGCGCCTGTTTAATGAAGTTTCTTTTTCTTTCTCTCTCTGTTGTGTGAGCGACGAGCGTGCACGTTGGCGCAGTAACCACCTATCAATCCACGGTTGAAACGTGCTCTCCCTGAATTTGTTTGCATCGCCCTTGTGAGTAAATGCATTGAGTTTCCCGATCTCTATAAATTATAATTTATGCACGCTATTAAACGGCCGCGATTCGCCGTTGCAACAGCTGTTTAGCGTGTCATCACAAGCCGAATATTGCTATTGTTCTTTTCCTGGGATCTGTATGCTGCTGTGCATGTTAAAGAAAGAAATAAACATAGGATAAATCCTTACTCCTCCTCTCATGCTTCATAGTCTGACGTTTTTGGCCTGAAGTGGTGTTTTAGCCGACACCCCTGAAGTGAATCCAGTGATATAGCAGATCAGCACGGTACATTCAGCAGTTTCCTCTACTAGGCTACTTTTGTTGAGAACAAAATACTTGAAGTGCAGGATAAACCTCTTGCTGTCTGTTGATGTGCAATAAATATTGAAGGTGATACCTGTCTGTTCTACTCATTTCAACTGACTTGTGAAAACTGCTCAGAAAAATCAAAATTTTGACATATAGCAACTTTTTTTTTTTTTTACAGTAGGCTAACGCAAATAGTTACTTTCCCTGGTAACTAGTTACTTCTATTATAAAGTAATTCAGTTAGTAACTCAGTTACTTTTTGGAACAAGTAGTGAGTAACTATAACTAATTACTTTTTTAAAGTAACGTTCCCAACACTGCTAACAAGTGAGTGAAAGAAAAATTGCTCTGTCTTGGTTCCACCCCCAGTGGCCACCGGAAGGTACTACAATGTTGGTCACTTCCTTATTGGATGCTGGTAAAAATCACTGAGGTTGGGGCTTGGTTACAACATATTTCAACAGCTTCATTTATGGACCAAATATGCATCACTGATAGGGTTGGAGTTTAAAAGCATCTTATCAGGGTTAATCCAATCCAAAACTGCTAATTGAATGAAGTGCAATCCTAACCATAACTAAATCCAACACAACTGAAATAACAATACGACTTATATAGGTACATACGTATGTGTGACATGCATGACAGTTTAAATGTAAACTGTCAAGCATGCTGCCTTCAGTTTTTCATTTTCTGTACTGATTTTTATTCAAATGAAAATTGAAAGAAGTGTTGAGTTGTTCCCTGTAAACAAATAGAAATATAATCTACTTATGCTTTTCTTTTGTTAAATCTGTTTGAAAAACCGCAAGTGAGGAATCGTATTTATCGTAGTTTACTTTGCTTCATCTTCATTAGATGACCATTATTCATCTGAAACAGTCATTATTTACAACAACATATACACATTACCTCATCGGGATCCATCCTGCCGTCTCTTGTTCATTCGCTTTCTGTGAGGGAACTGAATCTTTCAGCTTCGTGAGAGTGGTTAGTGACACTGCTGCATCAACTCATTGCAATTAGGTGTGTGTGGGACTGACTGCCATTGAGTTGATGCAGTGTCACTAACCACTCTCACAGAGCCGAAAAGATTCCGTGCCCTCACACTTTCAACATGGACATGCACTATATTGTGTCCTAATAATTTTTCACTGGCACCGGCCGGCACGCACTAGAAAACAGCTTTACGGCAGCTGGCGTCGTAAAAATTATACCGGTTTGGTCCAAAGGGGGCGCCAGCCGCCAAAGTTCCTCGTAGCCACTTTAAGCATCCAAACATGTAAAGCAAAAATTCCCATTGTAGAGGACCAAATCAATTTTCAAGCTACATGTTAAAGTCAGAGGTTATTAATCATTAATATTGTCAAGAGATGGTCCACTGGACTTGGTGTGTAGTAGCCATGCTGACATTTCTCTACCAGAAACTTTGTTCTGAACCCACAACCCCATAGGAGCACCCTGGGGACCATCACTGGGTTGGCTCTACCAGTCTCCCCAATCGAAGAAGTACAGAGCAACTCAAAACATTCTCTTTAGATGAACTTTTCAGACCAAGAACATCGACTCCACCACATTAAAAGCTTTGGCAAAGTCACTGCATTTAATAATGTGAACTTGTTTTAGAGCCATCATACTCATAGCTGTTAAGATATTTCAGTCTGGACAAAACGGATGGCCTAACCAATCAATTTGGACTCAAATGTGGCTATGATACAGTTATTGCTAAAATGCTACTGTGCATGTAGTATCTTTTAAAGGGGTTGACCACACAAGACTGGATAAAAAGATCAAAAAGAAGGATTTAATGTAAATTGTGTGGCAGTTCTATTTTTCTTTTTGTCTGTTAATGTTAAGATTTTTAAAAAAGAATTTGTCGTTTTTCATCAGCACTGCCTGAGGGAGTTGTTTCCAATCCATTTGTTCTAGCTTTTTAAAAACATTGGGGGTCCTTTAGCAATATTTGCTAAAGGCATTAAGGAAAGGCCTCTTTTCGCGTTTTATTTTAAATGTCACAGCTGGGGAAATGCTTGACCGATCAAGGGATGCAACGCTAAACAAAAATTTCCCTCCCAAATACCCTTAAAAGTTATTCATCTCAATTCCAGCAGGTTTGGAAAAACAGCACCTTACAAAGAGGCAACTCAAGTAATTAACACTAAAAAAAACAAAAACTGGGGGCCTTTAGCAAAAAGGATAAAAAAGGGTTGTTTTGTCCCATTTTAAAACAAGCACCAAAGCCATGTTTGTAAGAAAACACTGTATCATTTGGGGTTTAGAAGGAAAAGAAAGGGAAAAGCAGGTTTTTTAAAATTTCCAATGAGGGCATGGCAGACCCTGGCCAGCAGCGTTTTGCCATTGACACCATCCTTTTTCAGCTCTTTTCAAAAAACCTCCTGCTTTCCCCTTCTCTTTCCCCGTGTTGTGCAGTGCCTTCATTTTTTAAAACTTTTCAGCTTCTTCTTCGTTTTTTTTCCTGCTATTGTGCTTTTTTTTATTCCCGTTTTCCTCTGTGATCTTTTTTTCTCTCTTGCTGTGTGCTCTTTTCTTTTGCTCTACTTTCTCTGTTG